>CAIGQV010016645.1:9579349-9591544 GCA_903798115.1 Danio jaintianensis
ATATATATTCTGTTTTTGTCACTTGTTTGTTCTCATTAGAGGGCTGTTCTTGGATTATGATAAGGATGACGTGACGGCACAGCCCAGGGAATGGAAGAAATACGAGTTTCACTATGACAATGTGCTTTGGGCTTTTCTCACTCTCTTTACCGTTTCTACTGGAGAGGGCTGGCCCACGTAAGTCAGCACACTCCATATCCATGAAATACTCCATACTCTTGTTTCACAGATTTTTGTTTTTGTTTTCTTGTGTGCATATTTTCAAGCATCAAAATATGTGTACTACAGGTTTATTATTATTGTTATTTTCGTTTTTCTTATTTCTTGAAATGTGTACATTAGAATGCATTAATGTCTCGCTGAGATTAAAAAACAAAACATAATTTATTTGATTTGATTATTATATTGATCATTATATTTATTTAAAAAAATCTTGACAGGCAAATTTTATTACAATAATCATTTGATGACATATTAAAATACTGTATTAAAGATCAAAGTGCAGTCCCAAAATATTTGCCACTGTTGAGATGTCTAAACAACTAGATATTACCCATTTGTTAGATAGTTTTTCATAACTTAAGATAAAACAATATTTAGTATGGCCACATTGTCTTTTATGCATTTTAATGAGAACAGCTTGGAAAAAAGTATGTTTCATTTTTACATAAATATATCTCTCACACTAAAAGACAATGAAACAATATTTAGAAATTTTATTTTCTGAAAGGTTATTTGAAACATTAAAGTAAACTTTATTCTATGTATATAAAATCTATTTTATATAAACTTTCAAGCAGAAACTTGCTTATGACCAACAACCATTTACTTCTTGGTATGTTTTTGCAGGGATTAGAAACCTATAAAAGCCTTTGTCCTCTTCAAACACTTCCCTTGTGTCCTCTGACCCCGCAGTGGCCTTTTATTCTCCTGCTTTAAAGGCCGTAATCAGTTTGAAGTGCTGCTCTTTGAGGCTGTGTGATACTGCTAAAGCTCAGCTCTTGGGAGGCATCAGCCCAAACTCATGAATGTGCTGGACAAGCCTTTGCAATTGGCTGTGATTTATTTTATGAGTTGTTCACAAGCTTGTCGGGGTCAGTGCTGTGCAAATTTGTTTCCACTCAGCCATTGTTTCCCCAGTGTTCAATGAAATTGTTGCAATGTATTTAGTAATTTAGCGATGCATGATATGAAAAAAATGCTTCAGGAGAGAGCACACTTGATTTAATTTTATTTTAATTACTTTGTCTTCACTACTGATTTAAAATTAATTACAGTTGGATTGCATTTAATAATTTGGCAGACATTTTTATCCAGGGCAACTTAACAAATGAGAACAATCTAACAATGTTCCATGTAGATATTTTCAAAATTTCCTACTGTAAATATATCAAAACCTTTTTTTAGTAATGTGAACAGTCTTTGAACCCTCACATTCCAGATTTTTTAATACTTATATCTAGTCCAGATATTCTCCCAATAAGCCATACACTAATGGAAAGCTTATTGATTAAGCTTTAAAGTGATGTATGAATCTTAATTAAAAAAGATACTTATGACTGGTTTTGTGGTCCAGGGTCACAAATATGTAAATAAAATAAATACATAACCATAAATAACTATAAATAGGAGAAAATGGAAAAAGGAGATTAGTGTTAGAAGATTACCATCACAGAGAGGCTATAAGTCACTCTCCAAAACCTTTTCATTCAATATTCCTCGTTGGTGGAATAATCTTCCCATTCCCACACTGACTGCGGATTCTCTAGTGTCATTCAAACGACAACTAGTGTCATTCAAACCCATCTTTTCCGAGATGACACACACTTTTTCATCTCTCTGACACTTTAACCTACACTTGCACCAGTTTGTCTGCACATTTGCACCAGACAGAAGTGTGCTTCAAAGGTGAGTGGGCTTGACAAACCACCTGTAGAAACAATTCTCTGGTCCTAGACACAGAGGACCAGAGGATTCCTTTTTCATAAAAGAGGATAGAATAGAAAATAGATTAGAAGACAATAGTTTACAAATTACAAAGTGGTTTTAAAAGGTTAAAATGCTGAATGAGTACAAAGTGATAGAAGACCAGAGCAATATTTTTGTTGGTGGTGTTGTTGTTCATAGGAAAAGTAGCAAACAGAATAGAGATGTTGACAAGAAGATGAATCTGAATAGACAATTATTGAAAATGGTCACATATTCAGCTGACGACTCAACCAAGCAATCAAAATGATTAAAAGAGCAATAATGTGTAACTGCTATGATTCGTTCTATCTGGTCAAATGCAGTACACAGAATATTACACAAATAATTTTTTATTAATTATTTTTATTAATATTTTTTAAAAAATATTTTATTAATGATGTGATATTATCTGTGCGCAGGGTTTTGAAGCACTCCGTGGATGCCACTTTTGAGGATCAGGGTCCCAGTCCAGGCTACCGCATTGAGATGTCGATATTCTATGTGGTCTACTTTGTGGTTTTCCCTTTCTTCTTTGTCAACATTTTTGTGGCCTTGATAATCATCACATTCCAGGAACAGGGTGATAAGGTCTTGTCAGAGTGCAGTCTGGAGAAGAATGAGGTAAGACTAAAAGTTCAGACATGATCGTTTCCTAAATCTGCATTATGTTACACACATGTTTTATGTTATATAATCACGCCTTGTAGATAGACATATATATATATATATATATATAAAGGATAATAAAAAAAAATCATATATTTTGTTTGAAAAAATTATATATACTATAACTGCAAATAACTTTTACTTTTTTATAAATATAGCTTTTTTTAAAGAATGTCAACAGAAAGAATCCTGATTTTAGGCTGACAGAATTAGATACAAAGACAGATATTAATCTTCCTCTTACACACACTTGAAGGTGTTTTTAGTGTTTAGTGGTGTGATACAATACCAACAGTGAATCCAGCCACAGTAACAGCTGCAGATGTCCAGGTAGGGAATTGTGACAGGATTAAAGCATGTGCCAGTGGCGGACCACACACACACCTAAACACATCCTCCGAAACAGGTATGCATTCATACACTGACACACAGTGACTAAAGACACACACACAGAGCCAGCCAGTCCCATGGAAGAGCAGTCAGCAAGATCTTCCTGCCCCATTTCCTCTGAGGCCCCATTAGACGGGGCCCAGTCGCTCTGTTTCTCTCTCTCCCTCTCCATATGCCAGCCCAACATGACTCACAAACTGTGGTAAAAACCCAGACCTCAGGAGAAACCATTTATCATCAACACTCACCATCCAGCCAGGAAATATCAGCTCCATTACGAGTTTATTTTCTGTTTTCTCCACAGGTTAGGCTGCAGTATGACATTCACACTTGTCATTGCTCTATCAAATGGTATTTTTGAATTCGAATTTGGTTATAAGAGTAAACATGTGACTTTAAAAATGTTTTTCTTAGCAATAAGGATGGACAACAGAAGTGGGATAATGCGAATCATTTCATATTTTGCTGTTTTTCCTCTCAGGGAGCCTGCATAGAGTATGGCATTTTAATTTGCTTTGAAAACGAGAGAGAATATTGTATTTCAGAAAGACTTTCTGAAAGAACAAGAGGGACTACAGTATTTTTGTAAATGAATTTATTCATATTTTGCTTTTTTCTCTCTCAGAGCCTGCATTGAGTATGGCATACTGCAGAAAAAAACAATACTACAGTAAAGACTATAGTGCTTTTGAGCCATATATAGTGAAGTACATGAATTTATCTGATGTTGTGATTCTGTAGTTGCTATAGTAACACAAAAACTATAGTAATATAAACAGATTACCCAATGCTGTAGTTTTCTACAACTAGGGTATATTATACTACAATACACCTCAGTTTACTGTAGTAAAAACCAAAGTATACTACAGTATTTATTACAGTTTATCAGTATACTGTATTCATCAAGTGCTGTAAATACTATAATAGGTACAGTAAAATACACTTTGCTATAGTGTGGTTAAAAAAACTGTAGTATTTTTTCCTGTGGGTTTTTGATTCATTTTGATATAGTTTCATTACAACAAAGAAATTGTGACTTTAGAAAGTCATTTTCTGAAAAATAAAGTCATATAATACTAATTTTGTGTCTGTAATGTGAATTAATTCCTTTTTTGCTGTTTTTCCTCTCAGAGAGCCTGCATCGACTTTGCTATCAATGCCAGACCGCTGACACGCTACATGCCGCAGAACCAGCAGTCCTTTCAGTACCGCCTGTGGAAGTTTGTGGTCTCTCCGCCGTTTGAGTACTCCATCATGATCATGATTGCTCTCAACACTGTGGTGCTCATGATGAAGGTCAGTCAGTCATTTAGCTTTCAGTAGCAGAGGAGTCCTTGGAGAGTCACTTGACAGCTGTGAAAGTTTCATTTTGCATTGTTATATTTAGGGACCGAGCACCGGAACGGTGCGTAGGCCCTATTGGAATAGCTCCGTTTATTATTCTTCTCCGGAATGAATCGCGATTTTGAGGGTCTAAACATGCCCGAAAACTCACAAAACTTTGCACACGCCCCAGAAGTGGCGAACATTTACGTTTGTTATAGGTTTCGGAAGTGGGCGTGACAAAATGACTCGACAGCGCCGCCTATGCACATTTGACGGACTGGCCCCCAAGCTACGATTCACGCACACGTACGAAAATTGACACACACGTCAAACATGCCAATACCTATAAAAAAGTCTCTTGGAGCAAAATCTCAAACCCAACAGGAAGTCAGATATTTTTTACTTCCTCTGCCGAAAAAGTGTCGTTTTGCCATTTCCAGGCGTTGTATTTTAACGAACTCCTCCAAGGGATTTTATCTGATCAACACCAAAATTGGGTATTGTCATCTAAAGGCCTTGGCGATGTTAAATTGCGAAGATCTAGAGATTTCGTCAAAAGGTGTGTCCGTGGCGGCCTCTCAAACTTTGACGATTCGCCACAAAACAGGAAGTTGTTATAACTCAGGCATACATTGTCTGATCTGCTTCAAAATCCATATGTTTGATAACAGTCCTGACCTGAACACATTTACATGCCAATCTCCAGTTACAGTTATAGCGCCACCTGCTGGCAACAGGAAGTGACATGTTTTGCAGTGTAAGAAACTCCTCCTACAAATTTTATTATATCGAATCCATGTTCCACTACGTTAGTCCAAAGGCTTTTGTGATGCTAAATTGTGAAGATCTAGAGTTATCGCCAAAGTCAGTGGCGGACTGACAAAGTTCAGTGCTTCGCCATGAAGGAGGAAGTACTTATAACTCAGCCAAACAATATCTGATCTGCCTAAAAACGCACAGGGTCAATGAGATTCCAGTCCTGAAGACATCTACATGCCAATATTGAGTCACAGTCAGAGCACCACCTGCTGACAGAAGGAAGTTTGGCATAAATCAGTAATTTTCTCCGTTTTTTTTAATATATATCAGCTTAAATTATTATTGTTCACTGTTCTCTGTCATCCTAAGGCCACCAGGCGGCGGTGAGCCCGGGTGCGAGGTCCCTTTCATCGCTGCTTGCAGCTTTAATCTTTTTTGGTAACTCTTTAGATTAGGGGACAGATTCGCTATTAATTGGCTACTTATTAGCATGGGCTGTTTCATGACCCTCACATGCACATTTCCAAATATATTACAAAAGAAAAATGTTATTTTAGATTGTAATAAAGTGTTACATTATTGCTGTAACCCCAGTTATTAGGGATAGTTCTCCCAAAAATCATCATTGTCATCATTTTCTCATCCTCCACTAGTTTCAAACCTCTTAGAATTTTTTTACTCTGTTGCACACAAAAGATGATTTTCTGAAGAATCTTAGAAACTGGTAGCCATTGACATTTATGGTGTCAATGGATACTAATTTCTAACATTCCTCACAATATCTTCTTTTGTGTTCAACAGAAAAAAGAAACTCATAAGGCTTTAGAGCTTGAGGGCAAATTAAGACAACATTTTCATATTTGTGTGAACGATCCCTTTAAATTTTGTACCATACAATTTATATACAGCCATGAGGATCATAAAATATTTCTTTAAAAAGAAAGAAATACCCCAACTTGCTTACCCCAACAGTATCATTTTGCACTTTGCACTATATTGTATTTACTTTTTTATTTTTTTACTTTAATACTATGAAAATAACTTTACATATGGAATACATTTCCTCTTGCCTTCTTATACTTGCAGTTTCATGGGGCGCCCGACTTTTATGAGGCAATGCTTAAGTATCTCAACATTGTCTTCACTGTTCTCTTTTCACTGGAGTGTATTCTCAAGATTATTGCTTTCGGCCCCTTGGTGAGTATCATGCTTATAAACACTCAGTCACTCAAAAAACAAATATTTGTTAAAGCCAATTTACAGTTTTCTTTAGAAATATACTGACTGAAAATGATGGTAGCTTTGATCGCGAGCTGCATTGAGTGTATGGAAAAGATCTGCTGAAACATTCTGCTAAAAATTTCTTTTTGTGCCACACAACAACAATAAAAAAAATCATGAAAGTTTGGAATGACATGAAGAACAGAATTTTGTTGTAATCCTTCAATGCACTGTAAAAGTTGCTAAGCTAATCCCAAAGCATACTTAATGTTTTCTTTAAACACATTAGCGTATATGTACTACTCTAGTGTCTGCACTTTATTCACCAAAAGTTTTGATCAATGAGAATGTCTTTGTAGTCACTTTAAAATGGTCATGCATATATTTAAATGTCTGCAGACATTATTTCTTCAATGCGGTTGTCTGCTGTTGCCATCTGTAACAGTGTATTGTTTTTACTTTGTGTCACACAGACCCTTACAAGCACAGAAAAACTGAAGTATGCTTTACTGTGTGAAATTGTAAGCTTTTCTAGCCTGTCCTTGAATGATCACTCTAATTCTTTTCTTTACAGAATTACCTGAAAGATGCCTGGAATGTATTTGACTTTGTGACTGTGCTGGGCAGCATCACTGACATCTTAGTCACTGAGATTAACGTAAGTGAGCTCTGCATTTGAACATAATTGGAGTAGTTTCAGAGCCTAAAAGAGTGCAATAACAAACAACAGAGAATGGCTGTGAGGAAAAGCCTAGACATAGATGATGTTGACAAATTAAGCTCATCAGAAATATCTGCCTCAGCCTACATTTTTGCAAAACGAATGATACGTTGCTCCTGACACATTTCGTTGCACGTTTCAGATGACACATCCACTAGAGGGTGCAGTTTACATTTTTTGCAAATCTGAAATATGTTACTTAAAGTATGCTTTATGTTTCAAATACACGTCCTTCTTGTACACGTTCATGAGTAGGCAGGGCTTGTCATGCAGATTACCTACACTGTAAAAAAAAAATCTGTTATTTAACAAGTAATTCACAAGATTTTTTGGTTTATTTACTGTTGTGAATTGCATTATGGGATGTTGATCTCTACTCTGTCAACATTTTCATTCATTCATTCATTTTCTTTTCGGCTTAGTCCCTTTATTAATCAGTTATTTTTACCAATACCAATTTTTCCAGCATATGTTTTACACAGCGGATGCCCTTACAGCCGCAACCCATCACTGGGAAACACCCATGCATTCTCATTCACACACATACACTACAGACAATTTAGTTTACCCAATTCACCTATACCACTTGTCTTTGGACTTGTGGGGGAAACCGGAGCACCCGGAGGAAACCCACGCCAACATGGGGAGAACGTGCAAACTCCACACAGAAATGCCAACTGACCCAGTGTGACTGACCCATTACAAGTATGACACCGTGAGCTGTCGAGCAAACTGACCACACCAGAAAAGTTGGATATAGATAGGTGAGGCATAACATGATAATATGTCACTGTAAATTTAATTAATGTGAAAAGGAACAAAAGTTGTTGGTGTTGTACTGGCCTGTAGCGTTTATTTTATCTAGAAACTGCAGTCAAACCTATGCTCAAGTACATTTTTCCAGTTTCACAAAAATGTAGGCTGAAAAGTGTATTTCCAGTGAGCTTGCGTTGGATGAGAAGCTGGAAAACTATCACAGCTTTGGCTCTGGCTCAGGAACAGAAGAGAGATGGTGTTGTGTGTTGTTTTTTCCATATATAACAGTTATAGAGGGATTTCATAATGATTTGGTGTGTGCCTCTGATTGGCACTGGTTACACTTTAATTTACAGTGTCTTTGTTGTAGTGTGATTGTAGATTGTAGCAAGTAAGGAATAAATGACGTTGAATTATTAGAAAAGACTGCATACCCAAGATATTTTGATCTTCTCATATAACCCCAAAAGTGTTTATTTATTTTTTTATTATTTAATTGTTTACAACTATTGGATGTAATGTATCTGACAAATTACAGCAATACTTTACATGACACCATGAAAAATGTGTTGCTGCATTACATTTTTAAGTTGAATTAACTCATTTCAACTTGGATTAAACTTAGATTTCATTTCTCTGATACCTTAAAAAAACGAGGTTGACATAATTCATGGATTTTAACTGTCAACTTTAACATAAAAACTTTGTCATAACTTAATGTTGTCATTTTTGTACCGAAATACAAGATATTGACGTGAATTTAAATGTTTTATTATAACTAAATCCAAATCTCCATGGCTGTTAGCAAGTGCCTTATAAACAAGACAAACAATAAAGATACAGTGCATGCAGTACAGTGATACCACTTACTTGGTAGCATATTCCCACATAAATAATATTGATTTGACATAAAACATTTTCTAAAATACCTGTTTATCTTATAATCCATTAAGGTGTGCAAAACAGCCACAGAAACAGTACTACAGCATTAATAATGGAGTCTTCCACGTCTGTTTTAAAAAAAATCGATAACTATAACTTAGATGCAACCATCTGTGTTTGTATGAAACACAAGAAAGTAGGTCCGCGATACCCAGATGAGTGGCATTGTTTTTGACGGTGGTTGTTATTGCAGAAAAATTGTTTGCGCTGTCCAATGACAATCAGGTTTCATAACAACATTTACTAAAGATAGGGGTAGTATTAGGTCTGGTTTTGGGTCATTACATGCAGTTATACATGTGCTATTGTTAATAAAGTAAGTACACATAGCAAGCAACATGGACACTAAAATAAAGTGTTATTAAGTCTTATGCTGTATTTTACTGTATGTCTTGATGTCCATGTCGTTGTCAAAAGCTGCTGCTGATTGTAGTTGTGTTTGTTGTGTAACTATATCTGTGTGTGATGGCTGTTCCTGTTCTCCTGTGTTTCTTAAATGTCTTCACACAAATCTTGGCTTGCTCCTGCCACGATTTAACATCTTCATGTATAGACAACGGTGAGTCGCTCTCTTGTCTTTGCTGTCTTTGCACTTATGTCTGTTCTATTGAACTTTTCATTGCAGATATATATGGCACATTATAAGGTTCTCCCTTTTTAAGATGTTTATTGAAGAAAAATACAGCATCATTTTAACAATCGGTCAGTTGGACATGTAGTAAAAAGGTCTGGTTTGAAGCCATTAGGGTTCTCTACTGCTCAGATTCATATCCTTTGTGGTCCAACCACTCCTACTGTATTTTTTCTCTTGACGTTCAGCATTGTTGTTTCAGGACCAACAAATGATATTGATTTTACACATCTTCACAAAATCACTAAAATATTCCCTTAATAATTTTTTTACACTGAATCTGGTGTCATTTTACAAATAATGTTTTGAAAATATGACTGGACGCATTAATGTAGGAATATCCACTTATCCACTTTAATTCTTTTGTAAATGTTTTATTTTGATTGGACTTTTATTGTAAATTATGTATTTAAGTTGTTCCATTTAGTATAAAATTTTAAGTAAGTATTCATTAAATAACAAACCTCTTGATTTTTTTTGTCTTTATGATCAATATTAATGGCATTTGAAGAATCAATCAATCAATCAATCAATCAATCAATCAATCAATCAATCAATCAATCAATCAATCAATCAATCAGTCAGTCAATCAATTAAAATACAATACAGATTATTGCAATACAGATCAAATCCAGTAATTCAGGTTCAGTGTGAAGGGATTTGAGAACTTGTCTCTTAGAGAATAAAGATATAGTTTACCCAAAAGATAACACTTCTGTCAAAATTTGCTCTTCCTCATCTCATCTCATTTCATACCAGTATTTCTTTTTTTCTTTTTTTTGTGCAAATTACAGATAAGAGAGATGACTTTAAGTTTGTTTGTTTTAAATCATTCAAAGTGGATATTGGCATGCGGTGATATTTTGGAATAGAACACAGCAAGGAACTATGCTTTTAACTACAGCTCTAGAGGTGTAGTTGCAACCGCAAAAGTTTGTGACATAGCTTGCGTATTTTAATTGGAAAGGGAAATGCCAAATCGCTGAACTATGTTTATAACAACATTACTTGTCTAACGATGGTTTTCAGAAACATACCCAATTTTGGTTCTCTTTGACTTGGATAAATAGATCCTCTCAGTTTTCTTAAAAATGTTCTTTAGAATACCTTATATATCAATATTGATTACCAGTTTGCAATGACATTGAGTAAACTAAGACAAATAACATTTTTGGATGGACTTTTCAAACTTTTAATCTTTGATAAAATACCGTCATGGGTGTTTAAGGATTTGGAAATACAAACTTGATGTTGTCAAGAGGTATGAGGATTGAATTCAAGACAGCTGAAGGGGAAAATGAGGAGAAAATAACTTTCACATTGACAAAATGCGTGTTCCCACAGGAGCGTCAGCTAAACTTCAGTTTCCTGAGGCTCTTTAGAGCAGCCCGACTCATCAAGCTCCTCCGGCAGGGATACACCATTCGCATCCTGCTCTGGACATTTGTCCAGTCCTTTAAGGTAACTCTAGTTAAACTGATTTTGATGCTCATTAATGGAGATTGTTTTGTTACAAGAAGTTACATTTTCTTCATTTTTATTTCCAGGCACTGCCTTATGTTTGCCTTCTAATCGCCATGCTGTTTTTCATCTACGCCATCATTGGGATGCAGGTAGATATATACAATAATCTCAGTGCTTCGGCAACTGTAATTACCAGTTAAAGGTCATTGCAGTGCTGGAGTGCGTTTTATTATAGGTGAATAAAATATGAAAATGTGTTCTGCCTGAAGGTTATTCAGTGGTTTCAAAACATGCATTTATTTGATATAACATTGTGATTGCAGGTGTTTGGAAACATTGATTTGAATGATGATACGGCAATCAACCGTCACAACAACTTCCGCACTTTCCTCCAAGCTCTAATGCTTTTGTTCAGGTCTACACACTTTTTATATTCCTCAACTACTGCAATCAAAAACATCTGAAAATGCAGGAAATCTTACAGAGGCTTCTGGGGATGTACAACAAAGTCAGAATCAAAAAGTCAAATTCTAATCTGGCCCTGAACACTATATTTAGCCTGATCACTATATTTAGATTTGACTGATCCGCTTTAATAGCACACATTTGTCCAATGCAGTTAGGATTTTATAGGGAGCTTTATTTATAATTGATCACAATCTTTCACAATTGGAAAATATTACAGCATAAAGTATTAAAATATTGGCCTAACTGCAGCCAGCCTAGTCTGATCTCAAGCAGTGGAGCTGCTAAAGATCTGAGCTGTGCTCTGTAAGGTTACCTTGGTATTAAAAAGAGAATTCATTTCATGTCTCTTCCAAGAATGCAGAGATCTATTTATGGCCATTTTCTTTTTGCATATTTAAATCCTATTACATGTCTGAGTGTTACCATATTAAATCTGTCTGTCAATCCATCTATCTGTCATTTGTCTGTCTACAGTTGCAATCAAAAATATTAAACTCTTCAGAGGCCCCAGTCTCCAAGTTTTAATCTCATTAAAATATTTGATGTAACTTGAAGAAAGAAGTGAAAGCAATGTGAAAACCATAATTTATCTGTCCTCTGGAAGACTGTCAAGAAACAAATATTTTTACATGCCTAGGTGGTTGAAAAAGGGCGTGTGTCCACCGGATTGTTTTTTTTTTGTGCTGCAGAAATGCGAGCACTGTTCTAAAAACAATTAGCTGTGAGTACTTTTCCACCTGAAAACACACACACTCAGCGCCTAGCTACGCAGCTGCCTTTTTTTAAAAAAGTGGCGCTTTCATTGACAACAAATGAAAAAAAAATGCTAAAAAAAAATCTATCTATCTATCTATCTATCTATCTATCTATCTATCTATCTATC
>CAIGQV010016645.1:9628170-9648593 GCA_903798115.1 Danio jaintianensis
GGGGCAAGTTGTAGCTAAAATCTGCAGGACACTGGCCCTCCAGGTTTGGTCGCCCCTGGTCTATAATGTTGCTGTTTGAACATTACAATATGCTAAATGTATTCTGACAGGATTTTTATTTTGTATCTACTAGCACTACTAGCAGTGTTAGTGGATTGTTGTTGTTATGCCCAAAGGCTTGATTCACAGATCTAATGTACTGATACACATAGTATTTCTACCCCAACTGTTTTCATTCACATAACCAATAACCAACAAAATGGGAATGCATGTTTTTTGTTAAATGTGTCATGTCCCCTACTGAATGCTTTCCCATCCTGGATGCTGGGAAGAAATGTCACATCCTGGATGCTGTCATTTAGTTTAGCTCATTTGCATGGAGAGGGTGGGGTTTATGAGCTATGTTGCAGCCCACCACAAGGGGACTCTGAAAATGTTTTTGCTTCACTTTCTAGGATTCATTTGACAGTTGATGTTAAATAGAACTTTCTGTTGTTGTTCTTACAAAACCCTATGTAAGGGATTTAAACTGACAAGTCTTTAGTCTATAATACTGAAGTAAGTGAGGTGCAAAAGCGCTGCCTTCCTTTGGAACGGGTGCGGGGAAGAGGTAGCTCGTTTACATTTAAAGAGACACAAAAACAGTATGTTGAAACTTCATAGACACATTCTGGGGACACTTGAAAATGATACTACATCTTGTAAAAATGCTAAATTTATGACCCTTTAATGAAAATGTCAATGTTTCTGAATGAGAAAAATCTAGAAAGAATTTGGCTGTTTCAGTTTCTACTGATAGTCAATAATAATTTAAAAGTTTGGAAAATTTGTTTTGTCACTTTCATTTTGAAAATTTATAAAATGAAAATGTTAAGCTTCTTTTTTGCAGATTTAGATTAAACTAAATGAATGCATACAACATTACAGATTCTACATTTTGACAAAATGTAAAATATTTCTTAGATCTTTTTCTTCAGATTTTTAGAAGCCTAAAAATAAACTGCTGCCTAAAAAGCATGTGCACATTGCTCTGGTTTAATGACCAATGGGAGATGAAGGCAGTGTTTATTAATTATCATTAATAATGCTTAATTAATTATCAATTTCTGAATTAAATTGAATGATGCTATTGATTAAACATTAATATAAAATAAAAATAATTCTGTTAAAATCTTGTACCATTTAAAAATGTGTTTTACTGACATCTTTGCTGCTATTTTCCCAACAGGGCCCTTTGTCATCCTCAGCTGGCACAACAGCAGACACAACTTTTACATCAGATCCCTCCGCTGCCACAGATGATACTGCCAACATATATTCAGTTCCAGGGCTCAGGCCTGAACCCAGAGAATCACATGGTTTGGTAAGAGACAATAAGAGACATCCCAATGTTAATTACAGACCCTTTTACGAGCGATCTGTGTATGAGTTATAGCACAAAAGCTCAGAGAAACACTTCCACCGTGAGTAATTATGCAGCTATGAATGGACAAAGCCTGAGTACAATGTGGGGAGAAGGAACCTCAGCTGGAGAAGATGGATGACTTCAGAGGTCAGGAAATTGAATAAATGGGAAAGAAGGGATCACTAGGTCCTCTCATTTACCCCTATAAAGCTGTTGCTGTATTTTCCTACATGGGGAGGACGATGATAAATTATCATCATGGGAACTGTGTTGGTTCAGCGTAGTGCTGTAACAGAGAGGAGCTGTGCCGAGATGGTGAGCCGTGTTTGATAAACGCCCTATCTGGGAAAGAGTGGGCAGCTTGAGCGTTTGCTGGTGTGCTCCAGGAGCAGCTCCAATGCTTACAAATTGCCTGGAAAGTCATTAGGCGCCTTTATTGCTTTGCACTTGAAGTGAGCTATGTGCGCACAGCAGGGCATTTGTTAAGAAGTTTACTGGGCTTATATTTGACATATATTAGGATTTGATTGCATTTATGATTGCGGCTACAGTGCTGGACACTGTCTGCATAGGTGACTGTGGGTGAGTGGCTCTGATACTTACAGTTTTAATGAGACGTCACACCCGTATAAGAACACCCACCTAGAGGACCAAACAAGACTTTCCTCCAATGGCTAGCTTTCATTGGTACTATTATTTAAAAAGGGACTAAATTAAGAATACACTGATTGATGCAAACATGTATAGTTTAACAGATCCACTCAGAACACAATGTGCTAAATTGTTTAAGCATTTAACATACATGGCCATTAAGAAGAAAATGCTCATTATGGCTTAATTTAATGTTTTTGTAATCTGTTTTTTCGTCTGCTTGCCTGTTTATAATATGCACCATCAATAAGATAAATACTGAATTTGATCTATTAATTCCACTTTTTTTCAATTAAGGGGATAGTTCACTCAAAAATTAAAATTCTTTCATCGTTTACTATTCACTTGTTTCAAACCTGTTTGAGTTTTTTCCCCGTTTAACACAAAAGAAGATAATTAGAAAAATGTTGGAAGAAGCTAGCAATCGAATTCTATACAATTTTTTTTTTCCTACTATGAATCTCAGTGGCTACTCGTTTCAAATGTTGTTCAAAATATATTTTTGTGTTAAATTGAAGAAATAAACTGAAAGGTTTGCAGCCAGTTGTTGGTGAGTAAATGATGAATACATTCTTATTTTTGGTTTAACTGCATAATGAACATATATGTACAGCTTAAATACATAATGTGAGCCTTTATAAAAATAATTTTTATAATTATTAAATCTATTAAAATCTAGGGAACAAGAATTTGAAATATTATATATGTTAGTTTAAAGAAAATTGTTTCATATTTATTTTATTAGTGCTGAGCAAAAATTAATTGCAATTAATCACATCCAAAATCCAGTTTATTTTTACATAATTTTAATGTATGTATGTATGTATGTATGTATGTATGTGATACAAATTATACAAATTATATATAAATATCTATGTAACAAAATAGTTTTGTTTCTATTTATGTGTTTGTATCACATATACTTATAATAACTATATATAATACACACATAAAGCATGTTAAAACTAACTTTTATTTTAGATGCCATTAATTGTGATTACTCTTTGCCTATGCAGCACAATTTATTTTATAGATATGAATATTTGTACATAATCTTTGAGAATACTGTAATTATTACACTTTCATTACACTTTGAATTGTGAACCAGTATAAATATGTAATAGTTTTTTATTTCACATTCATTACACCAGCATTTGGACCTGTCTCATATCCCAAAACATACTGCAATGATCATCACTTATTATGAATACAGTTGGAACTAGTCTCCAAAAAGCAAGTGAAGCCAAACCCATTTGGCCACAAGTATTCTATAATACGGGAAGTGAGATAACAGCAGCATTCAGTTATAATCTTACACTGGCACAAAAACAGCTGTACTATTTTGCAAAAATACATCTTTAAAGTCAAAGATCAAGAAAAATCTGCATTACACATCTTTCCCATGAGGTGGATTTTTACAATGGCGAATTCTAGTACTGTCCCATCTATCAGAGATGTACTGTTACTGGATTTGGTTTTATTTAAAATGTAATTAAGCTATTATCAGCTATACTCTGGACTGAACTACAGTCTACTGTCTCCTGGACTGAACTACTGGAGTATACTGCCACATTTATTAAAATACCTCCTTTCATTAGCACCAGGTAATGTGCTTTATTTTTGCAGATACAGTCTGCAGTCAGATATTGAGATAGATGAGGCAGAGGAACTGTGTGAGTTCTGTTCTGCACATGTCAATCAGCACAGCATGGAAATGTTCTTGGAAATGTTTGTCTGTCATCCATTTATTCTGGCTTCATAAAGGTTAGACATGCAATTACAATCTCAGCACTGTAATTTAGTGCAGCCTTCTGAAGCTAAGTTTTTGAATATTCAGCTTGGGAAGTTCTCACAGTTTCTTTAAAAAATGTGGCTACAGTACTTTACGGTATACAGTATGCAGTATTTTGCGGTAATTTAAGTATTGGTATATTTTAATTAACTACTTGCACTTACTGTATGGTTAGGGTTAGAATGAGTATTAGATTTATGCAATTATGCATTATTTATTATTATTATTAGAGTTCAAACTTTCTTTATTATCCTCAAGTAGAAATGTGTCTTTTCATCGCATAATTACATTCAACATCATCATGTCACATAAAAAAATAAGCAACACAAATACGTTTGACTCATATATCACATTAATACACACAACACAATTAGTCCTACTCGTTCTCAAATCTCATTGTTTACAATTCTAATGGCAGTTGGCACAAAGTATATTTGATACACATTTTTCCTTACTTGAATTTGCCTACAATTTCTTTTTGATGGCTAAAGCTAAAATATTATATTTAAGCGATGGAAACAATGTTCAGTAATGACATGTGCTTTCTGTGATTACTAGAGTAAATATATCGAATTTGTATAGCAAAGAAACTGTAAACTAAAGTCTTACCTAGAATGAGCATCATTTCACATAAATGTGCATATAGTCAAGTTTAATAGTCCACATTAATCCTTTATTCTGTGGGGCACTCATTGAAATGCTCATTGGAAAAACCCTGGAGTGTTACCGAGGGTTAATATAAGACTTAACTTTTATGGGGGGGGAGACATAAATTATATATTAAGTAGTTTTGGTTTTTTTATAGTTAGATGTTGCGTGTATATTAATAATATATATATATATATATATATATATATATATATATATATATATACACACACACACACCAGCCACTTTATTAGGTACACCTTACTAGTACTGGGTTGAACCCCCTTTTGCCTTCAAAATTGCCTTAATCCTTCGTGCTATAGATTCAACAAGGTACTGGAAATATTCCTCAGAGATTTTGGTCCATATTGACATGATAGCATCACGTAGTTGCTGCAGATTTGTCAGCTGCACATCCATGATGCAAATCTCCTGTTCCACCACATCCCAAAGCTGCTCTATTGGATTGAGATCTGGTGACTTTGGAGGCCATCTGAGTAAAGTGAACTCATTGTCATGTTCAAGAAATCAGTCTTAGATGATTCGCGCTTTGACATCATGGGTACACTATGGTCATAAAGGGATGGACATGGTCAGCAAAAATAATCAGGTAGGCTGTGGTGTTGACACGATGCTCAATTTGTACTAATTGGCCCAAAGTGTGCCAAGAAAATATCCCCCACACTATTACACCACCACCAGCAGCCTGAACCATTGATACAAGGCAGGATGGATCCATGCTTTCATGGTGTTGATGTGATGCCAAATTCTGACCCTACCATCCGAATGTCGCAGCAGAGATCGAAACTCATCAGACCAGGCAACATTTTTCCAATCTTCTATTGTCCTATTTTTGGTGAGCCTGTGCAAATTGTAGCCTCAGTCTTCTGTTCTTAGCTGACAGGAGTGGCACCCGGTGTAATCTTCTGCTGCTGTAGCTCATCTGCCTCAAGGTTCGATGTGTTGTGCATTCAGAGATGCTCTTTTGCATACATCAGTTGTAACGAGTGGTTATTTTAGTTACTGTTGCCTTTCTATCAGCTCGAACCAGTCTGCCCATTCTCCTCTGACCTCTGGCATCAACAAGGCATTTGCACCCATAGAACTGCCGCTCACTGGATATTTTCTCTTTTTCTGACCATTCTCTGTAAACCCTACAGATGGTTGTGCGTGAAAATCACAGTAGATCAGCAGTTTCTGAAATACTCAGAACAGCCCATCTGGCACCAACAACAATGCCACGTTCATTCATTCATTCATTTTCTTTTCGGCTTAGTCCCTTTATTAATCTGGGGTCGCCACAGCGGAATGAACCGCCAGCTTATCCAGCATATGTTTTACGCAGCGGATGACCTTCCAGCTGCAACCCATCACTGGGAAACATCCACACTCATACACTACGGACAATTTAGCCTACCCAATTCACCTGTACTGCATGTCTTTGGGCTCGTGGGGGAAACCGGAGCACCCGGTGGAAACCCACACGAACACGGGGAGAACATGCAAACTCCACACAGAAATGCCAACTGACCCAGCTCGAACCAGCGACCTTCTTGCTGTGAGGCGATCATGCTACCCACTGTGCCACCGTGACGCCCCTATGCCACGTTCAAAGTCACTTAAATCACCTTTCTTCCCTATTCTGATGCTCGGTTTGAACTGCAGCAGATCATCTTGACCATACATGCAATCAACCATAAAGTTCTAGTAAGTGCGTTGTTAATTAATATTATACAGTATGTAAATGTATTACACTTTAAAAAGGTTTTTTTGCAGTAATTCTAATGAATCTGTTTTAATGTGTCCTGAAGGCCAAAACCTTCAACAATAATGTAATATAATGTCATTTGTATTAAAATAATTGATGTGAAATGCATAAAACTCTTTTCCACTCGTGACCTCAGACTTTTAAACTCCTCGGTAAATATGTGCACATTGCACATGTTAAATGAAAAGACCATCTCCCACCAATCCTCATGGTTTCTGCTGCTTGATTAATTAGACTACCCACCACCAGTGAAATTGTGTAAACCTCAGAGTCAGGGTCTCACAGAAAAGTCAGCCAAGGCAGTCTTCATCTGTGATTGATCTTCTTGAGTTACCTCTGTTTCCATGGCAGCCATTACCACTAATCCTCTGTGTTTTAATGACCTTGTGGTCATGGAACATCACTCTGCTTTGATTCGAAGAGCTGGAGGTCTGCTAAAAACTTGCTTTGAATCAAACTAACCTCATCAAGTTTATTTCTGGAACAAATTGTCATTTGTAATTGATGGCTCTCCGGGGCTGTCATAAATCGGTCTTTTTCTGTGTGCTTGTGTGTCAGTCTCAGCAGGCTTTAGTTGTCCGAATGTGTTTTCTATTTGTCACGCTTCAGCTGTGATGGAGAAATCCCTTGTGTTTATGCAAAAATGTCTTCTAATTTGGTTTTAAAACTGATTTTGTCTCATGAAATTTCCAAGCATGAATCCTCCTTGTTTTGCTTATCTATAAAGCTCTATAAATGGAAAAAGTGCCATGAAAGTATACTGTATGACACATCTTGTCAAAGTTTTTTGACTGGTCACTTTGTTTGAGGAAAAACACATATAAATAATCTGTAGTATTAGTAATCTTCTCCAGCATAGCTCTCAAATGTCATTCTTGTTCACATGTAATGTGGCATGTCAAAGGTTTGACTTCAGTGATGCCAAACGTTATTGGTTCTTTCGTCTCATGACCAATTTGTGTGTTTAAAATTGGCCGAGTGACATGTGAGAACTACAGCGGACAGGGTTTTTAGAATTCTGTTTATCACAGAAGAGTTGGAACATTTTTGGCTTTCTTACATTAGGCTTTTATTGCATGGAAAGGAGCAGCATAAACATTTTGCTAAACATTTTCTTTTGTGCTTGATGAAGAATGAAAGGAAGAAGGAAAGGTACGATGGTGAGTAAATGATGACAGAGTTTTTTATTGAAACGTTGATTCCTCTTTCGTAACTGAAGTCAAAGTACTGTGTATATATAGAACCATTCAGCAGTTTGATTATGATTTTTAATTTTTTTTAACGAGGGTACATTGATCAAAATGGACTTCGTAGACATTAGCAATCATCAATGCTGCGCTTAATTTTTTATCCATCCTGCAGGAAATCTTTCAAAATGAATAATAATAATAATTGTATTTTTATTTTATTTTTTGTTTTTTTTAACACTTTTCTTCATTAATTTTTTCATTTATTTATTTATTATCAGATTTTTTTTATCAACATTATAAGGAAACAATTTTTACTTTTTTTGTGCTACTGGAGTAGAAAAGTGGAATAAGGGTTGCTAAAAATGTTATAAAAAAAGTAATCTTATAGTAATATTTAAATGTTACTGAATTTATCAGTTTGTATTTTATTATATTTTAATTAAATAAGTGCAACCATAGAAAATATAAGAGACTAATCTAAAAAAAATCTGTAACATTTTATAAGTTAAGGCTCACTTAAAATCCAAATTGTTAACATTAGTTAATGCGGTGAGTTAACACAAACTTTATTTTAATTAACTGTTAACAAAGATGAATCAATACTGTAATAAATATTACCATATGGAATCTTGTTGCAAAAAGTTAAAATGTAAAATCTTACTGATTTCAAACCTTTATAGAGTAGTATCCTCCTTGACCCTCAAAAAAACCTACTAGCCCACATTGCTCTGCGGACGTAATTCAAATAGGACTCTACAAGTGGCTGTTGCACATTTTATGTGGGTGCTGTTGATGTTAATGGCTGCCTGAAGGCTCAGTTGGCTGGAGTGTGTGAAGCCTGGGCACAGCTCAGTGTCTGGGAGGTTCTCTCTCTGGGAGGGCACTTGGAGAAAGCCTGCACTGTCTGGGAACTTTAGCAGGGATACAGAGACTGTGGTGCTCTGTGTATCTCCAGTAATCATGGTGTGCAATGCCTGGATGAGATGTTACCTTCTACTAGGTCTGCTGCTTCTGCTTGGATTGCGTGTGGAGGGCAAATGGAAAACTATGGTAGGAGAACAATACAAGTATTTCCTTTTAGAATTGTGATTATTTTCGTTTTAACATTTTAGATGGATGTTGGATTAGATGTTTAGAAATAAAGCTTAAACCAAAATATGATTTAACTATATTTGTTCTAAAGAAAAAAAAAAGTAGGAAATTGTATTGTAGATGTAAGCTGACATGTCTGAACTCTTTCTTAAAGGGATAGTTCACCCAAAACTGAAAATGCTGTCATCATTTTCTCACCCTTTAGTTGTTTCAAAACTTTGAGTTTCTTTCTTCTGTTCAACACAAAAAGAAGAAATTAGGAAGAAAGCTGGAAACCTGTACCAATTTACTTTCATAGTAGTTTTTCCTTTGGTTACAGGTTTTCAGCTTTCTTCAAAATATCTTACTTTGTGTTCAGCAGAAGAAAGAAACTCATAAAGGTTTATAACCACTTGAGAGTCAGTAAATACACTGTAAAAAATTACGTAATAAACAAATCACGACAACGTATGTTTTTAACGTTACTTTCTTTGACTTATTTTAGAAAGTTAATCAGGTTTCAACTTATTTTTTTAATTGAACACATTTTAACTTGATATTTTAAGTCAGACCTTTTGGTCAGTCTTTTAAAGTGACTTGTAAAGTTAAATTGGTTCAGCTTAAAATTTTAAGTGAGCAACATATTTTTTACAGTGTAGTTAGTAAATTTTCATTTTTGAGTGAACTGTCCCTTTAAAAGTCTGCATTGTTACATAAATCAACAATACTGACCTTCCAGTGATTATGTCCACTTGCTGAACTAAGAGCATAAATGAGCTGGAAAATGGTGGTTGAATTGAGGTTAAGATCGTAACACACCAGTAAAGTTGGAGGTCAACAACATGTTAAGTGGGTGTTTATTGTTGTGGTCCAGATAGTCTTATTGACCCGAGGGGTTGATGTCAATTGTGGACAACTTAACTGTAGTTTTCTTAAGGGCAATATGACGAAATATATAATATTAACAAAATAAAAAGGCTATCATTTTCATATTATGCTTTATTGTTTATTTTCATATTATGCTTTATTGTTTATTTTGTGGCATCACAAAATACTTTATTTATGGTAATACATTTTTAATCATTTGGATGATGAGCCCAATATTAAACTACAGGCAGAAACTAGAATAACAGCATAGGGAAAGCTGCATGCACAGTTAATGCTTACAGTAAGCATTTTATTTAGCAATATTTTATTTTGGACCTGCAATCAGTTTTTAAAAGTTTTATGTTTCGATTTTACGTAATATTTATTTTATATTTTCACGTTCGTAAGTGATAAAAAAAACAGTTATTTCCATGTGGTCAATATATTTATAATTATTCTGAAATTATTTATACCAAATTCTGAGAAAGTGTCACAGGCTTCTCCCAAAAGATAATATCACCTTTTCTTTGAATCAATTAATAGTTTATAATTATATATACCCAGTGAAATCTGGAATTATTCATACCTCTGGCAAATTCTGACTGCCACTTTTTGTTCAAAGGTAAATAAATGCTGAGAAATATATATTTTTTCCACAATGATGCCTTTTGTACATTGTCTTATATCATGATATACAGTTGAAGACAAAATCATAGCCCTCCTGTGAATTTTTTTTTTTTTTAAAAGCTTAAAAGTCTCGTTTAATGGAGAGACGATTTCTTCAACAGGTTTAAACGTAATCATTTTAATAGCTAATTTAGAATAACTAATTCTTTGATCTTTGCCACGCTAACAGTGCATAATATTTTTCTACTTATTTCACCAGATACTATTCAGCTTAAAGTGCATTTAAAGACTTGCCTAGTCAACATAATAACCTAATCAAGTTAGTACAGTTTGGCAATTGGATAACAGTGTTTTGTTGTGTAGACAATCTATATATTTCTTAAGAGGGCTAATAATATTGACCTAAAATTTTTTATAAGCTTTTATTCCAGCCAAAATAAAAGAAATAAGCCTTTCCCCAGAAAAAAAAAAAAATATTATAGGAAATACTGTGAACATTTCCTTGGTCTGTTAAACAGCACTTGGCAAATGACTTATATTGATGACTTATGTTGTGATATGAGATGTTCAGCCCTGGTTTTCTTTATTATGGACAGCCGTTCTGATGATCCACGAAAATCTTCCAGCTGATTTTTTTCTGGATGGGAGTGTCGGATTTGCCCTGCTGGGTTTCTCAACAAATAACCTGCAAGGATTTCCCTCATACCTGTGTCTTTTGCTCTGATTTATGGTGTCTCTGCACATTATTCACTGTTAGGTCAGCCATGATGAACACTGATAATATCCTGCTCAGGGCCTCGAGTTTCAAGCTCTGACATTGTGCTTCGTCATTTTCCAGTCTGTGTGAAACATTTGTTTGTATCTGTTAAGCTCAAGACTGAGTTAGTAGTTATGACCTTCACTGATATTGATGTCTCTGTCACTTTAACTGAATCCACCCAAAAGATCAAAACGTTATATTGTCATTGACTAGTAACTACATACTCAATAAAATGGACTCTAATATAGTGTTCTATATTTAGCAAGTGATGGTAAAGTACAGATGATAGTGTGGTGCGAATGGTAGATGTGGTATAGCGTAAAATAATGATAAACAACAATCAACCCCAGGAAGTATCTCAGGAAGTATCTGAAGAGTTTTTTGGGTTGTAAATCATGCTTGGAAATATTTTTGTTTTATTGCAATAGGAATGCCAAACGTGTGCAAACGATGCTAAAGCTTGCCTCAGAACTGGCTTCACTTTTTGGAGCCGTTTTTGTGAATATTCAAATAACTTGTGGTCATTTCAGTTATATATTAGTTCCCCTCAAGTTTACACACATGTCCAATGTGTATTTCAGGGAATAGTTTGACAATCAGTAAGGGGTTCATAGTTTGAAACCTTGCTTTTTTGTGAAATGTTTGGCTCGAAATGTTTTTGGTATTTTTATTTTAAGCTAATTCTACTTGGGTTGAAAATTGAGTTAATTTAAGTTTAAGCTTATTGTTCTTGTTCCTCTGGTTCTTCTTCTTCTTCGCATTCTTCTTCATCTTCTTCTTCTTGGTATTCTTCTTCTTCTCCTTGTGTGTTTGTGTGTAAGGTTTAAAGTATCTTTTGTTCATTAGGGCTAAAATGTTATTAAGTAAAGTAATTTTTTTGTGAAAAATTATTTCATTTTTTAATTTTTCTAAATTGTAAGTAATTGCCAAATGTAGTAATTGTTAGTAGTTTTATTTTGTATTTTATTTTTCCTCATATTTATTTATTTGGTCACAGGGTGGAGCATTATTAGAAACTATCAGCTATAATCTCCCTCGCTTGTTTGACTGATTTAGATGTCATTTTCTGCTTCCTAAGTTATATATATGATCAAATATGTTTACCTACTACATTAGAATAAATTCAACTGGTAGAGGACTGTTAACTAGAAAGAAAAAGTAATGTTGGGTACGATGAACTAGACACGTCTACTCCATTCGCATTCAAAACTGGAAGTCATCAGCTGTAATCTTCAACATGGAATATGCTCCTTTGTTATATTCCAGAGCATCTGCATCAGTAACTGACTTCCTCTCAAACAATCTCACTGGCCGATCTTCTGAACAAAGTGTAACTGTGTCTTGTAGCGTCTGGTTCTGCTCCAGCGTCTCTCGCAGGAGTTGTTCCAGTGTTCGGTACAGTTCCAGCCAAAGATGTAACCTGTAGCACTGAGGAGGGTAAAACAATTATTTGGGGAGCTGTGTCACCCTTGAGAGGATCAAGTGTCCCTCTCATCTTAGGCAGCCGCCTTACAGTGTTAAGTGCCTGACTGCTCTTTCTCAGTAGCTTATTGTTAAAGAAAGAGAGGAGGACAGTGGGATGGAGCCTCCGGGTCTCTGAGCTTGGAATCATGGGTAGGCCGTTTGCCTTTATCGTGATTGATCATCTCTTTGTTTTGGTGTAATATTCACTTAATTTTCATGGTTCCTATTTTAGTGATCATCCGGCACTTGATTTCTATTTGAAAATTTTTTTAGAAAGGGTGCTCAACCCCACTGTATTTAATACTTATCTGGTTAAAATGTTTGTGTCCACAATTTAATGAAAGCTCAATCACACTAAAGAACATAACTATAACTATTTGTTTTTTAAAACATACAAAGTTTACATCACATTATATGGCAGAGACAAATGGTGGAAATGCTTTCAGTACACTGTAAAAAATGCAGGGTTCCACACAATTCTGTCGTATTGTCCCAACATGAATCAATTAAGTTAACTTGATCGTTTTACAAATTTAAGTGGATTGAACATAAAACAATTCAGCTGTCCCCCCAAAAAACTCAAGAATTATGTTGTTTGAACTCATTTTAAATAAGTAGTTTGAACAAGCAGCAAAAGTCATTTGCTGAGTGTATGATTTTGATTTCCAATTAAGTAACATCGACTATGATGATAACGGTGCAAACATTTTTAGACTTTTGTTTTACTGATTTAAAATCGGGCGGTGTGGTGGCGCAGTGGGTAGCGCTGTCGCCTCACAGCAAGAAGATCGCTGGTTTGAGCCTCGGCTGGGTCAGTTGGCATTTCTGTGTGGAGTTTGCATGTTCTCCCCGTGTTTGCGTAGGTTTCCTCCGGGTGCTCCGGTTTCCGCCACAAGTCCAAAGACATGTGCTATAGGTGAATTGGGTAAGCTAAATTGTCTGTAGTGTATGTGTGTGAATGGGAGTGTATGGGTTGCAGCTGGAAGGGCATCTGCTGCGTAAAACATATGCTGGATAAGTTGGCTGTTCATTCCGCTGTGGTGACCCCAGATTAATAAAGGGACTAAGCCGAAAAGAAAATGAATGAGTGAATGAATGATTTAAAATTATGTCTGGTGCAAATTAGTTGGTTTTCAATTCATTTGATTAAGTGTGAATGGTGGCATTTGAAGCAGACTGAGACCCTTAAAATGTTGGGTCTGTTTCCAAATAAACTGTGTTGCAGTTTGAGTGAAATATAAATGCAACAAAGACCAAAGACATCCAGATGTATCATAAACAGGACCTGATGTCACGTGATGCCACCCTGAAAATAATATAATACCTGTTGCCCATATAGTTTAATACAGATGTCGGAATACGACACATGCTTATTCACTAACTGTTATATTTCCTATTAGGGTTTATGTGCTCTGTTTTTTAAGATGGGTCAGTCGTGGTCTGGTGGTTAGAGAGTTGGACTTGTAAGCAGAAGGTTGTGGGTTCGAATCTCAGTGCCAGCAGACAATGACTGAAGTGTCCTTGAGCAAGACACCTTACCCCCGTTTGCTCAGCAGTGATAATTGGCCTCTGCATAATACTTGTAAGTCGCTTTGGATAAAAGCGTCAGCTAAATGTAAAGATAAACTTTTTTAGAAGTATTTTTTTGGTTTGGTTTTTAGTCAAATGTCAGTTTTTCCTGTCATACCTATGGAAGTTTTACTTAATGTATTTAACCTCAGAATGGTCTTAAAGTAAAAAGAGGTTTTACAGACTAATTTAGTGTTGGCTGTACATTAAATTTAAATCACTGTAATCATAATGAAATTTAGAAATGTAATTAATTACATTTTTTAAGTAATTGAATTAGTTACATTGCTATTTACATTTTGATTAGCTTGTAATCGGTAATCTAATATTTATTTAATTTATTTATTTTCTTACTCCAAAAGAACTGTGAACTTAAACTGTAATCCGAAGTTTTTTTTTTTAATGTATTTTGTGCAAAAAATCCCCTAAGTCTGCTGTATCTCTTTTTGGTTCTCTTCCAGAATTCCAGTGTCTCCTCTCAAAAATGGGCCATTTCTTCTTATCCAAACAGGACTTCAAAGCACTCGGTCCATGGCTTTGTAGTGGTAGATGAGCGCCTCACGTCTCCTGTCATCAGCACACATAGTAGGTTTAAGGACACCAAGGACAAAAAGATCCAGTCCACCACCTTCAAATCATCAGAGACTTTCACAACTCCAAAACTGAAAGCTGATTTGAGTAAAGGCCGTCTGGAGCGGCTCCGTTTAAAGCCATCTGGGGAGATCGCTGAGCTGGATTCTAGCTTGAATGTGAAGACGTCAGCTGGTCAGAAGGATCTGCTCAGGCCTACAGTCCATCCCGAGTTAAACCAGTTGACTGAAGAAGGTTTTTTACTTCTTTCAAAGAGCATCTCTGGGTACCCTAGTGAAGTAGTTAAACAGCCTTCGGTCAATGTTCCCTCACAAAAAGGACATGAAATGCTAGTAGGCAGTGGAAAAGCTGACAACAAGTATTCAAGAGTTGCCCGTAAACATGGAGATGTTATATTAAGCAAGGATGGAAGAAGATACAGGCTTCTCAGTGGACCTCCAGGGCCTGTTGGACCACCAGGGAAAAGAGTGAGTTACTAAAATCCTGATGAAATTGTGCGAAATCACATGCTTGGGGGCAGCTGAAAATGTTTAAGTAATTTGCTTATTTTAGTATGTGCTAAATTGGAATCTGAACCCCAAAAAAGTGGCGAATGAAAAGATGTTTAAATGCATGTGATCACTTCTGTCTTGCTCATATCAGACTTATCCTTAGGGTTATTATAATTATTTTGCTGTGCATTGATGGATTTGCTCTTCAGTGTTTGAACATTCAGCAATGAAATTTAAACCACACTGAACTGAACTAAACTTTAACTCTGAAATCTGGATTTTACTATAACTTCTATGTTAAGCGGCTTTGACACAATCTACATTATAAAAGAGCTATATAAATAAACTTGAATTGAATTGAATTAATCTCTATTAGTCTATTAGAATGTACAAAAATCTAGCCTGAGCGACAGTGTAGTTCTCCAAGGTTATGTTCCCAATGAAGGATAACTGAGACAAATTAGGGACAATAGCATTTAAATGAAACAAGAGAACGTGAATCTGATAGGACATATCAGAATTATGAATGCAATATTTTGTCATTTTCAATTACTGTTTTCCTTGGAATTCTATCAACTTACTTTTCATGGACCTTTAGTGAGCAATGGTAATAATGAAACCACATTGACGCAACATTGCTATGAACAACATGTTTTTGTATAGTGTGTAAAATCTAACATTTAAATGCCTCAATTGACTAGTCTGAATCTTCTGAATGTTCTAGTATGCACAATGGTCAAAAATGTCCATTGTCCAATTGTAATAGTGTAATAAAGTTCAAAGCCCTGCTTGCATAAAAGTTACTTCCAAACCAAGCATTATTTTGTTAGTTAATTTGGCGAATTCTAAATGAAATATTTCAACCTTCCGCATAAATAATGTTCCTGTGGATTATTTAGAGGACTACTTTATGCACGTCATTTTAATGTGCAGTGGTAAATCTGACTACGCCTTGATACTTGATGCCTCAGTTGACCAATCAGAACACAGTATTCCAGTAGTCTTGACAATAAAATGACAGCTAAAACAAGTGTCTAAAATATGTAATTACTTTTACAGTAGCTGATTCAAAGTAGTTATGCTTTTTATTCTGTACTTCTTTGTTGGAACTGTAAGCATGCCAATATTTCAGTCTGCAAAACGGCCAGTGTTTGTTTTTGAGCTGGAAACATGACCGTTACGACCTGAAGTTGCGTTAAATTGCTAGTCTGAAAACTAATTCCTAAACTCGCTACATATTCAAACCTATTTTAGTTCTATTTTGGAATGCATGATTGCTTGAAAGCTGAAAGTTATATAATCTTTTCATCTTTAGATGAAGTTCAGAGGAGTATGCTTTACATCTTTAATCATACATTACAACCTCTGCCCATTTCTAAATTATGGCCTTCCTGAATGAATCCAAAATATCTGGCCTGCAGTAATAAAGTTGCACTTTGCATAAGGTTTGGGGTCTGGCAGCACAGCACTGTACGAATTGGCATGTCTGAGAGTGTCACATTACATAATATACATAAGATTAAAAGGGCACAAGCCTATAAATATTAATTCGCTCATAAGTCTAATGGATTCACAAAGTCTTTTGCTTCATGATTTCCATGCTTCTATTTGAACATGGAAAGCAATCCTCTGTAAACTTGATGGTTGATGACAGCATTCTCGCACTTTTTTCTGTGGCCCCATAATGTTACTTTTGCTTCAAATGTACTGTGCGACTCTGTTCAAGATTGCTCTTGTTGCTTACACAGGGGTGTGCAGGTAAAAGAGGCTATATTGGATACAAGGGTGATAAGGTGAGGAAGAACATTATGTAAATACAACTCATTGTAGCCCTCTGTGTAGATGACACTTATTTGTACTCGTATGTCCTGACAGGGATCTCAAGGTGTCCCAGGAGTGGATGGGCTAAGAGGCATACAAGGACCCCCAGGGCCTCCGGGACTCCCAGCCCTGTACCTTTGGAGGAACACAGACGAGGACTGGGCTGCATTCAGGGTACGCCTCAGCACACCACATTGCGGAGAAGTGCCCCCATTATTTTATGTTTATTAAAAATAGGTTTACAGGCATCCAAGGCCAAAGATCTCATTATATAATTATCTCATTATATATTTAGCATCATTTAATTTCTTAGAGGGCGGCACGGTGGCTTGAAATTGGATTTATTTAATACAATTTTAAAAGGTTAGTTCAACCTAAAATTTAAATACTGTTTCCCGCCCTCATGTCATTCTAACCCATGTTCCATGATCATTTATCTTTGCAACACAAATTAAGATATTTTAGATGAAATCTGAGAGCTCTCTCATCCTCCATAGACAGCAAGGGGACAGAAAAGGAAGCAAAAACATTGTCAAAACATTTCATGTGACTTTAGTGCACTGTAATCATACAAAGCTCCAAGAACGTCTTTGTGTGCCAAAAAAAACTGTAATTACAACTCTGTAGTTTCTAGTACAATTTACACCTCAGATATATTAGTTAGCATAACTGCTTCAGACATCTGAGTTCAGTTGACTCTTTCTTTTAAGTCTGCTAAGTTCAGCCAAGAAAACATTGACATTTCCGGTATCTCAACAAGTTCAATCCAGATCAAGTTGTAAAAACTTATTGGCGCAATCATTTTTACAGTGGTTGGAAACTAAATGTCCATTATCAAGTTTGATGTTTTAACTTTTTTGGAGGGTAAATGCTTTTGTTGATTTTACCATATCAGTTCAAGGCCATGTCTGATGAGGAAAGATTGGAATAACTAAATAATCAATCTGAGCCTTTATTGCATGCACAACTTGAACAGGACATTTCTCGTGGTTAAGTTTAGTGTTCGTTGAGTTTAGGAACATAATCAGATGCATTTAGATTAAACACCACTGGAAATTCTAGAAATTGACTTCTGTGCAGAGGCAAAGTTTAAAGTGCAGCTTTATTGATTATAACATGAAGTCATTTTAATGAAGTAACTTGTAAATTGGGAGCTCATAATCAGTTCATTCTTTTAGATGCCTAGAACTGTATTTGTCTTGCATTCTGGTCTTTAAAGTCTGCATGAAATCAAAATTAAAAATGAGGATTTTGCTAGTGCACATTGTTAGTCTTAAGGTGTAACTTAAGTTAATCCACTTAAGTAACTAAAGTTAATCCACTTAAACATTACTAAATCAATCAGCATATTTATTTATTTCAAATCTGACCATTTGCTTTTGCTCTGTAATGGCAGTCAGTCCTTCTCACCCCCTTCCCCAATAAATAAATAACAAGCAAAAATGAAATAAAACCCCGCCCCATAGTCATTATTCAGTTTCAGTTGGAAATACACCATCATACAAAAATAATAGTCTGTAAGTTCCGCTTTTCTGTTTGAAAAGACCTCATTAGGTATCACTGTTTGCAGTATGACAAGCATTGAAAAATGATCCATGTACCACAGTTTAAATGATGGCACTAAAAGTCTTAAGGCTGAATTATAATTATTTAGTTTAATCTGGATAAATTACATCATCCTGCACATCCAAAGTTGGACAAATCAACTGAGCCACCGCCCTGTCTTTTTCAAGGCTTCTGGATGACCCGTTCTTTGTGTCCCTGCCAGACCCCTATGTTCTATCTATTTGTGATTATCTATTTTTGAGCATATGTTTAAGTGTAATTGTAAAACCGCAGGTCTGACCTCCCAGTGGATTCTCATCATTCAAAACAGTTGTGAATATCTGTTTGTATTTGCGCGCAGCCACTTGTCATTATTTGATGTTTCTTTTGTCCAAATGTTGTTCTTCCTCATCATTTGGCAGAATCCTTGAAACATGATTGATTGAGTTTAGGCCTAAAAGAGGAGTCGTGTGTATATCGAGCCATGGGTGGTAGGTGAAGGAGTCATGTGTTACTGAAACAGCAAGGCTTTATAATACCATGTTAGACAATATTTTTAACAATAAGTTTTATTTTTTTCATTATTATTTTTTTTTTTTTTTTTTTTTTTTTGTGCTGACCTATAAGTCTAAAGAGGACCTTAGATTGTAAACCAAAGGCATTACAGTATGGAAATGCTGGTCACACTTTAGAATCGGTTCGTTAGTTAATATAAAACATGAATCAAGAATGAACAATACTTCTACAGCATTTTTAATCATAGTTCAACATTTACAACATTAACATTAGATAATGCACTGTCAGTTCACAATAACTAACCATGAATGACATTTTCTTTTATCAAAGATGCATAATTACTGTAATAAATGTATTGTTTGTTTTTTTTGTTCATGTTAGTAAATACAATGACTAACATTACCTTGTGTAACTTTATTTTAATGTGTTATCAATTTTTTTTTTTACCCCAGTTCATTGTAGAAGTTATATTTTGGTAGTGCTTCAACATATGAGATCAGCTTTCCTATGCTGTATTGTATAATTTGGCTATTATTTTGGAAAGTGAAGTCTGTTTCTTTTGTACAAATTATTGGCAAAAATGACTAGCAAAATTTTCTTAAATTTTCTTAAAATTTTCTTAAAATATTTAAGTATGATTTGCCATTTTATATAAAAAGTATAATTTGCCTGCAATTATTATAATCATGGTCAGTGATTAAAATTATTTTAAAGTTATTTCTTATTGAAAGTCAACACCAATGACAAAAATGGCACATGTGACCTTTAAATAAATGTCCCCCTAAAAAATAAATAAATAAAATTAAGCTGTCACTTGTGTTTTCAAAAATTAAAAAAGGTAATTGAATAATATGAATAAGAAAAGTAACACTGGTGATAAGACCAGGAAATAAATAAGACCAGTGTCAGTTTTCATGAAAAATGTAATATAAATATATATGTTTTTTAATTTCTGCTGCACATGTTGGCAGTCATAGTATACTCAAGTTATTTAGTTTAATCCATTGTTAGGGAACAAAACTAGAATATAAATGGAGGTCATGCCAGTGATGCCAGCTAAAATCTTATTATGAAATCATGAGATAAATATGACTAATTTCTGATAACTGAAAAGAGAGAGTGGAGTTACATTTGGCCTTTCGTCATATATCTTTAGGAAATAGAAAGAAGAAAGTTGTGTCACAATGATTTTTATTTCAAATTCATAGATTTTGTTAAACAGTGACAGTGAGACAACTCCACGGGACTGCTACCTTCATTTATATATTCTATAATATTTATTTGGCTCTTTAAATTGACATTTACATCATATATTTGGTCATTATGACTACTCTTTCCTCCAACAACTTTTGTTGATATTTTTAATAGTTTGAAATAATTTATTGTCTAAAATAATGTTTTTAAATGACGGTACAAAAACCTGATAACAAACTGCCAGTAATGTTCTGCTATTTGGTTTTAATTCTCTAGATATCATTTGTTATGCAAAATACTGTTTCAGACTACTAAAATGTCAATAAAAGTTGCTTTGTTAAACTGCACAGTTGGATTTTCCACACCAAACGTCGACAGAGCCGAGATCAATATCCCATAATGCAATTCAAATCTGCAATTAAATGGAAATTAAAAACTGTAAATCACAAAATA
>CAIGQV010016645.1:9653593-9698044 GCA_903798115.1 Danio jaintianensis
AAACATGCCTGAGAATATATATATATATATATTCTCAGGCATGTTTAGAACAAGAATCATTTGATGGCATTAAAGCACTTTGAATGACAATGAAGTTGTACTTTGGGTATTTTAAAGTGTTAACAAGTTACCTCTGTCCACTTGGTTTAACCCTTTTGTAAGCAATGCATTTAGTCTAATCATTTCAAATATAATAAAATTCAGCGTCTTACTGTATTCTTTTGTGTATTTTAAGAAGTACTGGTCAAAATAAGCATGTTGTTTAATTTTTACATAAATGTATGTTACATTGAATGATGAAGGGATATTATTTCACCCGTATTTTGAAATTTTATTTTCATTTTAGATTGCAAAGTTTTAAACACAAAACACACACTAGTAGATGTATGTTATAATTTTATGTACTTTAATGTAAACTTTAATGTAAACTAATTTCAGTATATTTAGTTGGTAATTGTCAAGTCTCTATTTCTCACTTTAGACTTTCTATTTTGAATGCATATTATGGTAATGCTAGTATAAATAACAGTTCTTGCTATTAACTGGTGGCTTACTACTATGATATTGGTATATATGTGGTATTAACAAAACAAGTGTTAATAGTTTTTCTTTTAGCTTTATGTAAGGTTAAGTAGGTGTGCTTTAGTTAGGTTCAAACTGCATTCACAGCTTTGTTAAATTCATAACTTTTTTGTTTGTTTTATAGAGAACACCTTATTACCAGTTGCTGTCAGCTGGATGGCCTGTAAGTGTTTAAACTAATAATAAATAACCAAAACATCATTATGTGTTCTCTCTCTCTCATTAAACCATGTCCTCCTGTTATCCTGCAGAGAGGGACTGGACAACCTGGACCAATGGGAGAGATAGGGAGACCTGGTTTACCTGTGAGTCTGCTGGATATAATCCAAAACACAGCACATTTAGTGAAGATTTTTATAATGACCAGCAACTACTATACCATAGTTCTGTTTACTCTAAGAGTGACAATTATGTAAAGAAAATTATTTACATTTGAGTATGTGTCTCTATACTATGTCATTGTATACAGTATCTAGTGACTTTGTTGTAATTCTGAAGGGTTTACCCGGAGACCCAGGCCAGTCAGGACCACCAGGACGGAGAGGTGATATGGTAACTATTCCTACAATATTCATACAATAGTACATCATCTCTCCAAATATACAGTACATGCAAACATTTATATGCACATATTGTACATGTGCAAACCTTTGAATGTTATTCTTGCTTTATGCAAAGCACCTACAGGGTTTAGTTACCAGCATTCACTTTACAATAGGGTGGCATGGGACCAAAGGGTGTTCGAGGCCGAGCAGGGACTCAAGGAAGAGATGGAGTGAAAGGTCTTGATGGCATGAGAGGATCTCCAGGGATTCCTGGCTTACAGGTGAAAGCACAGTAGCTTTTGTAGTACTTGTAGAAGTTCAGGTTAGGACACTGGTGGGGATATATTAATGCCTTTGCGTAGATTCTGTGAAGCTATATATTGTGGCTGTGGAACATATGTACCAGCAGAAAACCATATGCTATTTATTTCTGGTTATGGCTTAAGGGTCCACGTGGTTACAAAGGTGACACAGCTCCCCCTGGTGAAAAAGGAGAGGAGGTACAGTATGGGATTACATTATATTCCAAAATGTATTCTTAAATGTTAATGTGAGGATTTTATTATTACTAATATCCTCCATTCATGAGCAGGGTTTCCTTGGTGCTCCTGGTCCAAGAGGGGATAAAGGACAGACTGGCCAAAAGGTAGGGTAAACTAACTTTTCAAAATGTTGTTAATGTGTATATATGCCATAGACTGGACTGTGTGTGCTTATACTGTATGTAGAGAGTCACATATGCTGCCCTCTAGTGGATTAGGCAGGCACACTCTTCATTAAAAAAAATCATTATTATTTACACTTCATCCATGCTATGAATCTCCCACAACCATCTTAAAGGTGCTCTGTTGAGTTGAGATCTGATGACTGGAGGCTTTTGAGCATAGTGAACTGACCATCTTGTTTAAGAAACCAATTTGAGGTTATTTGAGCTTTGTGACTTGCTGTGTCATTCTGTTGCAAGTAGCCATCTCAAGATGTGGTACTGTGGACATGAAGGGATGGACATTATCAGCTACAGTATAATACACTGGTACTGTAGTTTGTGGCATTTTAATGATGCTCAGTTGGTACTAAGGGGCCCAAAATGTGGCCAAAAATACACCTCACACTATTACGTAAGCAGCATCTAGGACTGCTGATTCAAGAGAGAATGGTCCCATGCTTTCATGTTGTTAATGCCAATTTCTGACCCTACCATCTAAATGTTGCCTCAGTCTTAGGCTGCATTCACACTGCAGATCTTGAATTTTTTTAATGCAGTCTATTTTGATGACCCGCTTAAATCTTTTAAAAGTGGCTTGTATCCGATATCTGCATCTTTACGTCAAAGACACATTGACCTGGAAAAAAAGTTGACAGCTGTGATCATAAAAGTGCATTCTTTTTCTTCATTCCTGTATTTAATCTGTTTGCAGGGTATTTTTTCCTCATGTGTGTGTGTGTGTGTATATGTGTGTAAGCACTGTGTTATTTCTCTCTCTCTTGACACTGCTGTCAAGCATATTTTTGACAAGTTCATCTCTCTTTTTCGCGCTTTCTCTGATCTGAGTATATGCGAAGTTTAGATGCAAACGCCTGTAAGTGCCATCTGAAGTTTCATGAGCAATTTACTTCTGTATGTAGGTTCAGTAATTTCACTTTTATGGCAAAGAATGTTTTTTTTCCATTGCCTTTGCCTTTTGAACATAAACATAGGAGGATGAGAAAAATGCTCATTTTAGTAGAACATATCAGATGGCACTTGAAGTCTTATAATATTCCGAAATATTGGAATCCATGTGATTTTTTTTTTTTTTTTTTTTTTTTTTTTTTAATTGGTCACTTCAACCATATGGTTAAATGTGGCCTTAACGTATCTTAGTCTCATCAGTCAACTTTTTCTAATCTCCTTGTCCAGTTTTGCTTAGTGTGGATTGTAGCCTCATTTTGTTGTTCTCACCTGAGAAGAGTGTCACTGGTGTGCTCATCCTCTGCTGCTCTAGTTCATCTGCTTCAAGGTTTGAAGTGTTGTCTGTTCAGAGATGCTCTTCTGCAGACCTTGGTTGTATCGAGTGGTTATTTGAATTACTGTTGTCTTTCTATCAGCTTTCTATGAACCAGTCAGATTCTCTTCTGACCTCTGGAATCAGTAAGGCAATTTCACACACAAAACTGCTATTTATTGTATATTTTTTTCATTTTCAGACCATTCTCTGTAAACCCTTGAGATGAGAAAATCCCAGCAGATCAGCATTTCCTGAAATACTAAATTACCAACAACCATATGCCATGTTCAAAGTCATTTAAACCACATTTTCCCCCCATTCTGATGCTCTGTTTGAGCTTCAGCAGATCCTCTTGACCACATCTGCATGCCTAAGTGCAATGAGATTCTGCCATGTGATTGGCTGATTAGATGTTTGAATTAATGTGCAGTTGATTAAACTTGCCTAATAAAGTGGCCAGTGTTTGTGTACTGTGTTGATTGCTATTACTTCACTTTATATTTTACATAAAACTGTTGACAAATGTGTTGTTGGTTACAGCTCTGTTATTTTGCCCTTTTTGTTTGATTATTTAAAGGGATCAAAGGGAGAAATGGGGTTTACTGGCTTTTCTGGTCCTCCAGTGAGTATCCTTCCATACACATTCATGTTCAAAATATTGTGGAAGATTTAAGTTTATATGTTTGTTTGTTTGCTTGTTTTTTTAAAGGGATTTGTTGGTTTACAAGGTGTTGAAGGAATTCCGGGGCAACCTGGACCTAAGGCGAGTTATTGTTTTATAATATTCGGAAACCATCAACCTGCAGGTAATAATAATTTGAGTGTTCTTCATCCTGATAGTATAAAAATGTTTAATTTTATAGGGGGATCCTGGACATGATGGAAAGCGTGGTCCTGCGGGCACTGTGGTGAGTTGATACATATCTTTTTGTCATCAATATCAAATTCAAGTTATTTTATGTACATGGTAATATTAAATGCAAATAACGTACATGCTTTAATGTTTCAAATAACTATTTGATCACACAGTTGGTAAAACCCATAGATCTGACAAATATTGGTAAAAAATTGAATTACACTAAATTATTATTTTGGGGCTGCATTGGATGTAGCAGTTTAAGAAACTTCTTAAGTTGCAAATGCTATTTACGGAAAACGCCATCATCCAGCTAAATGATAAGGAAATAATAATTAACAATTTAAATATAATAAAATACAAAATTAATAGCCTTCTACTAAATTATATTTAATTTAAAATTTTTCCCGAAGTTCCGAATGTTTTTAATGATTATTGCACATTTTTAAACACAATAATTTTAATAACTAAGTTTTAATAACTTGTTTATAATTTTGTTTTGTTTTTTGCCATGCGGACAGTACATTAATTTGCAAGATAGCCTACTAGTATTTGGCTTAAACTGTTAAGTTAATTAGGTTAACTGGGTACATTAGGTTAATTAGTCAAGTCATTGGACAACAGTGGTTTGTTCTGTAGACAATCAAAAATAATAATTTCTTAAGAGGGTTAATTATATTGACCTTAGCCATTTTTTTTATTTATTTATTTATTTATTTAGTTTATATATATATATATATATATATATATATTATATTCCAGCCAAACTAAATGAAATAAGACTTTCTCCAGAAGAAGAAAACTGTACTAGGAAATACTATTAAAAAAAAATCCTTGCTCTGATAAACCTAATTTGGGATATGTTTAAAAAAATAAAATTAAAGGAGGACTAATAATTTTGTCTTCAACAATACATACATGCATACATACAGTACTAAATAAATAAATAAATAAGGATTTCTATGTGTCTTATCAGGGAGCACCAGGTGCTACAGGACTGGTTGGTGCGCAAGGTGTTAATGGCTCAGAAGTAAGTAACTGACATGTTTGTAGTAAAGTTTCATTAGTACTAACCTGTACTAAAGCCTAGTACAGGTTATAAAAAGAAAGTCAACAAAATTTGAAGCTGACAATGTTTTTCTGTTATAGGGGGATGCTGGACCTGCTGGCCCTGTGGGACGTAAAGGCCCTCAGGTATCCTCACACTGTATTGTGTGATTGCTTCATAAAACTTTGATTTACAGAATGCTCAGAGTCAAAAAATAATATGAACATGTCCTGACTATTGCTCTTATAGGGGCCTAGAGGAACTGATGGAATCAGAGGCCCACCTGGTCAGCCTGGATTACAGGTACTGTACATTTCAACATGTACACTAGCAATGCATGTATTCCTATTAATAAACAAGGCTCTGTTGTAACATACAGTTGTGACATACAGCATGTTCATGGATGTTTTTCCACAGGGACTTCCAGGTCAGGGTGGTCCACAGGGTCTCAAAGGTGACATAGTAAGTTTTGGAAGTTAGAAACCAGAAATTCATACAAACGTTGCCATGTCTATCATGTACAGTATTGTGTGTTGTGTTTATTATTGAATGGAGACTCTAGATGTTTTTTGTTTGTGGACAGGGAAAAGAGGGTCCAGTAGGAAACAGAGGGCTACAAGGCATTGAAGGGCCCATGGTGAGTCCATTTGTAATGTACTAAATGTCAGCTAGAGGAAAATGCTTAAATCTCATTTATACATTCATACAGCAGACCTTCAGCAATCTTTATGACATCAGTATATGTTCTGTATTGCATTATAACTCCGATTAGGTTATAAGAGACATATATTCTGACTAAATAAATTCTCACTGGTGTCAATTAAATTACAGCCTGCCAAACTGCAGTCCTATAGTTTCTGATGTGCTCTGTACAAATGCCTTCAAAAAGAACAAAGGAAACCATGTTTTGGGAAAACAATGGAACTGGGCTCTCTTTTTTGTTTAATAATTCTGAAAAATATCAACTTTGAATAATATCAGTTAAAAGTCAGTGTTTTCTATTTACTGGAGTATTATTTGTATGTTTGTTTGCCAGTTTATTGAATAGTTTGTTAAATAAGTAATTAGTTTTTTTATTTCTTTAATTTATTTGTTCCTTCATTCGTTTACTTTGATTATTTTATTTAATCACTGGACATTTGTTCTTTTATATTTTTGATTATTTAATTCTTTTGTCATTTGGCCTTTCATTAATTTATTCATTTATTTGTTTATTTATTCATTCATTCTTTTTTTTTTTTATTTAGGGTATGACTGGAGATCCAGGTCCAAAAGGCTTTCCAGGTGTCACAGTAAGATATCTGATTCAAATCTCACTGTATGTTTCTTTGGCAGTGTAGTAAATATTCCTAAATACATGTCTACCATTTACTGTATAACCGCACTAATTAATTTCTCTGATTCAGGGCAATAGGGGCCCGGATGGAGAGAACGGTGATGAAGGACCCAAGGGGAAAAAAGTAATCACCAGTAGCATAATACATTCAAAAGTTATAAAGCTTTACTTGAAGGATGCAGGCAACTGCCAATTATTATGACTGAACTGTATGTCTATAGGGTCCACGAGGAGCACCAGGCATCATGGGTCCCCAGGGTGAGAGGGGTCAGTCAGGCCTCACTGGATTACCTGGTGTCAAAGGTCAACCAGGGGCTGCAGGGATCCAGGTAAACAGATGGACTTTCCTATAACCTTTCTTGAACCTTTCATAAAATGATGAAACAAGCAGATAACCACAAGAACTAAAGCAATGATGTCCAGTCTTGCTTCTGGAGGGTTAACGTCCTGTAAATTTCCGCTCCAAACAGCTCCAAAACACTTGCCTACAAAGTTTCAAGTGATCTGAAAACCTCGGCTGCATCCGAAATTGCTTACTTTCCCACTTATTTGAACGAATAAATAGTGACTTCTAAATTACGTATGATATAGTGTGAATGTACACTGAAAATATGATTCAAATTTACTAAATTTTTTAAGGTAAGTGGTTGCAAACAATTTATATGGGCTGAATTTAAACAAACAAATAAAATTTAGTAATTTAAACAAACAAATAAAATTTAGTAATGTTCAACTTAATTTGTTTGTTTACATTTAGCACATGTAAATTGTTTGTAACCACTTATCTTAAAAAAAAATTGTAAATCCAACTAATAATGTTTTTTCAGTGTACTGTATGTAGTATGGATGATATTCCGATATTCAGTACTACGTCAGTCATGTTATTTATTAGAAACCTGTGTCCTAATGGGATAATAAAGTGTCTATCAGATCCACACTTAGGAATCTTGCTGGAAACAGTAAAGCCGGGGTCACACTGCAATTTTCACCCTATAGACTTTCATTCATACACATGCGGCAGATCGGAAGCGCAAACTTGTGCATTAAGTTTTGGATGTCACTGCATTACAAGTTCAAGCTTGGTGAACTCTGACCTGCGAATTTGCAGCACATGATTGCCTGAGACCAACACAAGATCAAAATGTGACCTAGTCTCTGTACAGAAATGTAAAATATGGAGCAGTCACTTGTTTTATCAGAGTAGCGTCATCTTGTTTTTTTCCTGCATCTTTTTGCAGCTGTAGTGTGACCACGGCTAAAGTCATTCAGTTTTAAATTACTGTTTTACTAAATTTACTCCTGTTTTAGTCTATAGCCCAATTTTGTGTTTGTAAACAGCAATGCCATGTTTTTTGGGAGGAGCCGAGCTGCTGCCAGAAAGCAGAAGCTCTGTAATAGTGGTATGAAGTGCAAAATCACACTAGGAATAATAATAGTTTTAAAGGGTTTTCCAGCAGAAATCCTGCTTTCTTGTACTAATAAGCTAACCCTTAGTAAACTAGCATAAAACATGTATGAAAAATTACTTTAATATATACATTCATAAAATATATAGCAAATTTAAACTTCTATGTTTAGGTTCAAATGGCGTATTTGACAACAGCAAAAAATTAATCTTATTTTTTGCTGTTTCATTAATCCATATTTGGTTTTCGCTGTTTTTCTGCCACCACCATGCATGCACCTAAATTGGTCTATATTGGGGAAGTATGGGATTTCAGACGCAGCCTTGGATTAGCTGGCTCAGGTGTTTTTAGAGTAGGAGCTAAACTCTGCAGGACAGTGGCCCTTCAGGAACAGGCTTGTACACCTCTGATATAAATCAGGTTTACTTGAGCTTCAAAAGAAGATTTCTGGGTAAAAGATACTGTTTTCTCTCCCCCAGGGTATAGATGGTGAAGTGGGTCCTCAGGGAATACTGGGAAAAGAGGGTCAGAAGGTAAGAGTTATTTATGACTTTCAGGTGGAGCAATCACAACAAAAACATTCTTAAAGCTCTCCATTTTCCATCAGTCTACATGAGAGCGATCATCTCAAAACATAAAGGCTGCTCAAAAGTGATTTTTAATTGTGTCCTAGTAATACATTCACCTGAATAACAACATCTATTTTTAATTTTTGTCTCTTTAGGGCAGTAGGGGTGAACCTGGTGGTAATGGAAGAACAGGATCCAGAGGATCCAGAGTAAATTTAGTCTTTGTTTTATGAATGAATAATGAAAATATTTTATTATAAAATAATTTTTTTTTATAATTGTCAAGTTTTACATTGAATGCTTAGTTTTTTGTTTTTACGTGGTCTCCGATTTGCTAACATGTTTTATTTAATGATAGATTAAAAAATAGATATTGGACATTGTGATATTTGATATTGACTATTATAAATAAGAAACATTTTAAAAAGTCATCCTGTGTCATTTGATCACATTCAAATATGTAATTTACTCAGGGTCGAGCAGGCCAACACGGTCCTCCTGGTATACCTGGAATAGCGGTAAGAGAATTCAGTTGGTAAAATGTGTTAAGATTTATTTGTCTCACATATTATTAAATTAATCCTACATACACTTGTGCTTTTGCAGGGATTACGAGGTCCAGTTGGTGCTGAGGGACCAGAAGGAAAGCCTGGTACACAGGTTCCCATTTCATACATTTAATATCAAGTTTTTTATATATATACTCTATACATTAGTCATAGGGCTTTTTCATATATATGAATCTTAGAGCAATGTAAGAAATGAACAGTATTTGGTGCTGAATTTCGTCATGTGTCTGCAGGGTGTTTCTAGTTCTGTCGGAAGCCCAGGAGAAAATGGACCTCACGTATGTTTCACATCATCAGCTAAATATTTTAGTAAATTGAGAGCAGACTGCCGCTATAATAAAAGCTTGTTGTAAAGACTGGTTAATAATGATAACATGTGGTTCTTTAAAAGACCTATTACCAGCATTAGAAGAAGCACTGCATATGAGCATGTTGAGGTCAGACTGGCATGAAAAGGTGAAAAGATCAGAGACGATTAAACTTAACAAGGTCTTTAACAACTGTGATGGGTTTGTACTTCTGTTGTGGAGGAATCACCTCACTTTTAGCATGACAGCAGTACAGTATGTGCTGGTTAGATTTGGTGGTAAAGTGATATGCTGAGACCCAGACTGAAAACACTTATATTTTGAATTCTTATGGGGAAAGATGGGTGGGTGTGATTTTGCCAAGTAGGATGCGATCCTGGATTAACATCTATGTTCATCCTGGAATGTAATTTTTTTTTCAAAACTGCAATCCATACCTAACCCCTACCTCTGAACCCAACCCTAACTGTAAATTATTCCCAAAATCAGAGAGGACTAATAGTTGGATAACAATCATGTAGAAGCACATAATCCTAACTGCAAACCTAAACATAACATAAACTGTAAACGTATCCCTTAATTCTGATTGGCTGAAGTATTTCCCTGTTAGTGTGATTTACAGTTATGGTTGGGTTCAGATGTAGGGATTAGGTATGGATTATATTTTTGAACAATAATTACATTCCAGAATCAACATAGATGTCCTATTTGGTGAAATCACTCACTGTCTCACTGTCTACATCAAGTTTCTGTTTAAATTTTAAAAACAAAATGTAAAAGAAAATGTTAGAATATGGGTGAAATAATGTTCTGTCATCATTCAGCATAACCTATAATACAAATAGTAGATATAATATAAAGTGTTCATGCATTTTTTTTTTTCTTTTACAAAATAAAAATGTCTCTCTGAGAAATGTCTAAAATCTAGTGGTTTAAAGTATAAGGATTAAAGATGACAAGTAAAAAGGATTTAAGATGACAATTAATCAGTATTTTGTGGCTGCATTATGATCCATAATTGTGACACTGGACCAAAAATCGTGAATTGAATTGAAAAAGAAAATTGTAGGAATAGCCAAATAGCCATTGTATTAGTCAATTGTTTTTAATGCCAAAAATCCTTGAAATACCATGTAAAGATCATTTTCTGTGAAAAAAATTCATAAATTTCCTACTATTAATCTATCAAAACGTAACTTTTGTTATTGTTTATGTTATTGTTATTGTTTTGTAATATGTTATTACACTGAATGACATTATTTTAGTGGTTGACCTGTAAATCATGATAACAATGTAGTGATAATCTTTTTTAACTGTAAAAAAATGAAAAGATTAAATTTAACAACATACTCTAATGAGGGGAAAAGGGATAGTTCGTCCAAAAATGAAAATGTACATCATTTTTGACCCACATATTTGATGCATAAACCTATGTGAATCCAATCATTGTGTAATCCAGCTTGATTTGAGAATGATCCAAAAAGCATCTCATGCTTCAGTGGAAGAAGAGGCATTTTAATCTGAAAAAAAAGTCAACAGGGTCCGTTTCAGAAATTTGTTCGGTGCAAATTAGAAACAGTACAGAATCCTAAATATTTGTAGACTTTTTACCAAACAACAACAAAAAACAATACTCAGTGTTGACCTTTTCCACTCATTCACTTATTTTTATGTGATGTATATCTTCTGTAATGTTTGAAGGGCGTGAGGGGTGTGATTGGAGAACCAGGAAAACCAGGTCCTCCAGGCTCACAGGTGAGCAGAACAGGACAAAGCTTATTGCAAGGACTGTTAAAAATAGAACAATGTCAAGATATTTTGTAGTAAAACATCGTTCATGTTTCATTTTCCTTACCATCACTGAATTTGAAACTATCTTTGCTCTTCAACCCATGATATACTGTTGCTTTTTTCATCTCAATAGGGCCCACCTGGAAATCCAGGCCAAGATGGCGCTCAGGGCCCTCCTGGTGAAAAGGTAAGCCCCTTGAAGTCTCTTTTACATGAAGGTCAGAGCATTACTGAACATAATTCAGTGTTTATGTGTATATTACCTGGTCTGTGTGTAATCAGGGCTTCACTGGAAAAGCTGGCTTGGCAGGCGCTCAGGGGCCTGTAGGCATGTATGTAAGTGTCACTATCCAGTTTGATATGATTATTCATGATTTACCTTTTGAAGTTGTAATTTGATTTTCATTATATACTGTTTTCTTGCTCTCAGGGCTATCCAGGAGCCACTGGCCTTCGTGGACAGCCAGGACACACAGGAGAGAGGGTTCGTAATTTGTGCTATACATATTTTACAATGAAATTTCTCTGATTATTCTGGATGTTGTATCATATCATGTGTGTATGTATATAGGGTGAACCTGGCATTAGGGGACCATTGGGACCATTAGGGAAAAGAGGGCCACCTGTAAGTTGAGCTGTATGTCAAGAAGTATCATTCATTTTATGACATCATGGTCACTTTTTGTCTAAAACTAATCTTACCGTTGATCTTCTAAGGGTTTAGCTGGCCCAGCTGGAGAGAGAGGCTCACGTGGACCACCGGTGAAATTATTTATCAATTCAAAGAGAGATGTATTTTTTTACTTTGTTTGCTAAACTCTCTTGTGTTCAGATAAGTTATCTGTAATGTTTCCAACTTTTTTTAGGGTCGCCAAGGAGAAACAGGACCTATTGGCGTCCAAGGAGTGCCTGTATGTAGCCCTCAGTAAAGCATATACATGTATATAACATAGAAAATACATTTAATGTATTTTAAAGTACAACAGATCAATATGTTTGTATATATGTGTGCATGGGTATCCAGAGCATAAAATAAGCCTGGAAAAATATTTTTTTGAAAAATCATTTCTAAAATAAACGACATTAAAGCATTTTAAAATATAATAAAATATAATTTATAATGTAAAATTTTACAAATAAACACACAAACTCAGAGGTTTTTAGATGTTTGCTTAGAATAAAATGTATCTTTTACAAACTCTGTATTTTTATAATATAATATAATATAAAAACATTTAGTATGATTTATAAGCTGTCTCCACAGAAAATGTCCACACAAGGTCAAACTGCACTGGTATTACTCTACTTGTGGGGACATTTTGTCAGGACAATGTTGAATATAACAATGAACAATTTATTAAGTGTGCGAGTGTGTGTATGTGTGTGGTGTCCATTCAGGGTCCCTCAGGACTGCCAGGTGCTGAAGGTGTAACTGGAAAGCAAGGACCCCCAGGCAGCCTGGGGCCTCAGGGGCCAAAAGGAAAACAAGGACCGATTGGATTGCCAGTGAGTCGGTGCTCCTTATTTAGATTTTTTTGTAGGATAGAATTGTAAAAGAAAGTAACAGTCCTGAGCTTGTACTGAGACTCTGATGATAATGTGCCGTTCTTCAGGGCTCACCTGGAACAAGTGGAATGATTGGTCAAACAGGAGAGAAAGGGGAGCAGGTATTGTAGGCATTTCAATTTAATAAAACACAGTCTCATCATAACACATGGGAATAAGCATTTGATATGTAATGCTCTTATCTAGGGATTGCCCGGACCTGCAGGTGACCACGGATCTGTTGGACTGTATGGGCCACAGGTCAGTTCATTTAAATATCTGAAGACTTAACTGCAATCAAAAAGTGTCCCGTTTGAGAGTCAACTTACTCTTTTCTTGGGCTAATTACTAAATATACAAGAAACTGGATCTTTCGTCACTGTTAAAATTAAGCATAAATTAACAGTTTTATTCACCTCTCTCTACTATAGGGCCATCCTGGTCCAGTTGGTTTAGAGGGTCCAACAGGGTCAAAAGGGGATTTTGTAAGTACAAAATACTGATGCTGGTTCATCTGTCAGCTTTTTCTCAATGCTTTTTCAAGTTAAAAGATTTTACTTGGGTATTTGATTTAAGGGATCACATGGACCCAAGGGAAAACCTGGTCCAAATGGGTTTCCGGGGGAACAGGGGCCTCAGGGCTCTCAGGGTGTTCTAGGAGCTCCAGGACCTCGTGGCAAAGAGGTCAGTGATTGCAAGTCCCAATATTTATCTACACTACCATTGAAAAGTATGGAGCCAGTAAGATTCCTTTTTTAATTCATAAGGGACACAAAAGACATTTTTATAAAAGAGTTCAATTAAAAAAATAAGAATAATTTTAACTTCATAATCATCGAGCCTTTAATGTAATGTGTATTTATATAGCGCATTTATTGTGTATGGCTATACACCCAAAGCGCTTCACAATCATGAGGTGGGGGGGTGGGGTGGTCTCTCCACACCACTACCTGTGTGCAGCATCCACTTGGATGATGCAACGGCAGCCACAGGTTAACGGCGCCAGTGCGCTCACCACACACTAGCTATTAGTGGAGTGGAGAGACAGTGGTAGAACCAATTCGGTGGATGGGGATGATTGGGAGGCCATGATGGGTAAGGGCCAATGGAGGGAATTTGGCCAGGACATTGGGGTTACACCCCTACTCTTTTTACAAGAAGTGCCATTGGATTTTTAATGACCACAGAGAGTCAGACCTTGGTTTAACATCTCATCCGAAAGATGGTGCTCACTGACATTATAGTCCCCTTCGCTATACTGGGCCATTAGAACTCACACAGACTGCAGGTTGAGAGCACTGGCCTCATTAACACCACTTCCAACAGAAATCTAGTTTTCCCATGTGGTCTCCCATCCAGGTGCTGACCAGGCTCAGCCCTGCTTAGCTTCAGTGAGTAACTGGTCTTGGGCTGCAGGGTCATATGGCTGTGGCCTTAAGATAGTAAACAACTGTTATTGACATCGATAATAAGAAGTGTTTCATGAGCTTCAAATCAGTTTATATATGGCTCGTTTAGAGTGTTGTGTTCTCTCCTTTGATTCATTTAGGAATATGTAAACATGGCAATCGCATTTGGATCTGTACCAAAACAATCATTCAGACATTGCCTAAACAAAGTAGTCTCAGCCTAGAAGTTAATGAGCACTGGAGAATGCAACATTGTAACATACTTAAATCTATGTTTCAGAACATAGTAAACAATCAACAGACTGCTGATTTGAGCTTGATCATGACAGGAATGAATTACATTTTAAAATTTATAGAAATGGGAAAGCTCTTATTTTGAATTGTAATCATTTTTATGAATATTTCCAATTTTTACTGTATTTTGAGAACAAGAGACTGCTTTCAAAAACATTTAAAAAGCCTTTCTGATCCCAAACATTTTAATGGTAGAGTATATGTCTTCAAATTCCTTATTCATCTAAAATACATTCATTAATTGCATATTTCATGAGCAGGGAGGTATTGGACCTCCTGGTATTATTGGAGACCAAGGCCCTAAAGGACAAAAGGTAAATTAAAAAATTACAGTACGTTTACGTAAGATGTCTGAAAATGCATTGTAGAGGCGTTTACACAGATGCCCTTTATTTTAATCAGGGTGACCCTGGACATCGAGGATTCTCTGGACAACAAGGCCCTCCTGGATTTTTGGGGGATGGAGGAGAGCGAGGACTGAAAGGGAATAAAGGCTACATTGGATCACAGGTTAATGATTAGCTGTCAGACTGTATTAGCCATAATGTAAGTATATAATCCTTTGAATAATAATAATCTCTTTACCAGGGTCAAAATGGGTTGATGGGAAAGATTGGTCCATCTGGATTAATGGGTCTAGAGGTAGGTTTTTTACAAAACAAAAAACCTAAATCAATTTACATAGTTGTTTTGGATGGAGAACACTCATTGGTTAGTTGAAAGAGTCTATAAATTGGGTTTCAATGCAGGGTTTAATGGGTCTTCGGGGACCACCAGGAGCAAATGGCTCACCGGGCCCAAAGGTATCACTGCCTTTTCTTCCTCGAGTTTCTTTCATCGATGTTCCTTGATCAGGATTACCCTTATACATTTCCTAATGTAACAGTCCTGTTCTTTGTTTCAAAAGGGCGAAACTGGATCACCAGGGCCGAATGGATATCCAGGAGATCAAGGCAATTGGGTAAAATCAATGACTGTTTTCCAGAATACAACCTTTTGGGTAAAAAAATCGGCATATTGCATATGTAACTAAACTGTGAACAAGACAAAAGTGACACATTTGACTGATACCTGAGATTACAGAAACTTCTCAATGTCAGATTAATGTCACGCTGTTTTTTTTGTCTACAGGGGCTGGCTGGCCAGAGGGGTTTACAAGGGGTTATGGGGAAGGCAGGACCTCAGGTAAGTATGGCTAACGTTTCAAAGTAAATTAGTGCTAGATACAGTGCTAGATTTTCAGGGGACAAATAATACTTGTATTGCAGGGAGTTGTGGGTCCCAGAGGCCCCGAGGGCTTATTGGGCCCAAAGGGTGTCCCAGGACAAGAGGGACCTAAAGGTGATCCAGGAAGACGGGGACCGCCAGGGCTGAAGGTGAGACTCTGAAATAAATGAGAATTTAAATAATTATGTGTGTGATGTCAGCTGATCACTCTCTCTCTTTCAGGGACCACCAGGTTTAACTGGTAATATGGGACCCTCTGGATTTCCTGGAAAAGAGGTAAAATTGAAAATCGGCCAAATAGTCATTCTGGAATTTTTGTTATCAGTTTGTTATATTTTAAATATAACATTATTGTTTATGTTCTTTGGATATTATCCAAATTAAGCAATACACTATTTAGTAAGGGTGTGTGATATTGACAATGTTGGTGGTGATAGCTTTATAATTATTTGTATTTTCTTCATATTAATAATTGAACAGTATTTTGTTGAGTATGTGTTTGTGCTGCTACCAAGTTCATTAGCAGTATATTAATTCCAAATTGCAAATTGAAGCAATGCACAATTGGAATAGCACACAAAACATTTGGGAATAAAGCACTGTTTTGAATTTATTGTGATGGTGTTTATATAGTCATCATCATGAGCTAATGCTTTTGGATTCACAAAATGTTGTTTATTTTTTTAAAAGTGACACATTTGATGTCAGCTTGCACATCGATTAAACAACAATTATAATATTATTGTAGCCATATCACACACACATATTTATTTGTTTATTTATTAGTTTGCTGTATTAATTTCATGTTTATTTATTTACTTTGTACTGTATGTATTATTTATTTTGTTTCATATTTACTTGCTCCTATTGCCAGGGTCTTCCAGGAGAATTGGGACCTGATGGCCCTGTTGGCCCTCCAGGACCACAAGTTAGTATTTGTTTGGAAAATATGTAGAAGTGTCTTGGTATTTTTTTAAAAGTAATATTTATTCACTGCCTAAAGATCAAGCATTATATATTACTTCTGTTTAAATGTTTTAGGGTCCAAATGGCAAACCTGGGCCTCGTGGAAGAGATGGACCGAAAGGCCAAAAGGTCAGGGTCTAAATCTCTGTATTCAGCATATGTCTAGATTTTTAATGCAATATCATTCAATTTACTCTTTCCTTCAGTTTCTCTCATAATTTCCAAAAACAACAGCTTTAAACAAAATGAAACTTTTTGAACATTCTTTGTTTCTCTGGATTCAACATTTATATTTATGTCTAATGTTTTAAAATGTTTTAACTTTAGAAGAGTAAAGAAATTGATATTTGGTTTGATTTGTAGATTTTTATTTTATTTTTATGTAAAGCCTAACCAGGGACGAGGGCTGCAAATTAGCTTTATGCTATATGCCCTATGTACACAGCATCGGTTGTCTCTGTATAACAATATCAAGTGTATTGTCCCTGTTAAATAAACAAACAAATAAATACAAAATAAATAAAATAAAACCTGTTTTTTATTCAGAAGAACTGTAATTTTCTGGAAAAACATTGCTCTAAATGCCAATATTTTTATTTAAAATGTGCAAGAAATATTGTCAGACCTTTATAGTATAAAACAAATATTAAGATTTTACTCAAACCCTTACCTAGCTAATCCAGTACATCCAGAGAAACTGCTTATTTTTAGGTTGTCTCTAAAATGTTTCCATCTCTGTATACTTTAACAATTTTCCAGGGAAATGATGCACGAAAGGGGTCTTCTGGAAAGACTGGGCATGCTGGGAGGAGAGTAAGTACACTGATGAGGTTTGTTTAGGTTTGGTGAAAACATTTCCAGCATTAGATAAATTGGAATCATTTTCGCTTTTAGGGGAAAGCAGGAAAAGCTGGTCAGAGGGGTCTCAGAGGACCAAAAGGACAGAAGGTACACGTTCATTCATTGCACATTTTCAGATGTTACTGTAAAGGCAAGATATAGGTCACAATTTAGCCATTTTACCAGCTTTTGCTTTGTGTAACAGGGCCAGCAGGGTGCACTGGGAAACACTGGACCTCTGGGCAGAACAGGACAATATGTAAATAAATGCATGCATAAGCAGATTTCTCATTCTCAGAGAGCACATTTTCCCTCACCTAGTTTTACAATTGAAAAAGATGCTGAGAATATTTATGAGTAGTCTGCATGTATTGTTTCAGGGTTTACCAGGCATTCGAGGACAGAAAGGAGAGAGCGGTGGAAATGGCTTTGAGGTTTGTGGAATTAATGCAAATGTCATATTAGTATAAAGTGAGAAGCTTGAGGTTTACTCTTCTTTCTGTCTGCAGGGAGAGAAGGGGGATCGTGGGCCACACGGTCCTCCAGGGGGAGACGGACTGAAGGTGCTTCATTCAACACAGTCAAATGCAAAGAGAAACTGAATATCATTTCAGAAGGGAGTTGAAACTGACACATAGAATCTAATACGGTTTTGTGCACATATATTTCAAAAAGTACACTTTTGTACCTAAAAGGTCCATATGAGTACTTTTAAAGGTCTCGTGAAATTAAAATAACAAGTTTTAGATGTTAGTTTCAGTCTGTTAGTTTTAATGATATCTATAAGCTAATGTGCTCCAAAACAGTGATAATATTCACGTATAGAAAATATAAAACTGATATAAACATCCAAAGCTTGCTCTTTGTCACTTCTGCCTAAATAGATTTTTTTTTTCACGTCATCTCTTACTTCAGTTTCTCATCAATTCCTGACCAATCACATGCTCTCTAGTATCTGACATGCCCAGCCCCCTTCAAGATGCTTCTCATTTGCTTTTCATTTGATGTGCTTGAGCTCAGAGCTGTGATAAAAACAAAACGCTATTGGCTGTTTTTTTAAAGGGGAGGAGCTACTCTGTTCCACCGTCTTTTCATTTTTCAGTTGAGATTACGTCAAACATCAAATAAAAAATGCACATTTCAAAGCACTTCACAGGACCTTTAAAGGTACATATTAGGTCCTAAAATGTATATCTTATAGGGGTGTAACGGTACACAGAAGTCATGGTTCGATATGTACCTTGCTTTTAGGGTCACGGTAGAACAGGAATAAGCAACCAATCCTCACTGCTAATATATTAGTAACTAAAAAGTACAAAAATGTACCTTTTTCAATTTTCTTTTGAAATGTACAACCCCGGTGACTTTGTACCTTTATTTCTGAGTGAGTGGTTGAATGTCTGTCTTTATTTCAGGGGAATCGAGGCCTGCAGGGGGTGAAAGGGAGAGCTGGGCCAAAGGGAGAGCAGGTGACATTTTTTGATGTGTTCATAAACATAGAGTGAGATTGTGTTGATATGTAAAATATAGAGTAATCTCTGTGCCCATTTTCAGGGAGATATTGGTCCAACAGGTCAAAGAGGGACCCCGGGTCTACCAGGGCTGCCTGTAAGTTTCAGTCTCAATGAGGTTTTCATTTTAAAATGTCACATTTGTATATACTACTTTGTTAAAGTTTGATAAATAGCTAACTCTATTTAATTTGTTTTTGTTGAATGTATTATTTTCTTTAAATAAAAATACTGGTCTCGGTTTAAATTGTGTTGTACATTTATGAATACATCAAATTAAATGATCACATTTTAGAGAGAGAAAATATATATATTAGGCAGGCTTATAAACATGGTCCTGGAGATTTCACAATGTTTGTTTCCTCACTCCACAGGGCCTGTTTGGAGAAAAGGTTTGGTACAAACATTAAATACAAATTACAGTTCATAAAATGACACATTGTTCTCTTATCTAGTTAACTTTTAAAATGAACATTTATTGATGATCAAATATAATCCATTCAACTTTATCAGGGTTTTAAAGGATATCCAGGACTTACTGGTTCAAAAGGAAAGCAAGGACGTCCAGTGAGTTTTACAGCACTCATTTGCAGTACATTACCTAAGTGAAACATTGCATGCAAAACATTAAATACGGCCTTTGCTGTAGTGACTAAAATAGTCTATTTTAGGGCCCGCCAGGTCTTCCAGGTCCACCAGGATTATCTCTAAACTTAACACTAACTCAGCTAAAAGTAAGTAGCTGATAACCTTTATAAAATATCACTTATATTTTGCTCATGATCTATGCGTCATATCACATGTACAGTATAAAAGGTTTAAAACTGATTGCTTCATAATTTTTTTTATTTTATAATTTTTTGTTTGTTTGTTTCTCCACCCAAATCAGGACCTCGTGTACCTCTCGGACAAGCCCAACTATCCTCTTCTCAGGACGCTGCTGGACTCCCTTCAGCAAGACCTGCGGTTCTTCATTGATCCTCCAGATGGCAGTAAAGATCATCCGGCCACAAGCTGCCTGGAGCTGATGATCAGCTTTCCAAACCGAACCAGTGGTCAGAGTCAATCTCATCAACATTATTGTCCATCTGTAGACATAAATATTTTATTTTTGTGAATCGTGCTGCTTGTTAATTGTTTTCATCTGTTATTGTGTCAGGAATGTATTATATTGACCCCAATCAGGGCAGTTCTGCTGATGCTTTATGGGTTTATTGTAACCTCAGTGAAGGACAGACATGTTTGTCTCCTCTGCAGCCACAGGTGAGGTGTTTCCTCTTTGTTGTAAGATTAAAAAGACAATGTATAAAATATGGGTAGATATAATTGTAAATATAAATTGTAAATTGTAAAATATTGTTCTACATTTTACTATTTATGTAAAAATAAAGAAATAAACAACTTATTCTGACCTGTACTTTAAAAAAAGTACAACTGTTACAAGGATAGTCCCAAAATTTAAAAATTACAATTATAATGAATTAATTATAATTAATTAATATTATAAGCTGCACTGTGATTACTTATTATATCATCATCAGATTCTTGTTTTTTAATTTGTGACTTTTTTGTAAATTAACTATTTATACTGAGTAACACATCAGAAAATAAAGTAAGATATATTATAAATTATTTTAAATATTTTTAAGCTTTACGTCTGCATTTATTTAATGTATTTGATCAGGATTGCAGTAAAAAAATAATATTGTAAAATAATATTACAATTTAAAGTCATTGTTGCCTATTTTAATGCATTTAAAATGATTTTTTTTTTTTATTAAAAAGAATTCAAATATTTTTTCCAATGATGATAAAGCTGAAAATAATTACTCCAGTCTTCAGTGTCACATGATCCCTCAGAAATCATTCCGATATGCTGATTTGCTCTAGATTTCTATTTAGTATTATCAGTTGTTTTTTTTCAATACTGACTCCACATTTATTCAAAATACAGAAACTTTTTCACTTTTGATCAAGTAAATGCATCTTTGCTGAAAAAAAAGTGTTATTTTTTTAAACACTTTATAGATCCTACAATAAATCTCACATGAGCTTATATAAAAATTATTATTATTTTTTAAGTATGATTTTGACAATAAGCCAATGCTCTGCTTCAGATCCCCATGAGACCCTGGCTCAAAGATGGCACGTCAGACTCATTCACATGGTTGAGCACTATAGATGGCGGCTTTCAGGTATGGTGTTTGCTCAAATTCAGTAATATATGCCATCATGTTTCTCCCCTTGAATAAATAAAAGTGCCTTTGTAGTTTGATTACACAGAAACCAGTGTGGTACAAATGCGATTCCTCCGACTGAACAGCAGGATCGTGAAGCAGAACATCACATTTTCATGCCAGTCAAACAGCCACCAGGGTTTCAATGAAAGAGACATAAAGTTCCTCGCCGATTCAAGAAGACAGAGCTTCTTGGGAACATTACTGGATTGTGAAGTAAAACATCTTTGGCTATGTTATAACTATGTGGCTGAGAGAGCTCAAAAGTTTAAAAAAAAAACACACATTCAAATAGAAAAACACAAAATTGAGGAAACCTATTTATCAGTTTGACAACACAAATTCTTCCAACACATGCAAATACAGAAACACACTGTAAATAGCGCAGTCCACAACAGAAATGTGTCGGAGGACCCAAAAAGTGACGAATCTGGCTAATGTTGTTCTGAGAGCAACTCTTGTTAACATGACATTAAATTATTTCATTTAACGTTAATTGTGCTATTCGTCAGATTCATTCATTTTCCTTTGGCTTAGTCTCTATTTCAGAGGTCGCCACAGCAGAATGAACCGCCAACTATTCCAGCATATGTTTTACGTAGCGGATGCCCTTCCAGCCGCAACCGAGTACTGGGAAACACCCATACACTCTCATTCACTCACACACACACACACACTCGTACACTACTGCCAATTTCGTTCCATCCAATTCACCAATAGCGCATGTCTTTGGAATGTGGGGGAACCCGGAGCAAACCCACGCGAACACAGGAAGAATATGAAAACTCCACAAAGAAATGCCTCCTGGCCCAGCTGGGACTCGAACCAGCGACCTTCTTGCTGTGAGGCGACAGTGCTAACCACTGAGCCATTGTGCTGCATATTCATCTGATTATTAGGGCTAAAAATATAAGAGAGTAACTATACAATCAAGGCATTAAAAGAAACACAAAACTCACCTCTCAGATCTCAGACAACACCGCTGAGTCTTATTACATACAGGAAGTAGCCGGATTTGTCACATTTTGTCACACTTCCGACATTTTTCTATTATGGTCTGCTGTATTTGCTAGGGCTGTGACAACAAATTGATGCATTACAAATTAAGAAATGGTTCTGCATCGATTCTGAAACTTGCTGAATGCATTGCGATTCTCTCTTGAATCGATTTTGAGCTTAGTTTTCACCATCAGATGGGGCTGTATGCTCTGCCCATCCTTACACATACCACTTGAATGTAAAACAGTCATTAATAAAGTTAATGTTTTAATAAAAATGTTTAAGTAAATTACAAGAGTGTTCATAGTGAGCAGTGTTTTTATTAATTTCGCCGTTTAAAAGCAGTGGTGCAAGTATATTTGACCACTTACAGCACAAAAACGAAATGATCTTCTTTGTGCTCACTAACCGAACTTTTTTCAGCCCAAAAGCTGTCCAAAACGCACAAAAAACACACAAAGTATTATATAAATATTTAATTTAATTGTAATTTATTTAAATCGAAATTAACCTAGTTACTTTAACTGTCATAATTTTTAACCATACAGCAACCAACACCAGCAGTCACAGAACCACAGCATAACCAGGTCTCATCGAAACACTGCCCCCTCTCACCCACACACTGCACTTAATGTTAGAGTATGTTTTACTTTCGAAATGGGGTATAAATTCATCCTATTTGGCGTTTTAAATTCTTTTGAACATAATTAGGTGCTGCTTGTCAATCAGACAACGCTTCTATGTTTGTTCTTGCTGTCAATTGCTGATAAAAATGATCGATAAAAGTGTCATAATAAACCGCTGTGAGTTTAACTGCAGGCGCTGCGTGATGCGCGTGCACGCGAGGGGGAGTCCGATTTCTCTGGAAAGTCATATTTTGTTTTGTTTTGTTAAATAAGTTGCATATAAAAGTTATGTTTCAAAACCGCCCAAATTTTGTCAACCCGCCTATGCCATTTTTTACTCGCACAATCAAATTGAAAACGGCCAATCTGGCAACACTGCTCACTAAGAGTGTGATTAAAATTAACCTGGAGCAACATCTGCTGTTAAAAACTAAGCTCAGGCTCGATTCCAGAGAGAATTGCGATGGATTTAAAAAATCTAAGAATCGATCCATGAATCGCTATACAGGGCAGGTGGTGCAGTGGTAGCGCTGTCGCCTCACAGCAAGAAGGTCACTGGTTCGAGCCTTGGCTGGGTCAGTTGGCATTTCTGTGTGGAGTTTCCCCCCACAAGTCCAAAGACGTGCTATAGGTGAATTGGGTAAGCTAAATTGGCCATAGTGTGTATGGGTGTTTCCCAGTGATGGGTTGCAGCTGGAAGGGCATCCGCTGCGTAAAACATATGCTGGACAACTTGGCGGTTCATTCCGCTGTGGCGACCCCAGATTAATAAAGGGACTAAGCCGAAAAGAAAATGAATGAGTGAATCGCTATACATCGATTTATCGTCCCAGCCCTAGTATTTGCAGTATGTTTCTATATTTGCACGTTACAAGAAATCACAAATTGATGCTTTGTCAATTTGCTAGTTTTTTTCTATATACATTTGTTTTCTTACCTTGCAGCGCATATCTGTATTTGCATGTTTTCAAAATGTTTTCTCAATTTTTTTGTTTTTCTATATGCCTGTGTATTCTTAAAGGGGTTGTTCACCCAAAAATTAAAATGCTCACTGTTTTACTCCTCTCCAAGTGGTTTCAAATCTTAATGCGTTTCTTTGTTCTGTCTTTGAATTTGAATATTTTGGGTGAACTATTCCTTTAACTTGCAGCATGTTTGAGCTCTCTCAGCCACTGTATGTAACAGATTCATTTGTTCTTTATTTGAATTACTTACGTCCCCTTTCTGTGTGTGTTTAGCCTTCAGGGCCGCTGGATTCGGGCCCTCGGGAGTCTGTCTTTCAGTTTGAGACTGAAGACCTGGAGCTTTTACCAATCCGAGATCTGGCTTTATTTGGTCACAGGGACACGACAGAGGAGTTTTGGTTTACTGTAGGAGACGTGTGCTTCAGCTAAAACACAAACACACTCTCATTTGAGGACTGCTGGACTGAATGCTGAGCTCTAATCCAGTCGCTCTCTGCTGACAAACGCAGAACAACAAGCTAAAGATCAGGACTTACCTTAATTTACTGGGGCCGGATTCATGACAATATTCTTAAAGGGAAAGATGACCCACTCACTTGCTTTCCTTTGGCTTATTTCTTGCTTTATCAGAGGTTGCCACAGAGGAATGAACCGCTAATTACTCTGGCATATGTTTTACCAGCAGATACTCTTCCTGCCGCAACCCAGTGCTGGGAAACACCCATAAACTCTCTTTCACACATACATGCATACATCATGGCCAATTTAATTGATCTAATTCACACTGTAAAATAATATCTGTTAATTAACAGTTTCCGTATTTTGTGATTCACAAGTGTTTTCTGTTTAATTACGGTTGTGAAATGCATTATGGGACCTTGATCTCGGCTCTTTTGACTTTTGATGTTGAAAATTCAACTTTATACTTTACATTTTACATTTTAGTAGTTTGAAATAATATAATGTGTAAGAAATAGAGAAATAAATCTGTAAAATAACAGAAAATGTACTGGCAGCTTATTACAAGGTTATATACAGACAATATATCACTTTAAACTATTAAAAATGTTCATAAAAGGCATTTTTTTTTACTTTTCAATGTTAAAACTTGTTGGAAAAAAGATCAAGGTCCCATAATGCAATTCAAAAGCATAAATAAAGGGGGAAAATAAAAAATGAAAACTGCTAATTTATGAATATTTTTACAAATAGTTTTATACTGCATTTCTTTTGTCTATGGGGGAAACAGGAGCGGGATAGATGACCCAAACAATTTTGTCAACATTTATTCACCCTCAAGTTGTTCCTACATTTACTCACAAGTTGTTCCTAACTGGTATGAGTTTCTGCAAATAACAAAAAAGGTGAAGTTGCAGGACATCAGACACTTCCATAATACTGAAACATATTATGAAAATCAATGGAGTCTATAGCAACTGTGTGTTTGCTCACATTCTTTAAACTATCTTCTTATGTGTTCAACTGAAGTACTCAATTTTATTCTGCTGTAGAGACCTCTGATAGTGACAGGAAAAAGACAGGAAAGTGATTGGCTGAGAATATAATAAAAGAGTGAGTAATGACAAAAATGCTGCAGAAAAGTCATGATTGCAAAATTTGAAAGTTTCTTTATTCAATTGAGTCATTTTTTTTGTGACTGAATTTCAAATTTTGAAAGAAGGAATGGTAATAAGTAAGAAATAATGTTCATCTAAGCGGTTGTTTTTTGAGATATTAAGCCTGACAGCCCTATCAGCAGACCGGTGTGTAAATTCACAGCCCTATTTTTACCTTTCAGTCAACTATACTTTTTAAAATAAAATTTGCGAACACAAAACAAATGTAGCTGTTTAAATGAATTCATCCTGAGACAGTTTCATGAATCCGGCCACTGTTCTCTATCTGCTGTGGGAATGGAGATCCCTAATGAAGTTCTCCTTCGGTTTACTGTGTACCTTTATAAACTGATTTGTTGTCTGTTCATTTGCAACAGTAATCTGGTGCACAGCTTCTCATAGGGAGTTGTAATGTATTGTTGTAAATTGTTTACAATGATTGTTTTCTGTTAAATAACTGATTATTTATATGATGTCACGATGTTACTCTTGTCACATTTTAGCAAGTGATTCTCATCTACAAAACCATCCTCAAAAACCCATTTAATTCAGTTTTTGTTTATTTATTTATTTTTTTAAGGTTTTTGCACCTTACGACAAAGAGAACTGTGATATACTCCACATGGCCAACCGTTTGCTGTCATCTTAACACAGCACCTACTCTTTGCAGTATGTGCTTGATGGGCATTCAATTTCAAAACTATTGTCATTAATGGCCATTTTGTTCCAATGCTGTAACAGTTTTAGTTCTTCTCTGAAAGCTTTTAAATGTGGATGCAGAAATGTGTTGTTGCATCTGGCCATGCGGTGTATGTGGCACCCAAATCTGATACTATAGTAACAATGTGCCTTAAACTCTTGTCAGGCACTGCTTGTGAAGATTTAATAACATGAATTAATTAGTGCTGTCAGACAGTTGCTGTAGAACCATTGTTTATGGCTGGAATTCAACACGTGTTAATTAGTTAATTATAATGACAGCTGATGAATAAAGCAGCATCAGTTTTTGTTCTTTTGTGCAAATTGAAGGTCCCATTAGAATACAGTTACACAACAGTTTAGCTCATTGCGAAGTATCCCATATTTTTGTTCTGTTTTAATAACAAACTGATTCTATTCAAATGAGTGTTGTTGAGTTTGCATAGAAATGTGTGATGGCTGCCTTTAGTAAAAAACCAAAGGAAACCAATGTAAGTCCTGGTGGATTTGTGTTCTTTTTCTGGTTCCTGTATTAATTCAGCATGCCTTAAATTAACTGAAAGGAAATTGATATTTTAATGAAGGTAAGTGCCTAAGAGATGGTTCACCCAAAAAGGAAAATTCTGCCATCATTTACTCACCCTTGAGTTGTTCCATAGTCCATAGTAGGAAAAACAAATACTATGGAAGTCAATGGTTACAGGTTTCCAAAATTCTTCAAAATATCTTCTTTTGTGTTCAAAAAAAACAAAAAAACAACTCAGACTGGTTTGGAATAAGTCAAGGGTGAGTAAATGATGGCATAACATTAATTTTTGGGTGTGGGATTCCTTTCATTTCTGTGGGATTGCTCTGGCCTATACTGATTAATGCATCCATGCACTGAGCGCAATTTTGCCAATGTAAAACACTGATAGGAAAAGTTAGTAAACCGGTTGCTTTAAAATAAAGTGATTAGTCGACTTTACTTTTAAAAGTTAGTAATCCTTAAAATTATTAAATTAATTAAATGTGCATAATTATAAAACATTGTCAACTTAAACTAATTGCTTTTTACAATGCATATAAACTGCTAAATATAAAAGTTAGTTAGATATACACTGCTCATTGTTTAATAAAACAAATACACTAAAATAGTGTTATGAAATATTGCAATTTTTAAAAAGTTGTTTCTTTTGTGCATTTAAAAATATATAATTTATTAGTATTTCCAAAGATAAATTTTAATCTCATTGCTCCAGTTTTCAGTGTCACGTGATGCTTCATTCTATTATGTGACCCTGAACCTTTGCGCAACACAAGTATATTTTTGGCAATACATTGTATGGGTCAAAAAAAAGTACCGATTTTACTTTTATGCCAAGAGTCATTAGAATATCAAGATCATCTTCCATTAATATATTTAGTAAATTTCCTAGTATAACAAAACTACATTTTTGATTAGTAAAGCACAATATTTGGACAACTCCAAAGGCAATGTTCTCAATATTTAGATTTTTCTGAACCCTCAGATTCCAGATTTTCACAGTTGTATATTAGCCAAATATTGTCCCAACAAACCATAATGGAAAGCTTATTTATTATGATGTATAAATCAAAATTTCAAGAAATTGACACTTATGACTGTTTTAGTAGTACGGGGTCACATATGCTTGTTTGTTGTTCAAAAACATAACTAATTATATTAAAAACATTTGCCCTGCTTAATATTTATAGTTGTGAAAGTCATTCTACATTTTTTGATGCATATCGATTAAAAACAGCATTTATTTGCAATAAAAAATGGCACTCCACTGACCTTTCCAGCGCAAAACGAAGTAGAATCAACCCGTGGGCTTTTGTCAGAAATAATTGATGGACTAAAATAGTAAGTTTTAATGTATCTCAGTTTGTGGGTTGTTTGGCGCCCTCTGGAGGACAATTTGATGAAGCCACAAGTTGCTAACACGCCTCCTTACAGCTTACAGCTGGTATCGTTAGTGTGTTCGTCTCCAGGAAGTCACTTGACACATCAGCTGAGAAAATGGCTGCAATATGCTCCGTTTGATCCTCCGGGCTTCTCAGACTTGTCGTTGGGAAAATCGCGCGTTATTTGGCACAGATGAAGACTCGACTGGGGTTTTCGGGAGTGAGAGTGATCGCCGGTGATCTCTAGGCCCTTCAGTGATGCCTCGGACCGTCGTGAAACCCTGAGCCGATCGGAGCTCCGCTTCCCGCAGCTGGAGTGTCGATAAACTCCAGGAAAACAGAGAGAGGTGAGTGAGCTGCTGGTGGCTGATATCTGCACTTGATCCATGCGCAAAAATGCTTGGGAGACATAGCTTACTGTGAGCTTTATTGTGTTTCTGAATTAGTTTTTGTACCGAACATATACAATAATAGTTTTGTGTTCTTTAAACAACATATAAATCAAATTTACTCTGTTTTAGAGTTTTTAGTCGGTAACAAACTGTTGTCTGGCAGCTACAGTTGGTCCAGTTACGAACCGAGAACTGAATAAGTATAGTTTATTGATTAAAATTCGTTTATTTCCATGGCATTAGTTAATTTTAATAAGGAAACCATATCTTAATTTAGTATTCTGGAGTTTTTCTGAACTATGTAGGCGCGCGCTGATAAGAAAACGAATGAATCTCTGAATCGGTTCCTTTGAATGAATCATTCATTTAGATATTTAAATCCGTTAGTAGTTTTCTGTTCATAATATTTAGCTAGGTGTTTAGTACAATATGCAGTCAGATTATTTGGTTGAGCAATATCGGTCAGTTGTTAGGGTTTAGCCGATGGCCAGCTGCAGTTTTAGACTTGCTCTGTGAAAAAAAACCCGTTTAAATTTATTCTATATAAATCATAATGTATCATTATTTCTTTACTTCGTCGATGTCTGTAACATGTTATCAGTACTGTATGTGCCAGCTTGCTGCCTACGCATCGACTGTCAGCACTAGCTGTGTCTCAACACCTAGTGAACTGCCTACCTAGACAGCACTTTGGACATTATAGTAAAAACAAACATGTTGTTCAGGTAGACGGCACTCTAAGTGTTGAGACAGTGCTTGTTTTCTCTGTCTGTACACAAAGACCTGGCCACTGAGTTTATGAACAGTCTGGAGAGTGAAGGGGAATCATGCTGTCATCAACAAGAAAGGATTTTGTGTCTCTGACTCTCAGTGAAAGCGGCAGCTACAGTAACAGCAAGCAGTGGAGACGGCAGTCCTGCTGGAGGGCGAGTTTAATATTCCAGACTCATTTATTTACTTGCATTATAGTATTATCTATGTTGCTTCAAAGTGTGTTTGCACAAATGTGATTTTTGCCACCTTATTTTTTTTTCCAGAAATGGAAACAGCTGTCCCGGTTGCAGCGCAGCCTGATTCTGTTTACATTGATGCTGTTGCTGGTTTGTGGAATCGCCACATCTCCCACCCTCATAGGACACTGGAGAGGTGAGCCGAAAAAAAAGGTTTTATTGGAATAATACACGTCAATGGTCTGATATGACCATTCCTTTCTGCTGTTATGGATTTCATAAAAACTATTTATTTTTTTGATTAGATGAAGGCAGTTATGAATGCAAGATTGAAATCAATACTTTTTAAACAGCCCTATTCGTGGAAGTATGTTTTCCATTTATTTTTTCTTTCCAAAATGGGCTTGTTTGAAATGTTATAAGACCATGAACTGAACAAACCAGCTGCTGCGAGATGAATCGCCACATTACACACTTTGATTTTAAGCAAAGAAACATGATAATTGGACAAAAAGAAAAAGGTACAACTTAGGACTGTGTGCCTAACAGCGTTAACAATTTCCTTATGTAGAAAATGAATCAGTGGAGTTATTACTTCTTTGTTGTGCTCCAACTTTTTGTCGCGCTCCATTGTAAAAATGTGTTTGTGTTCATATGGATGTAATGAATGGATAAATCCAGCAGATTAGAGAGAGAGAAGTTTGTCGTTTTGCACAAAAGTCTATTTATGACAATATAGTACAAACACTCAAAAAATGACTTTTGCTACTTGTTTAAACTACGTTTTTTTTAATAAGTTGAAACAGCCAAATTTTGAAGTTTTTTTGGGGGGCAACTTAATTTTTTTATGTTCAGTCCACTTAAATTTGTAAAAACAATTAAGTTAACTTAATCGATTTGTGTTGGGACAACATTGTGTGGAACATTTTTACAGTGAATGAAACGTGCATGGATACATTTTTCACAATGAGATCAGTAGCATGCATTACAAAACTCTCTCTATATCATGATGAGTAATGTCTCTATCAAGAATTGATTGCTGAGCTAATTTGAGCTACGTCCTCTCTGTTTGTGTGTCTTGGATGATGTAGGAGCGAATGGGGACGATGCAAAACACTCATTTGTTGTTGACCTGAAAAATGAGTACAGGTCCATTCTTCCTGAGCCGCCCTCCGAGGTTAGTGTGACCCATTTGTTTCTTGCTTACTTTTTTGATGGCCTCATTTTATAAGTAACCTGATAACTCAAGGTTACAGACTGTGCTTTGTGCTGCTCTTGTAGTTTGTGGCAGTAATATCTGTTTTCCCTCCAAAAACAGAGAAAAGATTTAGATAGACGTGGTGCTTCTGGCTTGCAGAAACTTTTGCAAGGCAAAATGAATGTTTCGGGTGTGTTGGGAGACCAAAATCATGGACTGAACCTCAAAAATGCAGATAAAGGATCTGAGGGACAAAAGCCTATAATTAGGTTTGTTTTTTTTGCCGTTTATTTTTAATGATGGCATGCGTGTATGATGATGATGACGATGAGCTTGAATAGTATCCACCTTTTTCCTACACCTCATGATGCTTTGCCTGAATTATTGGAGCAAAATTCCTTTAAACTGTATACAATAAGTGAACTGTTTAAAAAAACTAGGTACAATGTGCTGTCATTTTGTCAATATTCATCCGGATTCAAGTCTTTCTGCAGCAATTATGTACATATATTGAATATTCCTGTAATTTTGGTATTATAAAGAGAAAATCATCTGGGGACTGTGAACTAAAAATAGCTTTGGCCAAAAATATGCTTGTGAAACTACTGTCATATTAAAATACCATGTGTGATTATTCATGACATAAAAAATAAAGCATGCTTTATTAAATATTTTTTAATAAAATATGCTTTATTAAATATGCTGCTTAATTTTAATAAAGCATAAAATCATACCCCTCTCAGTTTTCACTACATATCTGGATTATTTGTAATGCAATATTATAATTTGACTTTGTTGCACAACCCATTATTTGAAACACGGTATTCTAATGTGGAAAAAGGTGGATCAAGGACTAGATATGATTATATTTAATGCTAATAATAATAATAATTATTATTATTATTATTATTATTTATTTCTCACATGAATGTAGTTGGCGTGGAGCTGTGATAGAAGAAGAACAAGCCTCTGATACTGACACCAAAGATGCAGAAAACCAAGGAGACCCAGCTTCATTAGGACTTGGTTTGTTATTTTAGCAGCTACGTTCTATTCCTTTGATATTGAACAGGAAACGAGGCAGTTACTAAGTCCATGAATACCTTCTAAATATAAACACATTTATGCAGCTGATCTGTGAATTTGTTTGTTTCTTTTTCCGGATTTGCACTGATGCAGCTGTTTCCTATGTCTCTGTTTCTTTCAGCCGAGAGCAGACTGGAGGCTGTGAGAGAAGCTTTTAGACATGCCTGGAAGGGTTACATGGACTTCGCTTGGGGTCACGATGAGCTCAAACCCATCTCTAAATCATACGGAGAGTGGTTTGGACTTGGGCTGACTCTAATTGATGCTCTGGATACCATGTGGATTTTGGGTCTCCAAGAAGGTAATTTAGCTTGCTAGAAAATGTATATTACAGAAGCCCACACAAACCCGATATCTTTTCTTCTTGTTCTGTAAGATCTGATATGGAGAACAAAAAAAACAGTTCAAGTCATACAGTCTTTCAGTCAATAGATTGATTAATTGGTCACTCAAGTCTTTTGTATATACTTTTAAAGATAAATCAGAATACATTTACAATGCTAGTAAATAGTCTACTAATGTTTATGTAAAATATATACTTAAACTGAACCTATTATGCCCATGTTTGCAAGATATAAAATAAGTCTGATGTTCCTAGAAAAAAAGTATATGTAAAGTTTTAGCTCAATACCACACAAATAATTTTTATAACTCTTTGAAATGGCCCCTTTTAGACTTTGATCCAAATTATGCTGTTTTGGTAACTCATTTTAAATTCAAATGGGATTGTGCTCTTTTCAAAAGAGGGCAGGACTACAAATGCCTGTGCATCAGCATAGCAACAGATTCAAAACAGGACTAATGTTATGTCTGAAAAACTGTAAATGTCAAAAGAACTGTCTCAGAAGACATTTATAATGCTTCACATTTATAATGCCTCTTAGTCGCAGACATCATCTTCAGCAGGTATAGTAAAAACTCTAATGGTGGACGCTGCTTCTCACTGAGGGCTGTTTATGCTAATGAGGAAGAGATTGTCACTAATGGGCGAGGCTTTCCGCCTCTTTTGACATACAGTATTCAAAGGGAGAATCTCAATCAAAGTGTCTATCAATCAGACTGTTTTTATCAAGTGTGATTATAAAAAAATTATTATTTTTTATCATTAAAGGCTGGCTATATTCACACAGTGCTGCCACACAGCTCTCTTATAAAAGTGATTTTTGCATAATAGGTACTCTTTGAGTGTAATTGATTAATTATAAGTAATCATATTTTAAATAATTTAAATTGTTTTGTTAAATAGGTAAAACCTCATGGTTTGACAGTTAATATAATTATGAAGTCTTTAAAGAGTCTTTTAATATATAACAATAAGGATTTGAGCTATTTTTGACAAACTGAAACCCACAAAATAATTACACGTGGCAAAAGAAAGAAAAGAAAAGAAAGGAAGGAAAACTTTTAGACTAAAGTGTGTGTATGATGTGTTAGTTCTAAAATAATTATTTTGAAAAAGGTGCAATATTCAACATATTGCAAAAATCATGCCACCATCTTTCAGTGGCTGGACAGAGTCTCAAACTCACACCATCAATGTGCCAATATTTGTGAGTATGTCAGGCTGCTTTAGATGTTTTAGAAAACAAAGTAATTCACAGAACCATAGTTTTCACACTTCTCTGAGAAATCTGCCAACAGATGATTCAAAATTTTTTCAATAACTTTTATTTTTTTTAACTGTTTAGTATGCTGAACATAGCTGAACGTTATTTAGCTTAGTTGAATGCTTTTTAAAAATATTGTGTGTAATATGGTTAACATCCTTTCCATAAAGTAAAACAAAATGCTAAACTAACTTAGACTTGACACAGCATCTATATATTGCTGCTCTCTGGTGATTTAAAGTGCTTAATTTATCCTATCCTTGCTAAATGAATAAATGTAAATACATTTTGTCATCAAGAGTTTGCAGAGGCCAGGGAGTGGGTGGCCAAAGAGCTCTCCTTTGATAAGAATGTGGATGTTAATCTGTTCGAGAGCACCATTCGTATCTTGGGTGGCCTACTGAGTACTTACCATCTCACAGGAGACAACCTTTTCCTGGATAAAGCTGTGAGTAAGAAGAAGAGCATGTTGGAGAAAGTCTTCAAACCTCTCCTCCAGTTGATTTGATGGTGTTTTTATCTCCTGAATCATTTTTCAGAAAGAGATCGGTTTCAGATTGATGCCAGCCTTCAGCACTCCCTCCAAAATCCCCTATTCTGATGTGAATATTGGGAAGGGCACGGCTCATCCTCCGCGATGGACTTCAGACAGCACCGTAGCCGAGGTCACTAGCATTCAGCTGGAGTTCAGAGAGCTTAGCCGACTCACTGGAGACCCCAAATACAAGGTCAAACACAATGGGCAGTTTTTCTCCAGTTCACATTTTTATTATAAAACTTTTAGTTTTTATATAGTTTTGTTGTTTCTGTGATTTCTCTCTGTAGCTGGCTGTGATGGAGGTGATGAAGCAGGTGCACAAACTGGATGGAAAGCAGGATGGCCTGGTGCCGATGTTTATCAATACCAACAACGGACTGTTCACCCATCAGGGCATTTACACGCTGGGTGCCAGGGCTGACAGCTACTATGAGTATCTGCTGAAGCAGTGGATACAAGGAGGCAGAACTGAGCAAGAGTGAGTAGAGTCTCTGTATGTTTAGACTTTGTAGTTTATTTTGTTGTGTACATTCTTATGTAAAAACTGTTAAAACTAGTATTTCTGTTTCTAAAACAGAAACGATAAAGAGAAATGTTTAAATAAGGTTCAGTCTATATTGCTATAGTTATATGTATTTTCCTTTTGGTATATATATATATAATATTATATTTTTCCCTTTAATTTATATTATTTACAATTCCTTTGATATATATATATTTTTTATTATTATTATAATTTTTTTATAGCGTTTGGTCATGGTGCGTTGTTGTTGTAATTATTATTATTATTATTATTAGTAGTAGTAGTAGTAAAAGTAGTAGTAACAATAATACAATAATAATAATAATAATGTTGATAATCTGAATGCATAGGAAAAAAAGATAAATGAAAATAAAAAAATAAAAAAATATATAATAATATTAAAAATTTAATTGATGTTTCCCTAATTTGTTCTGATTCTGATTTGTATTTTTTTATTATTATTTAATTAAATTGTTTATGGCCAGTTAAAAAATGTATGCCTAGTAACTTTTGGAAGTGACTTACCATTTGCATGAGTGATGACTATTTTAATTTTAAGCCATGGTTTCAGCACACTTAGAAGTTATCTTGTCCATCTAAATTTGAAAACCCAAAATAAATGCTGTAGTATTATATATCATACTAAATTTGGATATATAAAGAGAAATGATAATATATATTTTTTTACTATAATTACAATTAAATAATTGTTATATACAATTATATAACTATTATATATACAATTTGTCTAATTTTACAATAATTAGTTTTTTATGGACAGACCTAGTTATAGAAGGAATTTAATTTATTAGTTTTAATAATTTTTCCGATGAAAATTTATTGTAATTTGAAGTAGTTATTATTTAATTTCATGGGTTTAACTTGGATGCACAAAATCTGCTCAAGCTTTCCTAGAGTATGTGTTTCCAGGAATGGTTAAGAATATTTTGCATAGCTTGATGTTGCAGGTTCAAAGATTTGACTGTGCTGCCATGTGTGCAGATTGCTGGAGGACTACCTACAGGCTGTGGAAGGAGTGAAGAAGAACCTGCTGAAGAAATCGACACCTCTTGGCCTTACATTTGTAGGAGAGTTGTCCCATGGACACTTTAGTCCCAAAATGGTATGTCAGTTTTCAAAGAACCCCCTGCAGTTAATTCGAGTCAAACACCTAATGTGCCCCATCTTCTCTCTCTTTCAGGACCATTTGGTATGTTTCCTGCCTGGCACGTTGGCGCTGGGGGTGCATTACGGCCTTCCCTCTGATCATATGGAGCTTGCGAAACAGCTGATAGAGACCTGCTACCAGATGTACGCACAGATGGAGACTGGTCTGAGTCCAGAAATAGCCCATTTCAACATGCACGAGGGCAGCACACAGGATGTAGATGTGAAGGTGAGGATCTTTTAGGTGTGTTTACTCTCAGCTGTTGTAGGTGAAATGAAACCTCTTTGTGAACTTGTAATGTCTTACAGATTGCAGACCGCCACAATCTTCTGCGTCCAGAAACTGTGGAGAGCCTCTTCTACCTGTACAGATTGACCAGGGATAAGAAGTACCAGCAGTGGGGCTGGGAGATCCTGCAGAACTTCAACAAGTACACAAGGGTATGTGATTAAACCCTTCCGCTGTCACCTTGTTTTGTTTTCAGTACATGCAAAATAGTTGGAAAAGATCCTCTGTACTGCTGCCAAATTTACATATGTTCCATTCAGATCAGTATTTCACAATCAAATAAGTGTGTAAGGAGTCGTAGTATCTTGAAAATATTTTAAGGTGTACTCTGTATTGTTTTTGGTGGATCTTAGAAGCAAGGTGTTTGTAATTTAGTAATAAACAATGACTCCTGTTATTCTTTTAACACTTTCAACTTCCTTTAGTCCATAATGTTGCTGTTTGAGTGTGAAAAAAGGGTTGTGTTGCCATTTAGTATTTTATTGTTGTCTTGCCCACGTTTTTCATTATTATCGTTTTGCAAAGACATTTGCATTACAAAAGGTATTGTAAATAAATGCAGATCTTTTAAAATTTCTATTTAAATCCTGTTTAAAGTTTTCAGAAAAATATTTAGCATCACAACTGTCTTTAACACATATAAATGTTTCTTGAGCACTGAATAAGCATGTTAGAATGATTTCTGAGAGATTGTGACACTGATGACTGAAGCAATGGCAATGCCATCCAGAAAAAAAAAAATCACATTTTAAAATGTATGACAATAGAATATGGTTCTTTTAAACTGTATTTTTTCCCCTCAGACTTGGTGTTTACTGTGCTTTTGATCAAACTAATGCAACCGTCTTATGAATGAATATATGAAAAAAATGAATATATGTAATATATCGAAATTATTTAAAATATATATATATTTTATTGGCCACAACGATTTATTGGCCTGATACGATTACAACAGTGATATTTTGATAGCTTCTATGTATGTGGGGCTTGAAAACGTGACCGACGTGACATCCACCACTCTCCCCCAAAAGAGGCATAAAGTCTGTGCATCTTTAGTTTATGCATCTTTAGTTAGTTTGTGTATATTGTAAAATTGGCTGCGAAAATTGTAACAAAGCAACAAACATATGTAGATTGCTGAATATCGTTATAGTAAACATTTAACAAAGATTAATGTGTTTATGCATCGTGTCATAACACTCAGCTCTTACTGTCATTTTTCTGAAGTGAAAGGTGCCAATAAACTTCAAAAACTCATCTGTCTATACAGAGGTTGATATTAACTCCTGCCTCTGTTTTCATGTATGTTAAGCACACAAAATACAACTGTAAATGCATCTGTGTTTGCCATTTTTGCTGAATATAATTATAATTTAGCCTATATTTCATCCACAACACAACTCAGGAACAAACTAGGTTACAGAAAGATAGCTCAATCCTTCAAGCTAAAATAAACCTCTCCACAACTTAAGTTGAAAAGGTTGTCATTTAACAAGGAACTACTCAGAATAAAACAAAAAGTGCTTCAAGAATATGTGATGTCAGTGCTTTTTGGATAAGGTATTCATAAAGGTACACAAAAAAATCTTAAGTCCAAGGCACTTGAAAGGTAAGTGGAAAAAGTTAACTTAAAAGTTACATTTTTTTTTAAAACAATAACCATGTTAATAAAGGCTTTTTAACTTTTTCCACTTTTCAAGTGCCTTGGTCTTTGGATTTGTTTGTGTAGGGGATCTACTCAATTTGTTCATTTAATCAAAATTTGTTCAAATTCAATACTCTTAAGTTTTAAATTGGTTTTAAAATGTAATTATTAAATTTTATAATGATGAATTTTAGAATTGAATGATTAAATTCTAGAATTTTCTAATTCTATACAAATTTGTTTTTGAAAACTGCTTATGCATTCACTATTGAAATTCATGGGCTAGAAAATGTGGAAACCCTGACAAACCTAAAGCGCGCATGTTGTGAGAAACAAAGAGTGTTTTTCACACTGGCCTACAGCCAGACCTTGCTACAGTTATCAGATATGTTGCTACTTGACTTCTCATATTGGCCTTGGTTTATGTAAACATTGCCAGATCTGCTTACACTGTCTCTTCTCCACATATCTGAGCACCACATTCAGCCTCAATATGTCTGCACAAAAAACTGATGTTTGTCTCTCCTCACAGGTTCCAACCGGAGGTTATACATCCATAAACAACGTCCGTGACCCTTCCTACCCCAGTCCACGAGACAAGATGGAAAGCTTCTTCCTGGGTGAAACACTCAAATACTTCTACCTACTGTTTTCGGAGGACCCCAACCTTATCAGCTTAGACCAGTACGTGTTCAACACTGAGGCTCATCCTCTGCCTGTATGGCCACAAACAGAGTGATGGAGCCACAACCAAACACACCTCTCTCAGGGCCGCAAAACGCATTTGATATCCAATCTGCCATCTTTTTTCTACGCTTTGAACTCTTTTTGTAATTAAGACTTGCTGACTGATGAAATAATTCTTAGAGCCATAATGCAATTCTGTTTGTAGATGTGTCATTTCTTAGTGATCTGTGTTTCTATTAATAGAGTTTGTGGTTCTTTTTTACTCTAAGCTTTTATGAAGCTGTCGATCAGCTGAAATAGTATGTGCAGTCTCTTAGCCCAAGCACACAGAAAACTAAAACTAAACAAACAAACAAACAAAAAAAATGTTCATACTGTGAAATCTTACAGGGACTGCAAGCACTTTATGGTGTGTTTTGGGGGTTTAGTGTGGGTGTGTATATTTTTCTTTTTTTAATAAATGAACAACTACTGTTTATTTTTGATTTTGTTTGTGATTGTTAAGGGAGACTTTTGATGGTTTAGGCACCATCCTTTAATGGCCTCCATAGCTTTGTATTCTGCATCCATTATTTCTTTGTTTTTTCAGATCATGTCATTACATATAAGACCATTTAGTATGTATTATCACAGATCATTGTATAATAATTTTATCTTGTGATAAAGGACGTTTTATTTATTAATTTGAAAAATTTCTCTATAGTTTCGAAATTTAGTTCCTAGATCCCCAACCTTGCTTTGAAGGATTTTACCGCCATTCCTGTGAATAGCAGAAATGTACATGTTTGTGCTGTTAATTAAAGGGTTAATTATTTTAGATATTTCCTTTTGGATGTTAAAAGTTGCTAGCAGGTTTTTAAATGAACTATTATTATTATTATTATTATTATTATTACAGATTTTATTCACTTAGTTCCCTTTTTTCGTGGTTGCAGATCTAAGTATTTAAATGGAGCGTTAATCAAGCACAATGTTTGTTTTTTACTTTCAAATAAGGGTCTATAATACAGCACATGCTCTTATCTCACTCTTTCAGGGGACCTACATCAGATTGACTGTGTCAGTAGTATTTTAATAAGGTCTTACGACATGTATAATGAACTTTAGATATGTTATTGGTTGAATACTTTGTGAAATAATTTTAATCTTTTTTTTTTTTTTTCTTTTTTTTTTGAATTTAGAACTTCAAAAATCCAAATGTTTTCTTACTGGAATGTTTTCAAGCTATTCATTATATGCTGCTGATTGCGGATCAGTTTGTACATCAATAGAATAGAATGTCTTACGATTGCTTTTTGGTCAATCTTTACAATAAGGTTCCATTTAGTTAATGTATCGTGAAGTATAAATGGACAATACATGTACATTTATTAATACTAATTCACCGTTTACTAATGTATCATTAAAAACAAGTTCTGTTAGTTAAGTTTGTTGGGTAATGTACATCTATTCAGTTGTTCTCACAGAATAAAGCCCGTCAGGCTGTTGTATAAGACTGAATGGCATTATTTAACAAAAACAACCACCTAGATGTACATTATATTGTGCTTGCATAGCTACTTGCCACAAAAGTAAACGATTCCATCTAAAAACATTGATCTGAGCTGTAAAAATTTACTAACTGTTTAATTAAACGTAAAGCTGACAGAAAGTAAAACGGCTGACCTACACTAACCTACGTATTATTCAGTCACAAGATGGTCCCAAGAACAGAAGCATGACAAATAAGTACATAAATATGTATATGAATGTATTTATTTAGTGGTTGTTATCTGGGAATAACATATCTTGGTCAAGCAAGACATTCCAATCCAGTATTTCAGAGAGCTGTGTATTAAGCAGGATAAAGTACACCCAGGAGGATGTTATCCCAGAATAAACCCTGACAGGCTAGTATAAGACTGAAGCGGGCTTTATTCTGCAAAAACAACCATTCAAGATGTACTTTATTTCGCTTATTACAGGGCTGCTTGCAACAAAACATAAAAATTATACACAAAACATTGTTCTGAGCTGTAATAGTTTAAACTAATTCTTTAATTAAACGCAAAGATAAGAGAAACGAAAACCGCTGATGGAGTATACACTAACTTGCGCATTATTCAGTCACTAGATGGCACAAACAGTAAAAACGCCAAAAGGCAAAAAGGTGATTGAAATTCCCGAATGAGCCTGCGTTATTTAGCGGTTGTTATCTCAGAATAACATACCTTGGAATGTCGCGACTGACCAAATAAGAATAACGTTATTTAATGCACTGTGAGTTAATGACAATGAACTTTATTTTCGTTAACCAACGTTCACAGAGATGAATAAGCATTGTTTGTTGTTTTTTCATGTTAGTAAATACATTGACTAATGGAACTTTATTGTAAAGTTTTACCTGTTTTTTTTTAAGGGTTGTTGCACATCCCAGCTGTATTATGTGCATTGTATTTGAGAGCTGGTTTTGTTCAGGTAGTGTGCCGAAGTTTATCAAGGGCTGAGCATTGATGTTGTGCTGTGGTGAGCTGTTCTCTTCTCTTCTGTTCCGCGTGTGCCTTTACACACAGAGCAATGACATACGGTGTCTATTTTCGATCCTGAAAATCACGTTTTTATGAAAAATGTATCTATTTTAGTCATCTCATTGCTCTTGTGAAGCTATTTCCAATGTTTTTGTGTATAAATACTGTTGTGAATATTTATAATGCAGTGGTTTTAAAGTGTTAAATTGACTTGCTGTCCGTATGCCATTTCTGGGTTTATTTTTACCCTCATTGTGTGGAAAACAAATTCAAGATGGCTGCTAGACTTAAGCAGGTTTATGTATCTCATATTTAAAATGAAGGGCTTTTCATGCCTCACTCTCTGTTGTTGTGCAAATGTCTCAAATGATCATCTGCTTATTGACAAATGAAATCATTTTGAATCGTTCGTAGACCAAATATGTGCCAAGAATTTTAAATAATGTCCTAAAAACGATAAGACAAATAATGTGTTATAGTTGTAAATACTCTTTTTAATGACACATTTAAGAACCTAACTCAACTGCCAATTCGCAAATGATGATTTAGACTTAAGAGTGAGCTTTTTTTTTTTTTTTTTACATTAATTGTGTTTTCAGTTCAGTGGAAAATAAATGGATTTATTCAATATTTTACACGTTTACAAATGTTGAAATAAATTGTACATAAAACTATCTCATAATGGCTCCTTCCTTGCTGTCTTCACCCATTGAGCAATGATTTCAGCTTCTTTCTTGCGAGCCACAATCACAGACTCGGGATCAGCAGGATTGGACTCCCTGGGAAGAAGGAAGAAAAAATAAGAAAGAAAGCACAGTCAAATGTCAAAGACAAATATAGCATTTCCAACACCAAATGACACACTAAAGTGAGCACATTCGTGGCTGTCGTATTGACTACAGCCTTCATCCCTTCAAAAGCTCTGTGTAAACCCTTTGAAGGGATTACAGCATAAAAATGGGACACATCCTAAATCTCTTTCACAGTTCTACACACAAGTTCTTGAAAAGTCGCACCTTAAATCCAAATGATGAGCTCCCTCCGGTATGGTAATTGCAATCAGCGATGGACTGAGTGACTTCCTGATCTGCAGGTGAAAATAATTCCATCATTGTCTCACAGAGAAGCACAACAGATCACCTTTTGAAGGAACTATAGAAATGAAGCTTTAGATAAAAAAAAAAAGAATATTAAAAGTGAAAGTGTGTCTTACCCCTCCATTAGCCCAAGGATCTAGATCACCATTGGAAAAGATGATATTGCTTGCGGTGGAGAGATCTAGAGGAAAACATTTAAATGGATGCCAGATTTAGCTCCATTTACACAGCAAACACCTAATGAATATGTAAAGGATCAAAGACGAGTGGAACCTGATGCATAATCATGAGGTAAAGCCTTTTCTTTTCTTATCTTTTTTTTTTTTTTTATGTGACAAACCTAAACACCTTGGCTGTGTTTCACTTGTTTTATATGCCCTTACATCTTGATTTAGATGTTTGTCATTGATTATACTTGAGATGATTGTTTTATTTATGTTTCCCCCCAGCAAATCTATGTACAGCTGTGCCATTTATGTTTAAAAAGTAATATTTCATAGAGTTGTGTAAAGTGGGGGTAAATTGAACTAGATGTGCACTGACATCACAGTTCTCTTGTATTTTGGTATATGGAGAAGCTTGAAGTGTACATATGAGTAGACTTGGTACCTTGGACAAAATCAAGACATATAAACATTATTGTTATAATATTATTGTAGCGAGTGTGGTGGGGCCGAGAGCCGTGAGAGGCTGGTGGCGAAAGTGTTAACTACCGTCACCTGTGTGCGCCACCTGTCTCGAGTCTCACAGAAGCTCAAAAGAAACTTAAAAAGAGGAGAGACAGCAGTGGAAGACAAGGGAGGACCAAGCCTGTGGCTCATGTTTCTTTTGCTTTCAGTTTGGTGGAAGTTGCCGTCTGTTTGTTTTATGTTTATTTATTTATTTAATAACATTATTGAAAGTTAGTCGGTTCTCTGCCTCCTCCTTCCCAATTGCCAGGGAGCCTTTGAACCAAATTACAATTATATTATTATAAACATAAGTTGGACAGGTATTTAATTTGGCAATAGCCAAAACTACACTGTATGGGTCAAAATGATGGATTTTTTTCATGGCAAAAGTCGTTGGTATATTAAGTAAAGATCATGTTCCATGAAGATACATTGTAAATGTTCTACTGTAACTATATCAACACTTAATCCTTGATTAGTAATATGCATTGCTAAGGACATCATTTAGACCACTTTAAATGTGATTTTTCTCCTATTGCAAATTTTCAAATAGTTGTATGCCAAATATAGTCCTATCTTACCAAACCATACATCAGTGGAAAGCTTATTTATTCAAATCTTATATGGTTTTATGACTGGTTTTGTGGTCCAGGGTCACATATAAACACTACTCGTCCACTTCACAAAGCGGAACAAACTTGAAATGGCAGCAGGTTTCCTCTAAGGGGAAGCACTCAGAAAAGTTTGCAAGTGTGTGTGTCTAAAAGCAAAGTAAAGAAAGCCAACAGAGCTTACCATTGCCCCAGAATTGTGTCTTCAGCCACCCTGGCCGCGGCACAACTCCCCATCTGTTTGAGCAGTATTGCTCCCTCTGCTGCTCGGTGAACGGCATGGGCGGAAACATGTCTGTCACATTGTTGCTCTCAAAGCACATCTCAATCTCAGTGCAGGCCTAAAGTTGAAGACAAAATTATTAGCCCTCCTGTGAAATTTTCATTCTTCTTCAAATCCAAGTGACGTTTAATAGAGCAACAGAATTTTTCACAGTATTTCCTATTATATTATTATTATTATTATTATTATTATTATTATTATTATTATTATTATTATTATTATTATTTTGAAAACTGCTAAGGTCAACAAAGATTTCAATTAAGCTAAGCTCAATTAAGATTTGCTTTTTCAAGTTTTTTCAACTGTTGTCTAATGAGTTATCTATTTAACCTAGTTAAGCCTTTAAAGTTGGCATTAAACGTATGCTTTTTCCCCTATCGTTTATGTGCATTCCATATAAATGATTTATGAGAAAAGCAAAAAAAAAAAATGTAGGGTAATCATTTTCATAATTTCATCCTGTGGGAACAGATTGAATCTTTCGAAGATGCAGGACAAAAATGAGACATGCTGACGATAGCCCCGCTCTAAAAGCATTCCATGTGACCAGAAGTGAAAAAAAAGTCATTTCAAGGGGAAAGAGAGCAGGTTATGGTTTTGATTAAAGATTATGAGGGCAAATTTTTTTGCAAAATAATGAACTGCAAACATACATTATTACAAGCACTAGTATATTATTATGAAAAAAGTACCAAGAGTACATTTTGATTTCTTGCCAACTTTGAATTGCCTATACCCCTCTTTACAGGAAACTTTTTAATAATGCTAATGAACTAAAAATAAATCATATTGACAGGTATTTGGACTAAATGGAGAAATGCTGGAATTAATCCTAAAAGGGCTTTTGACTAGCTTCTTGAACTCTGTTCCATCATGCCAAAGTTTTATTTTATTTTTGATTAAATGCTGAGAAACCATAGCAAACTCATCTGCTCTGTGGTCTGTATTTGTAACAATGCTGTGTTTGTACTTGTGCTATTGTACAACTATTCTTTTGTAAAGTCATGATGTAATCATTTAACGCTGTTTTCAGGTCAAAGCCTTTACTCGTTTAAAATGACAATATGCTCTCAACAGCAGTTTATTACCACTTATTCATATTCATGAATAAATTAGCCATTTCACACACAAGACAATCTTTTAGGCCTACTACAGTCTGTGAGCTCACAACTTCCCAGACACCAGTATTTTAATGGTTCATAAAAGACAGTTCCCTGCCTGGTCATCTGAGAATTCAGTATTAAGAAGATGATGATGATGATGATGATTTTACAGTATTAGTACAGCACACTGCAAGGGTATTATCACTCGTGTGTGTGTGTGTGTGTGTGTGTGTGTGTGTGTGTGTGTGTGTGTG
>CAIGQV010016645.1:9698396-9709616 GCA_903798115.1 Danio jaintianensis
ATAGATAGATAGATAGATAGATAGATAGATAGATAGATAGATAGATAGAGAGATATATATATTATAGTGATGCAGTTCCTAGACAAATGAAATGTTAAATGAGAAAACAGTGGGCATGGCTTGTTTTTTTTTTGTTTTTTTTTCTACTGCAAGCTGATTGGATGTAGTAAAGTACTTCAAAGTATTTCATTCAGAAAGATCATGAAAAGGGTTTCGGGAGAGTTATTACAAACAAACAGACACCTTCTCACCATTTCTGTTTGTTGTCATAGCGCTGTCAATATTGAAAGTTGGAGGGGCGTGGTTAAAGGTGCAGTAGGTGATTGTCTTCAGAAACATTTTTTGTTGTGCTGGTTGAAAGTTTCTTCACATTCCAATAGTAATGATTAAAGTAAATGATCTAAATGTATTTATATGTATTTTTATATTCTGGGTAAGGCATAAAACTTAAAAATGTTCATCCAATTAAATATTGACGGGCCAACAATTCCCATAATTATGATAAGTAGCCCAAACTGTCTGTCAACAAATGTAGATTTGTACAGCTGCGCACCTCTGTTCATGCAGATCCGCCATTTGTGTGTACACGCGCGCCACACATTCATGTGCACACGAGAGAGAGAGAGAGAGAGAGACCAGTAAAAACAAATGCTGAATCAAAACGGAGCACCCGGAGAAAACCCACGCGAACACGGGGAGAACATGCAAACTCCACACAGAAATGGGAACTGGTCCAGATGGGACTCGAACCAGTGACCTTCTTGCTGTGAGGCGACAGTGCTAACCACTGGGCCACCGTGCCGCCCAGTTTTGATTTCATGTGTACTTTAAGAGCTTCAAAATTCATTAAAATGTGTGTCTGTTTGTGAAGATTTCAAGACTTGAGATATTCTAGTTTTTGTTTTTGTGATTCATGAATAAAATAAGATCTGTGGTAAACAATCATTTGAATAATGCAGTATTTAGAAAACAATTTAACATTCACTCCTGCAATGTTAATTACACACATCTGTGCTGAAATGGCAAATTTTAAAGCAGTTATGTATTTAGAAATGTACAAATAACTTAATATATACGTTAACAATGTCTAGAATCCATCCACTGATTATATGACGTCGATTGTAGCATGAATATTACTTGCGGCAAGCACCAAAAACTAATATTGAGGGTTTAGTGAGAAGCAATTTGGGTACCTGATAATCCCATGCATAGCTGTTAAAGCCCAGGCCACAGCCGGTGGGGTCAGCGCACTCCACATAGAGACTGTAGAGATCATAACATGTCAGCTCTCCGGTGTTATTATACACAATGCCTGTGGTAGAACACAAACATAATGCAAAAGATATGAGTTTTGTCAGGACCAGAAATATGTATAAAAAAAATAATAATTTGTGCAGTGACAATGTTATTTACCAACAGTATCTCTGAGCGCAGACATTAGATCAGTGCCATTCAGCATAATTTCACACGCCACCTGTGAACATAAAAAAGCAACACCGTTTTTCTTCAAGACAAACAATCACATCAATTCCATTCCAGCAACGGGAATTGTACTAGTAAGCAATTTTAAATGGAGCCAGATGGAGTGGATTAGTTTTGCTTGCTCTTGGCAAAAGGGAAACGTTTGATTAACACCATTAGGTTTTGCATTACGCAAAAAAAGCTTTTATTTTTTTCATGCTACACCCGTCCCAGTTGGTGACTGAGTTGGCTTAGAAATTCACAAGTCTTAGTACTTTTACAGGAAAGGCTGGCATGCTGCCCATGAAATGAGTGCTGTAGGGATAATCCAACATGGCCATCATGGTGAAGGCGTTACGTAAGAATCCGTTCAGCTGATGAATGTCCTTTGGAGAGGAGGGAGTTTTGCACAGAGAGAAGGCAGACTGAATGCGGATGTAGTCTATGTGGTGCAAATGAGAAAAAAACGAGGAGGATTAAATTAGTTTCAATCTAATTTAGAATTGTTGGAATTACATCAAGCACATACTGAGAGAAAAGCTGCTGAATACCTTTCTGTTGCGCCAAAGTGTTTAGTTTCTGGAAAGCTCCTTGCACTGCATCTCTGCAGGCAGTGTTGAACTTCTCAAAGTCCTGAACAAGCAAACAGATGTTTCAATTACTCCAGTGCGAACAATTGCTCGTTTTTATGCAGAAAAGGTTGTTTTAAAGTGCAGCTCCTTACAGCAGTTACATCCTGGAAAAACTGTTGAGGGTCTCCGAGACCTGCTGTGGACAGGATGGGGGCGCTAGCGGCTAATGCTCCAGCCACAATATTGGGGTACCTGATTCTCATGTAAACACTCAGCATTCCTCCATAGCTGAAGAACACATTTAATAACATCAACATTATTTGTGAATATTCTTATTAATTAATACTATTTTATTTATATATATATATATATATATAAAATTATTATTATTAGTAAAAATATTTAGTTAATAATATTATTATAATTATTATTATTATTTAGAAGTAATAGTGTTGTTGTTGTTGTTGTTGTTATTATTATTTATTATTAGTAGTATTGGAACATTTACAATTACTATAATTATGATATTTATTATAATAATAATAATAAAACATTGCATCGCTGGTTGGCATAAGGATATTTATGGGTCAAAGACAAAATTTCCAATGCATTTACAATAGACACAAAAAATGTATGCTGGTCAGCTTAACATCTGCAAAAAAAGGATGGTGGTAAAGTATAAAGATCTATAATAATATTTGAAAAAGTATTTGATCCGTAAAAAAAAGAAAAGAACTTTGATCCGTAAAGTCTTTTGTTTTCCATTCTAAATATGCCTGACATGATTTTGTTCAGTATATAAACTATTCTCACACTGAATAGCATTTTAACGGCTGTCTTCTGTAAATTGTGGTAAATTGACAGTCATTATACTTTCCCCAGAAATAAATAAATAAATTGCATGACACATTCTAATGCTCAGAGAACAACATTTTAAACTCCATTACACTTGTATTGTTCGGATGCTTGAAAACCCTGTTTCGTCTTTGACCCATATGTATCTATCAGAGGATAAGTAAATCTAAAGTTCACCTTCCACCAAAGACAATGACGGGACATGTTTGACCTCCCAGCTCTTTCTTCAGCTCTGTGATCATGACGGCATAGTCAGCAAGGGCCTGCTCCACTGTCAACAGCCCCACCTCAGGGATTTTAAAAGAATTCTTGCCAAATGGAAGAGATTTTCCATAGTACCTCTGGAGATTAAAGCAAAGCTTTAAATTAGTGGACGTGATATACTTGACCATTTTTGTAAGAAGTCTTTTATCTCTCTACAGTGCATTCTACATAAATGCAGTAATATTGTGAAATACTACTATTCAAAATTTAGTTTCTATTTTGATTTCATTTAAGTGTAATTCATTCATGTGAAAGCAAAGCTGAATTTTCAGTTTCATTACTCCAGTTTTCAGTGTCACAAGATTCTTCAGAAATGACTCTAATATGCTGAACTGGTGCTCAAAAACATTTAATAATATGATCAATTTTTAGATATTTTGATAATATTTTATGCATGGGCAGCGCGGTGGTGCAGTGGGTAGCGCTGTCACCTCACAGCAAGAGGGTCGCTGGTTCGAGCCTCGGCTGGGTCAGTTGGCATTTCTGTGTGGAGTTTGCATGTTCTCCCCGTGTTGGCGTGGGTTTTCTCCAGGTGCTCCGGTTTCCCCCACAAGTCCAAAGTAATGCGCTTTAGGTGAATTGGGTAAGCTAAATTGTCCGTAGTGTATGTGTGTGAATGGGAGTGTATGGGTGTTTCCCAGTGATGGGTTGCAGCTGGAAGGGCATCCGCTGCGTAAAACATAAGCTGGATAAGTTGGCGGTTATTTCCGCTGTGGCGACCCCACATTAATAAAGGGACTAAGCCGAAAAGAAAATGAATGAATGAATTTTATGCATGATTTCACTCCCCTATGGAATAATCCCAATCAGTCTAAATTAATGAACTCTTTCCAAATAGAGCTATTCAAACTATCTGGTGAAATTGTATTTATATCGAAGCAAAACAAATTATCGCAATGTCATATTTTTCCAATAATGTGTAGCCCTCAAATATATCAAAGATGATAGTAAAGACTTTTAATTTGTTCTATGTTTTCTATCTTGGACATATTTTTACATTCAAAAAATACATAAACACTGTGATTTTTCTATGTAAACAAACCTTCACAATACAGTCTTTTTATCAAATACATGTATGAAGTTGATGAACCTAAAAGACTTTCAACTTGTTATTTTTTTTTCCAAAGCTTGACCAGTATTGCGTATCAAAAGTCTACATATGCACTTCATTACTTCCTCCATAGTCATATGATTCACGACAGTTTCAGGAAACTTACATGTTCAGCAAATATGAGCAGGGCTCCCTGCACCGATGCCAGCTCTGCCATGAAGCCTGAATTACGTGCAAACTCACTTATGTCCCCCTCGTTGCCCGTGTAGAAAAAAATGGGTCCATAGCCTTTCTTCCAGTACTTATCTAAAACATACAGTGCACTGAGGATGAATATGGATTAAAAGTGATGACAAATCCAGTAAGATATTAGACATATAAGGCATATAGTAAGTTTACCTGTAATAAGGTAGCGTTGATCATATGTGCCATTGCCAAGACTGTTGTAATTGAAGTGGTCTAAAATCTGTTTAAAATACTTTTCCTTGAAATCAGGTGAAAGGTCTCTGTGAGATGTGATCTCCTTGCTGAAGTTTTCCTTTTAAAAACAGTACAACACATACACTTCATTGAACATTTACACATAGACATCACCTATATACTATATAACTACAGGTTAACTGTGCTTATAACTTTAACTGTTAAAAGCTTTTTAATTTGTAATTAGTTACTAGTTAATTAAAGTTAGTGACTAAAAGTTATGGTAACTAATAACCCTACCTTTTCTGATTTTGATTGTAATGCAATAATGTACATCTTTTGTAAAGCTGCTTTGAAACAATAATTATTGTGAAAAGTGCTATATAATAAACTCGAATTGAATTGAATAACACAGAATTAAATGATATTCTTAATTTAAAAAAAAAACCAGTGACAGCCAAGAATAACAAGTTGTAAGAAACCAACTGCAGCAGCTACCATTAACAAACTTCCATAATACACTAAAAATACAGGAAAACAACAGAACAACTCACCACAGGACGAGCCTCGGTTTTTCCACGGAGGATCAGCAGCGTGAACCCGAGGATGAGCCACAGTGCAGCCATTCTCACAGAGACCCCATCCGTCAGATCAAGACAGAAATACAGTATAGCTTGATGAAATCTAAACAGGGACAATGACCGTCATGTGATCACATCAGCCGTCATGTGACTAATGTTTAAAGACGTGCTGCCTATAAACATTACAGACAGTCGCTTATCTCTATTGGGTCAAAAGGACGTGTTATTACACCGTTATAAAGTTTGATTATTGAGTAATGGACAGAGAAGTTTCTCTGTTAAGAGTAATAGTTAACTGACACAATAGTTTGAGCTGGAGTGAAAGCCAGGAGCCATTTCAAAGTAAAAGTCTTCGGGAACTATGTTCGTGAAAAACAAGCAGCATCACAAAAATGTATAAAACCTTGTATGAGTCAATACAGTAGAACAATTTAACTGCATTTGTGTTCTACAGGTAATGTTTAATAGATATTTTTTTTTTTATCAGTGGTGGCATGATTTGCATTTCAGTGGGCACAGTGGGTAGCACGTTCGCCTCACAGCAAGAAGGTCGCTGGTTCGAGCCTCGGCTGGGTCAGTTGGCGTTTCTGTGTGGAATTTGCATGTTCTCCCCGTGTTCGCGTGGGTTTCCCCCACAAGTCCAAAGACACGCGCTATAGGTGAATTGGGTAAGCTAAATTGTCCGTAGTGTATGTGTGTGAATGAGTGTGCATGGATGTTTCCCAGTGATGGGTTGCAGCAGGAAGGGCATCCGCTGCGTAAAACATATGCTGGATAAGTTGGCGGTTCATTCCGCTGTGGCGACCCTAGATTAATAAAGGGACTAAGCCGAAAAAAAAAGAATGAATAATTTATGGTTTAATTTAATTCAACTTTACAAAATGTTGCTAAGTAACCTCACTGAATTATCATCCAAAATACCAAAAGGTAGGTTATATTATAATACCTAAAATAGAATAGAATACCAGAAATAATCTGTAAACAAAATGTTAAAATAAAATGGTCCAAACTCACACCATATATATTTGTGTGTACAAATAAACCGATAGGTAAATAAATGCAATGCATTTGACTTAATAAAACCGATATTTTGTATTTTAAACCAAAATGAATGAATCAGTCATGTTTTTAAGTCAATATCAATTGTTTTTGTTGCGTTTATAAGCATGTTTAGAGATTTACTAACATACTTTCACTCTAAGTTCACATTATATCATAAGTCAGGTGTTTGAAATAATTGTTTTGTAAACAGACGTTGTTTCAACACGCTTTAGATGGGACGAGTAAGAAACTAGTCCTACACAAAGGAGTTGCTTGAGGTCAAAAACCTGACAAATGTCTTAAAATACATTTGACAACAATATCTTTAGCTATCCAGTATGTGTGCATTATTGTCTAATAATTCAATGGCATCAATTATTTCTTACACACACATGCTCATTGTCACATAATTGTGGCCACCACTGTATATATGCAATAGATTAATATCAAACAATATTATACCCGTTTACCAAAACATTTCTTATAAAACTCAAAGCTGTTGGTTTTGTTTGTGTACGTTTTTCCAAGTTTGGTATGTAAAAAAAAACAACAACAACAACTGGTGTGCAGTGTGAAGACCATTATCAAATCAAACACGTACAACAAGAATTTTGAACATTTTTCTTTATTCAAAGATATGTACAATAAAACAGAAAACAATGAAAAATCACTTTAAGTCTCAGCATTTAAAACAGTTCAAATAAATCACAGCATAGAGCAGGGAAAAAATGATTCTCTGATTTTTCAGGTGCACTCAATCTGAGCAGAGATATATATATATATATATATATATATATATATATATATATTTATATATATATATATATATATATATACAGAAAAACAAAATCTGAAAAATAAAATCTAGAATTTTGAGTTTGTTCACCCTCCCACTTCTTCTCCGCATGTGCCAATTCATTGCTTGAGCTGGAACACTTGATTGGTCCCATGCCAGCAGCTAGTCCCATTTTCATCTCCAAACCGAAGCCGGCAGGATGGAGCAACAAGGTGCAGCCAGAAGAGTGGTATCCATAGGCATATTAGGAAAAAGGGAGCCAGGTGGAGCTGCTGGGGCGACAGGATCCACCTGGCTTCTTCTTTTCTCCAATGCTTATAGATACCGATCCTCTGGCTGTGATGATTTCCACCTTGGCCCTCTGGATCCTCTGCAGTTTTGCCCTAGCTTCATCTCCAGTGGCTGTGTATCTTCTGGTCGGACCCATGGAGTCTTCATCCACTCCTCCTCCATGGTTTCTGGGTCTCCACCAGTCTCCTATTCCAGCTCCCCTCCTCGTTTCTCCCTCCATCTCTTCTTCATTGCCATCTATGCTCTTATTTATGTTTCATCTAAGCAGTGAATTTTTTTTGAAAGTGCACCATCTAAATTCTAAAATAAAAAATTGCTTCTTTTTTTTAAGTGCAAAGCTGAAATAGATCAGAGCATAGATCAGGGGCAAAATCTATGCTCTGGTTAATTGCATTTTTTTTTACACAATATGAAAAGCAATTTTTTTGAAGTGCATAGATAAAAAAAAAATCTACATTTTTTTTTAAGTGCACAGTTAATGTAAAGTTAAAATAGATCAGAGCATAGAGCAGGGGCAAAATCTATGCTCTGGTTTATTGTATTTCTTGCTCAATCTGAAAATCTCATTTTTTAAGTGCACATATATTCAGAGATAAAAAAAATAATAATAAAATAAAGCTAAAAAATAGGTTAGGGCTAGGGTCAGTGGTTTGAGTCCCGGCTAGACCAGGAGGCCTTTCTGTGTGGGACTCGAACCAGCGACCTTCTTTCTGTGCGGCTACCAGTTAGCCATCATACCGCCCTGTGCTCTATGCTGGTTTTTTTTTTTTTTAGTTGTATATTACTATCCTTTGTTGCCGTTTGATTGTTGTCTTTTTCTTAGGTTTAGGTTCGATTAGCCACAACTGGAGCAGAAAGGATGCAAAGGGCCTGATGCGCCTCGCCCTGATGACATAACCCATGGCTTCCTCCATAGGCAGTTTGTAGTACATCATCAGATATGCTACAAACAGTGTTGGCGAGTGACTGACACCATGCTTGCAGTGAATAAACAGGACATCTGTAGAAATAAAATCAGAAAGTAAGTCAACACAAAGTCTCAAACAGTTTGTAAGTGTAAAAGATAAAAAGATCTTACTGTCTGGTTTTCTTAGGGCCTTTCTGATGAATGTGGCAGCTGGGAAGAAGTATTTGATGATTCTGAGTTGGTCGTATGTTGTAGACAAGCCACAATATTTGATGTCCATGCCTTTGTAATATTCTGGCCCTGTAACAATCTTTCCTTTCAGTCCTTTCTTGCTTGGATTTCCCATCCAGGTCACCTTCGGCGCTGCTGCATTTAGGATATGGGTGACACCCATTTCCATCAGTTTGGCTCGATTTCTTGCTGTCTCTCTGCACAAGAACACAATATTGGTTAGTCTTTCAGTAAAAAGTATGTATTGCAAAATATAATTGTGTTCTATAATTACATTTATACAAAAGGGCTGTTGAATGCTCAATTCTGATGAACATTCATGTTGGTATGCATTATTTTCGGCTAAACACACAACTAAAATAGTTCCCGGCAGGTTTTGACCACATTACAGTTCCAAATCACTATGCAATATCAGTTATTAAAATTGCACAGCCAACAATAGACAAAAATGAGGTCAAAACAAACCAATACATCTAAACAATATCTTTAAAGGGATAGCTCACCCAAAAGTGAAGATTTACTCACTTTTTCTCACCCTAAAGTGGTTCCAAACTTTAATGAACTGAAAACTTGTAACCATTGACTTCCATAGTAGGAAAAACATATACTATGGAAGTCAATAGTTATCGGTTTCCAACATTTTTCAAAATATCTCCTTTTGTGTTCTTTTGAAGAAAAAATCTTCAAAAGGTTTGAAATAAGTCATGGGTGAGTAAATTATGACACAATTTTCATTTTTGGGTGAACCGTCCCTATGTGTGTATAAATGACATAATTCAGTCCGGTTATTAAAAAATAAATGCACTCCTGAGGTGGTGGAGTATTTTTCTAATAACTTAATGGCACATCGTCAATTATTCCTTACTTGATTCCCATTACTACCCCTAAATTTTATGTTATCACATGGTCTGTGCTGTTTTTTTGTGCTGTAGACTTACTCATCTCCAATGAAGACATTGCGCCAGACCTCTGTAAATGGTGACAGGGGCAGTTTACATCTGTTCAATGTGGCTTCTACTTTTACTAATTTGTCAAGAAGTTGGAGGTCGAAAATTTCATCCAGTTTTTGAGGAGGAAAACAGCTTGGACCCGGATGTCCAAGATCATTTCTAGGACTTGTAAGCTTGTAGTAGAATCCACAAAGTTTATTCAGCATCCACTCTTTGGTAATTCCTAAAAGGGGAAAAAACAAACAAAGCTAACTAAATTAGATTTAGATTTTTCCTAGAACATAAAAATCGACCATAGAATGACTTTAAAAACTATATCTTTATCGTTATCTTTACAATTATGGTCCATTATGTGAATGATTTAAAAGACTTCTCATTGTAATGCTGGATCTCAATGCTTTACCTGTTGGGCTGTGATCTTCAGGGCTTTCAGGAGAATAATCCACGGCATCCTCACCGATCACACTGGTGTTCAAAGGCCCTGTTGGGTCAGTCAAATCAGGAGTGCTTGCATCTGGGACACTCAGCAGCTGTGGTGCAACAGGTTCGCCCTTAAGCTTTGCTGAGAACCCATAAAGCTTTTTGAAGAATGCACATATTTTGCTAATCTTCCCCACTTTGGTACTTTCTGAAAAAATGAAGAAAACTAATGTTATTAGAAACATCTCCAGTCACATAAATTAGTCTGAATTCATAGCCATTTCTGTTTGGATTACTTTGTAATATTGAATCTCAAATGCTCTGTTGACATTTACCTGTTGGGTTCATGGCATCAGTGATGTTGACATCCATACTTTCTGTTGGCACAGATTCCTGTTCAGGATTTCTTGAACCTGGGACACCTTCTGGATCAACCAGATCCAATTCCGTTTCTGGCTCAGGAACACTTGATTGACACATGTCGTCCTGATGCATTTCAGATGCAGGTCCAGAAGCACTTGCCTCTGAAACACTCATCATCTCAACAACTGCAGGATCTGTCTCAGGCTGTGCTGAAAACCCAATATATCTTCTGAAGACTGCATTGATTTTTCTAATCTTCCTCACTTCGGGAACTTCTGGAAAAAAGATTAGAAGTATGATATGTTATCTCCAACCACATGCTGCACAATTAGACTGATTTTAAGCAATTTCTATTTGCATCTAATTGCAACATTTCAAATGCTCTGTTGACATTTACCTTTTGGCTTCATGGCAACATTGATGTTGACCTTCAGATATTCTGTAAACACATGTTCCTGTTCAGAACTTCTTGAACCTGGGACACCTTCCGGATCAACCAGATCCAATTCAGCTTTTGGGCTAGAAACACTTGTTTGCTCTGTGTCGGCCTGATCCACTTCAACAACGGAATCTGTCCTAGGCCGTGCTGAGAACCCAAAAAGCTTTTGGATGATTGCACCAATTTTCCTGACCTTCCTCACTTTTGGAACATTAGGGGAAAAAATGAATATTTTATCTTCAACCACAGATTGCATAATAGCTTAATTAGACTGACTTGTACACCATTTCTATTTGCATCTCATAAAGTCTGTTGACATATTTACCTATTGGTCTGTCCACCTGATGGGTTTCAGGAGAAGCATTCATGCCACTCTCATCAATCCCACTGCTGCTCTCCATCTCTTCTGTTGAAGGCTCTGCTGGTTCTTCCAGAAGCTCAGAAACTAACACAGAGCTCTTCAAGTTGAAGGATGTATTGATGAGGTCAACATATAGAGTTTCTCTAAACACAGGTTCCTGTTCAGAAGTACTTGGACCTGGGACACCTTCCGGATCAACTAGATCCAATTCAGCTTC
>CAIGQV010016645.1:9709626-9735271 GCA_903798115.1 Danio jaintianensis
GGTTCCTGTTCAGAACTGCTTGGACCTGGGACACCTTCCGGATCAACCAGATCCAATTCATCTTCTGGTTCAGGAACACATGAGAGCTTCATGTCGACCTCATCTATTTCAGAAGCTGATTTGTAATTGCTTGCCTCTGAAACACTTATCATGTCAGCAACAGCTGGATCTCTCTGATGCTGTGCTGAGAACCTAAAAATCATTGGGAAGTCTGCAGATATCTTCCACACTTCAGGTACTTCTGGAAAAATATTAGAAGTTATGTGTTATCTTCAACCACAGATTGCATGCAAGCATAATTAGACTGACTTGTATGGCATTTGTATTTGCATCTCATTGCAATATTGCATCTTAAATGTTCTGTTGATATATTTACCTGTTGGTCTGTCCACCTGAGGGATTTCAGGATGAGCATTCATGCCACCCTGATCAATCTCACTGCTGCTCTCCACCTCTTCTGTTAAAGGCTCTGCTGGCTCCTTCAGAAGTTCAGAAACCAACGCAGAGCTCTTCAAGTTGAAGAAGGTTTGAGGTTTGATGAGGTCAACATATAGAGTTTCTGTAAACACAGGTTCCTGCTCAGAACTTCTTGGAACTGGGAGCCCTTCCGGATCAACCAGATCCAATTCAGCTTCTGGCTCAGGAACACATGATTGCTCCATGTCGACCTCATCCATTTCAGAAGCTGATTCGCTTCCCTCTGAAACACTCATCAATTCAGCAACAATGGGATCTCTCTCAGGCTGTGCCGAGAAGCCAAAAAGCTTTTGAAAGAATGAGAAGAATTTGCCGATCGTCGTCACTTTGGGAACTTCTGAAAAAAAGATTAGAAGTATGATATGTTATCTCCAACCACATACTGCGTAATTAGACTGACTTGTAAGCAATTTCTATTTGCATCTCATTGCAATATTGCATCTCAAATGTTGACATTTACCTGTTGGGTTCATGGCATCACTGATGTCGACCTCCAGACTTGCTGTAAACACAGGTTCCTGTTCAGAACTGCTTGGACCTGGGACACCATCTGGATCAACCAGATCCAATTCAGTTTCTGAATCAGGAACACTTGGAATTGGAACACACAATTCCTCTGAATCAGTTGGATCAAATCCAACCTCTGGAAAACAAAAACAAATGTTAACTTCTTCAACCACTGATTAAACATGGATAATTAATATGTGGTCATATTAACACGTAGTTATATGTTAATTCAACTATGTTTGTAGCTTAAAGACTTTCATAATATCTATTATCTATCACACTTGTTGTATGTAATTCTACACTTGTTGTATGTCATTCCAGTTTAGGGAAAATAAATGAAAAATGCTTGAAATGTAACCAAAAATTTAAGATATGTGATGACCTTTTAGTTATTTAAAAAATATTTCCAGTGTTTTGAATGAAATAAATACATTTTGATGGCTGCAACACACTCCAAAAATGTCACAGAAGATAAATAAACAAGACAATGTAATATAATACTTAAATTTAAACAATTTAGAAACAGAACTGGTGATACATGAGGGTTTCATGATTGGTATAAAATGAACATTTTGGGCTTAACATCTTTTGAGAATTACAAATAAAATATCTCATTTAATAACCTGAAAATTGCCTAATCATTTACTTTCCCTCATGTGGTTTAAAAAACTTTGAGTTTCTTCTGAACAAAAAAGAAGATATTTTTGAAGAAAGCTGAAAACCTGTAACCATTGACTTCCATAGTAGGAAAAAAAATAAAAAAAGTCAATGGGTGCCAGGTACCAGCATTTTTCAAAATATATTTTGTGTTTAACAGAAGAAAGAAACTCAAATAGCTTTTGAACAAGTAAAGGGTGAGTAAAGGGTGTCATCAAGTAAATGATGACAGAATTTTCGTTTTTGGGTGAACTATTTCTTTAAACAAAGCCACATTGGTGCTTTGGGAAACAACTGTCTCTCAACACAGTCTGCTGCTGCATCAGGAAATCCAACCTAAATCTCTTTTATTCAAGAAGAAAGCTATATCAGTTCTGTGCAGCAATACTTTTGGTTTTTAGAGCTCATCTCTGATAATCAAGAAGACAGTAGAAATGTTTGCTAGGCTAAGAGAAGACCGCATTTCAAATTGTTTTTGGGGAAAAAAAATGGTTGTTGAGACTAATAACTCAATTTACAAAGGGACCATCCAGATTTTTATGAGTGGCAGATGCAAAAGCAAATGTCTAACATGATATGGGAGGCATAGGTGACTATCATATGTCCACAGATTATATTGACATGGAGGCATATATTGAGAGACTATAGAGATGTAAACTGCAATCATGATATACTTGACTAGCCTAATCTATATCCTATTGAGAATGTATAGCTCATCATGAAAAGGTGAATCAGATATTGACCACTGATAAGCAGCTTAAAGTAACAGTTCACCTAAAAAAAATTAAATTCTGTCATCATTTACTCACCCTTTACTTGTTTCAAAACTTTGAGTGTGTTTTTTCTGTTGAACACTAACAGAAAAGAAAATATTTTGAAGAAAGCTGTAACCACTGACCTTCATAGTAGGAAAAACGAATAATATGGTTACAGGTTTTCAGCTTTCTTCAGATTATCTTCTTTTGTGTTCAAAAGAATGAAACTCAAAAAAAAGTAAATTTAAACTTTTGGGTGAACTCTACCCAAGTCTTATATCATGTTAGATAGGGTAAATGTGTGTAACAGTTAGTATCCCCAATTCCTAAGCAATTAAGCATTGTAATAATGAAAGTTGATGTAAAAACACTGTTAAACATGTCTTTGTTGTCTAACATTTCTGCAGTGTGTTGCAGCCAATCGTAATACAAAATGTGTTTTATATTTCCAGAATACAGATAATTTGGTCAGTGAAAACATTTGAGATCTCTGTCAATTGAAAAAAGTTAAAGAGAATAACCTGTTCGGTTGTTTTCCTCCGCGGTTTCAGGAGAGGCATTCATGCCACCCTGATCTTCAAAAGTGCAGTTTGAAACCTTAAAATCCATATTCACATCTATAATTTGAAATTCATCATGGACTGTAACTGGAGTTTCTGAAGATTGATATAATTCGTCGTCGACGTAAACCAATAAACGGATATTTCTCTGTTTACTCGCCATTGCGTCTAGCGTTACTATCAATACTGTACTGTACTACTGCTAACTTTCAACTGAAGTGACGAGATTCTATTTGCCCGCTCGTTCCACAGTTGCCATAGTAATGGAACGCGAGCTTGAGGGGGAAGGGGAGGGGGGATTGTATACTGCTAAAGTTAACTAGGCTAGAATTAAGTATTATATTACAGTTTTATAAATAATAGTAGGAGAATATTGTTTTAAGTATAACATTTTGGATAAATACGAAATATGTCTGTAAAATAAGCATATTTTGTAACTTATTTTAATAAAGTACTCCCCATTGCTCAAAAATGCAAATGTCCAAATACTGCACCATGCTTTTTTTTCTTCGACTAAATTTGACGACATAGCAGCTCTGAATTTGAAGAGAAACGCTGTCCATCTGACTATTCTGATTTGCTGATCAAGAAAGGACATACAAATTATTGTTTGCATTTGCCAAAACTGATTTTGCTGAAGTAAAATCACGGAGACATGGAAGGCGACGTAAATAATGTGAGTGTCGCTATTTCATTTTGAGTTACTTAATATATTTGCTATCCATTTTCCACTCTGTTCAGATCCCAGCTAACCATAATACGTGATTGTTACGTAACTGCAACGTATTTTGACGACCAAAGATTCGTTGTGATAACATACGTTGTTCCCAGTTATGTTGCTACAATGTAACTTCGCGACGTTGCCAGTTATGGAAACGTCGTGTACTGGTACTAATTTGGTCATATTCAGGGCAGACAATTACTTGTCCTTGTCACAACCATAGACTGTAGGTCACAACTAAACTTCGGTCGTCAAGAAAAAAAAACACGTAATATGGTTAGCTGGGGCATATCTCAGTCATGCAATGTCAGACACAATGCACTTAATTGGAGCTTGTGACGTGATTCAGAGGGGTAGGGTTAGGGGCGTCTTTAGGGCTAAGCCCCTTATACCTTTCGACCCTAGCAACGCCCCTGGGCTAGACCTAGTTGAAGACAACGACAACGAAGAAAACCAACACAGCGACATTAAAGCTTGTGTTATTGCTTTGGGTGTAATTACATGCAAATATGTAAAGAGTATCTGCAGTTTGGGATGTACAAGTGATACCAACATACAAATGACACGTCTTCTGCGTTTTAGGACTACAAAAATGCTCAGTGGATGCACCAACAAATTTTGGCAGATAAGCAACTTCTGAGCTCAGTTGGAGCTTTGAAGGAGCCCTTGATGAAGTGTTTCTGTGGCGCCATCTGCCGTCCATATATTGGCTGGTAACATTTAACACCGATTATAGGCGTACATGAAAATGCTCTAAGATATCTTCACGTGTTATATATAATATACATATATACAACATTGTATATAATATTAGCCTAATAATAGTTTATAACGTATACATTTTAATGCTTAAAACATCACAATTTGACCCCATTTTTAATAATTTTTTATCTTCAAATTATGTTTTTATATACTTTGAAATCAAAAGTGAAAATTAACAATTATTTTATTATAGGTTAGGATGTGTAGTATTAATGGTTGTTGTTTATGTGTTATGTGTTTTGTTTTTTTTACAATATCAGTGCACTGCAATTTTTTGTGAGGTACATACCTAATACGTAATATATTCCACCAATAATATCGTTAGTGTAGCAAAATGATTCAAATGTGGTTTTTTGTTGTTTTTGTTTGCTTGTTTGTTTTGTTTTTATTTGTAGCGTAACCATGGTTACATTTAAGTAAGGGTTTTAACAAGTAAGTTTACCATGTTTCAACTTTTTTTTTTTTTTTTTATCACCCCACAAATGTAAAATTACTCATCATTTATTCAACCTCATGTGGTTTCAAATCAAGTTTCTTCTTTCTGTTGAACTCAAAAGAAGGTTTTATAAAGAATGCTGGAAACCACTAGCTATTGGCCTATTTTGTACAGTATAGTACAGTAGGAAAAAACATGGAAGTCAATAGCAACCAGTTTTCAACCTTCAAAATATCTTTTTTTAAATTGAATAAAAGAAAGAAACTGCAACAGATTTGGAACAAATGAAGACATGATGACAGAATTTTAACCTTGGGGATTTTTTTTATAAATTACACAAAAAAAATTTACATATTGTCATGACATGGCTTTTTGATATATATATATTTTAAATCACAGTAGAGCAACACTGGAATTTCCTCCCTTCAGTTTTTTTTCTTGACTTCTTCCCTATTAAAATAAATGTCAGGTGAACACTAAATGCTTCCTGGTCTTGTAACACTTGGCCAGTAAACCTTTACAGCACACTGAAGACGTTAGTGTGTGCTCTGTCTTCTTTATATTTCCTTGACTTACTCAGCACCTTCTTATTTAATTGAGCCATTGTGTACGTGCCTCATGTGTGACTCAACAGCTCTCTCTCTCTCTCTCTCTCTCTCTCTCTCTCTCTCTCTCTCTCTCTTTCTTCAGGGAATGCAGGACTTCCTGGTGGCACTGAAACTGGGCGGCACCACAGATGTGTGTCACACTACAAATATCACTTCCCTAAGAGCCCACACTTATTTACACCTGTTCAGGAGTTGCTGTCATATTCATGAGCAATCACTTATAGAAAGCAAATTGAGTTCTTGACTTATTTCTGTTTGTTTGTGTGCAGTGGTAAGTGTCAGCCATTGTATTAGAATACAGGACTTTACTTTTATGGTTTTATTGACTTACAAGAACCTGCATAGCTGGTCTCACTTGTATTTGTAACAGCTGTTATTCTTACATTCATTAGTGAAGTATAATGTTTTGTCAGTACAGCTTGGTGATGATTTGTTAACCTCTTTTTGAATCAGTGTAGTGTTATAAAAATAATGTTTGATTGTTTGTGTTTTGCTCTAGAGTCATGCTGTATATCGAGTTGATCAGGCTGTGGGATGAGGCTGTAAAGGCAATAGACATTCGGGACTGGCAGGGAGCTCTCTGTAAACTCAACCAGATCACGGATCATAACTGTCGCACTATGTTTGTGGTTGCGTCCACTCACATTGCCCTGGGTCAAGTGGATTTGGCCATTAAGGTACAAACTAACTGAACCATCATGGAAATGTTTGATGTCTATAACAATAACACAAATCAGTTTATCTGTTTTTTTGTTTAACTGTATTTGTGATGTTCAGGGGGTTTTAGACTTTAAGATGCAATACTCCCATGTTAAAATTTTAAAAGGCAGTTTGCATGTATAAAAGTTTTCAGTGAAAAAAGTATAATATGAATTAATAAATGGGTGTAAAGTATAAGTTGGAAAATATTTTTTTTGTATTACTGTTATTCTATACATTTTGTTTTTCTACATTTCTGTTACATTTACTTATTTATTTGATCAGTTGTTGTATTTCTTAATTTTGTATTATAAATTTAATCTGCTTATTTTCATTAAAACTGAAGATTCTGTCATATTATTCCCCCTGCTCTTGTTCCAAACCTGTTTGAGTTTCTTTCTTCTGTCGAACATAAAATCAGATATTTTGAAGAATGTTGGAAACCGGTAACCATTGACTTCCATGGTGTTTGTTTTTCCTGCTATGCAAGTCGATGGTTACAGGTTTTCAGCATACTTCAAAATGTCTTCCTTTGAACAGAAGAAAGAAACTCATAAAGGTTTGGAACCACGTGAGTTAATAGTGAGTACATTTTCTTTTTAGTGTGAACTCTCTCATTATTGAAAGTTTTTATTATTTTTTTTTTTTTTAGAAAAATCTAATACATAGTAATACAACCAGAAATTATATGCAACTCAATTATTACAATTAAAGTTACTCCAAAAAATTTAAATGAACTAACAATTTAATCAGGCTTTACTTGTTTCAAAAAATGTATGGGTTTCTTTCTTTGTGTAAACACAGAAGATATGTTGGTAACCAAAGAGTTGATGAATATCATTTACTGCCATAGTAGAAAAAATACTGTTTGATTACCAACATTCTTCAAAATCTTTGTTCAGCAGAAGAAAGAAAATTGTATAGGTTTGGAATAATTAGACAGTGAGTAAAAGACGATGACAAAAGGACAGCATTTTTATTTTGGTGTGACTTATTCTTTAAAAGTAAGACCATATAAATCAATCAATAATAGTAAAAAAATTATTATAATAATAAAATGAGGAACATGAGTGCTAATATTGCTGATTATGGAAAAATAATTTCTTTAAATGAGTACTTACATGAGATAAATCATTGTTTTACAAATTATAATTTAATAAAAATATGCCAATAGTAAAAAACAAAATGGTTTAATTGTTCTGGATTTTAAGTGCTTTTTTGTATAATGATCCCGATGTTTTTTTCTATATAGAAATATAAAATGTGTATTAGTCAAACGGTAAGTGACATGTTATGTGCCTGACACTGTCAAATGATGTATTTCAGGCTCTCGACCAGGTAATCGCCAAGGACACATGCCTTGCTGTGGGATTTTTTCAGCGGTCTGCCGTTCATATGATGGCAAACAGGTGAGATTTCTCTGTTTTTCCACTGTAGCTTTCTGTGAGCGAGAGTCAGCGTGATGCAACACAAACATTGACCTCTTTTGTATAAAGCTGATGTTCTGGACAGCTGATTCACTTTCTTCTGACACTGCCTCTTTGTTCTCTTGCTCTCTCGCTGTCTCAATCTCTTTCTGTCTCTGTCATTTTTTCTAATGCCAGGCTTGAGGAGGCATTGTCCGATTGTGTTTGGGCTCAGAAATACATGAGGGAAAACCCTGTCATTGACTACAAGCAGCTGGGTCTTCGCTATAAACTCTACAGCTGGCAGGTCAGAGCAAAGTATACTTCTGACAAGAGTATATGAGAAAAAAGATGATGTGCTTGTGTTAATTATTTGTGCGTAGTATTACACTAAACATTTCTGACTTCAGGATATTAACATTCTTTTTAATTGGAAAAAGTCCAGTACTAATGCTCTTATTATTGTATCTGTTTATTCGTTTTTTTATTATGTTAAAGAATGTTTTTTGTTTTATATGTTGTTTATATTTTTTATATATAAACCTTTGAAGTCAAAGTCAAAATTACTAGCCCTTCTGTGAAATTTTATTTCTATTTTCTTATTAAAAACTGAGAGAATATTTTTTTCAACACACTGGTTTGTTCTGTAGCCTATATATATATATATATATATATATATATATATATATATATATATATATATATATATTGAAATTTAAATTTGTATTTAAAATATTTAAAGCTGTTTTTATTCCAGCCAAACTAAAAGACATAAGACTTCCTTCAGAAGAAAAAAAAAGGAAATACTGTAAAAATGTCATTGCTATGTTAAACAGCATTTGGGAAATATTTGAAAAAGAATAAAATTGTGAATTCTGTGTACTTGATTTATAAAAAAAAATTACTCTTCTAATCTTCTAACACTAGCAATCCCTTTTCTTAAAAAAAGTCTGACCTTCTAACAGTGAATTTAGCGTGCATGTTTTAGCACAAAACTTTCCTTACTTGCAATTTATTAAAAGTCAGGAAATTGTTGACATTTTCAATGGAGCCTTGTGTCAACTCTGCCATTAAACATGAACGTCGGTGGAGTTCACCTGCACTGATAGTCATCACAAGGCCTCTTTGAGGGCTGAGTGAAAAAGCTCATGGTTATGCAATGTCAAATGCCAACTGAAAGAAGATAAGACATATCCAGCATTCCTCGGTTGCCTGGTTAAACCCTGAGCAGATGAATCAACCTTGTATTCCTCAAAAGCGTGTTAGCTGGAAAATTGAGTATGTCCATTTGAGAGGTATTATAGAATCACTTTATGAGGTCAGTACAGTATATGACATGCAAAATCTACACCACTTGCTCATCATTAGTTATAATGAATGTGTACTACAGGTATGGTTTGCATGATGTGCTGGAAGAATAATAGAGATACAGCCTTATTACTCACAGGGTGATAGAATAGAGGTTCATGTTCAAGGACATTTATTATTTTGAAGAGTTCCAGTTGTGCGGTAATATTAATAATACAAAATAGTGAACTTAAGTCCCAGTACTGGGTTGCAGTTGGAAGGGCATCCCTTTTATTTTCATGGGAACTATGCTAACAATTTAGTCACAAGATTCCGTTAGTTAATGTTTGTAAATGTATTTATTAACATGAACAATATGTGTACAGAATTTATTAATCATGTCAATTTCAACATTTACAAATACATTACGTTTGGGTTAAAGTACATCCAGGAGGTTGTTATTTCAGAATAAATCCCTGCAGGCTCAAACACTGTAATATTTTATAAAATTTATAAATTCTTTCATTAAATGCAAAGCTGACAGAAATGAAACGAGCTCATGGAGCATACACTAATTTGCTCATTATTCACTCACAAGATGGCACCAAACAGTCAAAAAAAAAAAGCAGCGTGACAGACAAAGCCTATACATATGAATGTGGATATAAGTATATGTATTTGTACGTATTAACTTATTTAGCGGTTGTTATTTGGGAATAACATACTTTGGATTGTCGTGATTGACCAATTAGAATCGAGTATCCCAGACAGCCGTGTAATAACATTAATGCAATCAACAGTTAACGACGGTACTAAGTGTTAACAAAAACTAACATTTAACAACTGTACTTTCATTAACAAAGACAAAGATGAATAAATACTGTAAAAATTTAACATGTTGTTTAATTGAACATTGTTGTAAAGTGTTAACAAATTTCTTTCTTCAGAATTTGTTGGTGAGTAAAGTTCAACAGATCAACGATTATTTTAAAGAGAAGTCTTTTGTAATATTTTTCAGCAAATTACACTTTTGACCAATTTAATGTGTCCTTGCTGAAGCAAGTATTAATATCTTTTTTTAAAGGTGAAAAACTTACTGAACCCAAATTAATTAGTATTGTCTAAATCTTTATTGTTGTAATGATATGTCATGTGTTCAACTTTTGTTCTCAGTGTGTGTGTATGTGCTTGTGTGTGTTTATTAGGTGCTTTATAACGCAGCAGCCGTTCACTCTAGACTGCAACAATGGGACAAAGCCAGGGACATTTTGCTGGCGGCCTCACAGGAGAGAGGAGCAGGCCGGAGCAACCTGATAGACACGGCCCTAGAGGCTATTTCTGTACGTCTTAGAAACCTTTTGATTGCATTTTGCTGATAAAGTATCACTGAACATTGTACTCACTTAATGATTCTGTCAATGGCATTTCAGAGGAAGGATGTTTTGGAGCCTCTTCTGCTTCCTGAGGGTGAAGTGTTTCGTCCCAGGAAACAGGAGGTAGACCAGCTGAAACCGAGGGACTTCTTGGGTGAAGCAAAGGTGATTCAATTCTTCTTGCTATAATGGCTGTTTGAGTTGGGAAATCGGGATAAATCTAAATGCTCAAAATCCAAAATTATAGACAAATAAATTGTGACAAAAAAAAAAAAAAAGATAAGAAAGGGAATGCACCAAGTAAGTCTTTTCCAGTTACATAAAGATATTAGTTATTATATATATTCTCTTCCCCTGTATTTTTGTTTTCCTAAGCAAATATCTAAACATCTTCAAAAACAAAGTAGATGTACTTGAGATGCAAAATGGAAATTAAAAAATATTGTTTTCTTTGAAAGTTTATCGATTTTAGGCTTTTAACAAGGACAAATATCTGTCAGTTAGGTATGAACATTATTTTTCGTTCAAATTAAGTTAATTTAAGCAAATATTTGTTTTTGTTTTGATCATAAACTTGCTTACTTTTGATCATTTTTACTGAAAACAAGATTGTTTATCTCATGTAACTTCCTACGTTTATGTATTTGAGTTCACAATAAAAATGAAAAGCAATGTGGGATGTTTTTTTTTTAAGCAAAATTAATGGGGATTTACTGTAGAAGAATGTGGAAGTATAAACACTTTCTAATTATAGTTATTTGAATGCTTGTTTTTCTTTTCTTCATTTCAGTCAATTTAAAATCACATTGATGGCCACATTAGAACTGTTCGATTGATTGCATATCAAACATTTGAGTTCATATAAATACACTTAAATCATCAGCACTACAAGAACTATACAAAAACATCTGAATCACGTTCTCTGAAACTAAACTCTTATCTCAGGTCATCACTTCCATGATTCCAAATGATGACTTCAGAGGCTTTGACCCTCTCAGACCACAGGTACACATAACACCGGTCATGCTACAAGCTTAACAACATTTTATTTTATTTATGTCTTCTGATTTCCAACTAGACTCCACTGATTATGTATTTTTCTACAGAAACCGGGCTACTATGAGCCAAAGGTAGAAGATGGCCAGTACGTATTCAATATACAGATAAGATTAAACTAGACTGTATCAAGGCCAGCTTAAAGGGGCAGTTTTTTTACCTAAAAATGTAAATTCTGCCATCATTAGCTATTTTTTTATTGAAAGCTGCAAATTAGATTTATGCATAAAACTGGAATATTGCATAAAACATTTGCAAATAAATCACCGTTTCCATCCAGTGAGTCAAATGAGTTTCAGATGTATTACAATGTGGTCGATCCATTGGTTTGTCCATTAATACTGTCCCATCATGCCCGTTTTTGTTATTACATGATGTCAAAAACAAAATCACATTACTTTTTTTGATGTGCATACCGGAATTTATTCAGTAAAAGTGTTTCCAGGGTAGTTCATGCTCATTTTTTCTTATTGGATAAAAAGTTTATCCTACTCAGTTGTGTGTACAGTATGCGTTTTTTATGCACATCTTGGCATTTCTATTAAACATTTTTTAATGCGATATTCCAAAATGCACATAAAAATGGAAACATAGCTACTTACTCACAAATGTGAGTTTTTTTTATTCTGTTGAGCAAAAAGGAAGATATTTAGAAAAGTATTGAAAACCAGTAACCATTGACATCCATACTAACAAATATTATGAAAGTCAATGGTTACAGGTTTCCAACATTCTTCAAAATGTCTTCTTTTTTGTTCAACAGAACAAAAAAATCTAACTGGTTTGGAACGAGCCAAGACTGAGTAAATGATGGCAGAATACACTAAGGTTATCTATTATATTTTATGCCAGTGGAATTTACTTCCAATTAACTTGGGTATTTATTGCTGTGTAGAGACTCTCGTTACATGATAATGAAGAGTGCGTATGTGGCTAAAGGAGCAGGGGAGCTGACGGTGCCCGCTGGAGCAGAAGTGTTTGTGTATAGCGATGACGACAGAGATGGACTGGCAGTGATCATTTATGATGGAAAGGTGGGATTATATTTCTTTCCAAAATGTTAAGGAAAAATTACTGGGGATTTGCTGTAGAAGAATGTGGAAGAGTCTCACTTTCTAATTATAGTTATTTACAAAAGCTGTTTTTACAAAAGCAAAGAGTGAAAATTTGTGATATAAAAATAATAGCATAATATAGAATAACACAAATAGCCATTTTCAAATGTATATTTCAAGCAAGGACTTGCTTACTGCGTCTAAATGGCGATATACTTTGGTATTGTCAGAACAGAGACCTTTTGCTTTACTCTGTTCAAAAATGTATTCTTGAAAGGTGGATTAATGAAGAACCCCTTAGTTCAAATCAATCGCTACATATACTCTGTAGCATTATCCCACTTGAGGCTTTCTCCACAGCTTTGAAGAACAAACCTTTTTTATATTTTACCGGATCTGGGATCTAGAAAGTCTCTAAAAGCTAAAAGCTTGTCTCTTAGACTAAGCCTGGATAAAAGAGATGTAATCTGCCTTTTTATAAAATACTTCAGTATTCAATGTACGTATTAAAGTTTAATATACATGCCCTTATTTTATTTGTATTTTTTTATTTGTGAGAGGGGAGGATATGACCAATGGATATTATGTTATTACTCATAAAATGTGTGTTGTCATGTTATGCACTAGAAAAAAGTTCAATAAAAACAGATATTTTAAAAAAAAAAGTATATATAACAGATTTTTTTCTTTTAACATGTCAGAGAGGCTTGGTTCCCAATTTCCTGCTTGAACCGATGGGCAAGAAAAACAAGAGTAAAAACAAGCGAATTGTAAGTGTTCTATGTTTTTTTTATCCTCCTTTTATGAACCTTTTCATTTCCCATATGCTTTATGAGTTTGAGTTTTATTTGCCAGGGCTTATCCTGGCTTCCTAAATATGTTGAGATGGTGTGAAATGCAGAACTTTATGGATGCAGACAGCTTTAAAAGCTTTTTAATTCCAGTTTAAAAATATGCTTACACACTCTGCAATCCACAGTGATTTGGCAAAGGCGGCACTCTGCCTCTGCACACTTTGTCGATTCCAATATAATATTAAGAAAACGAAAAGCAATCATGAAAATAAAAGTTTATAGCTGCTTGTTACCACTTCTGCCAGGGATGTGATGTTTAATTGAACAAGAAAGTGCATCTGCATCCTTACATGGCACACTGTTGTTACAGTGACCTTGTTCTTTAATCTCTGATGTTCAGCATCTGAAATGAAGTTGTTATTGGTAGTTACATACTGAGTGCTTTTCTCCGCATATTCCTCGGCAGGAACTCGCCAATGGCATCCCACATCCACCAGCCCTAAAACCCCCGAATCGACCCCAACTTCCATCTCAACGTTCATTAGGTAAAGAAAAAACACTTTTAGATAGAACAGACACATTTCCAGCAATCATTATTTTGGTTTAATAGAAGCCTAAACAGGCTAAAACCAGACCTAAATTTGGGCTGTCTGTGAAAATCTAATATATGTCTAACAATAGTCATCACTAGTCATCAAGTACACAGAAATGAATGACTACACTTGTGAAGTCTGTCTGATCTGTCTATTTTGATGACTAGTCTATGTTTAGACTATTGTTAGACGTAAATATTAGACATGTCACGATTCATTTCATTATTAAACAAATTTGCTGTGTGTGTTTAAAGTGAATCTGTTTGCTGATGATGACGTTAACGTTGTTTTTGTTATTGTAAAAAATGCATGTACACTGTAAAAAATGTAATGACAAAAAGTCAAGACAACAAATATTTTTAAGTTTAACTTATTAAAATAAGTTAATCAGGTTTCAACTAAATTTAAGTTATACAAAGTTCAACTTAATATTTGTAGTCAGTTTGATTAATGTAAGTTGAGATGACTTAAAAAGTTCAATTAAAGAGTCAACTAAACAAATTTAAGGCAGCAAGATTTTTTTACAGTGTATATTTAAAAATATATATATTATTAATAATACATGGAAATATAGTGCCATTGATTAAAAGGATAGATCATGCAAAAATGAAAACTTACACACAAAAGAAAATATTTTGAAGAGTGTGGGAAACCAGTAACCACTGACATCTGTGGTAGGAGGAAAAGTGAATGGATACTGGGTTTCAAAAATTCTTTAAAATATCATAATTTGTGTTCAACAGAGGAAAGAAACTCAAAGAGCTTTGGAACAAGTGGTGAGTGACAGAATGTTCATTTTTGGATGGACTATCCCTGTTTAGCACACGCTCTAAAACATTGTGTCATGCACTTATGCACAGTCATCTTTTCCTGTCTGTCCTTCAGCTGTACTAAAAATAAAAAAGCACGAATGAATGTGCCACATGTTTCACCCTCTCTTCTGTAGAGCTGCACCCCTCCAGTGCTGGAGCTTCCCACACAACTCCTCCAACAACCAGTAGCTCCACCTGCATCCCTCCACAGCAGGTGAGTAATGGAGCACACTTCAAGAGGATGTAGAAATGCTGACCTTGGGGCAGGACAAATCATAAAACTAAAAGAAAAACTACATACAAACTGCAAAGTTTTCTATCACGCAAACTATTTTTTGCCAGAGATTTTATGGTTTTCCTTCAATGATTAATAGCTTATTTTTTTGTTTATGTTCATTAAATTTAAAATGAACAGATTGGAGGTCTATAACATTTTAATCTTATATTTATGGTTACATCAGTGGCGAGGCTACATAAGAGGCAGGGTGGCACTTGCAAATTCAGGTCTGCCCAATAAAATCAATATAATTTTTTGGGGTGAAAAAGAAAAAAAATCTTGTATAGTAGCAAACACTATAGGACTTTGAAAGTAATAAAATCCTGATTGACAAGTGCTAATCTTTCAGTTGTTCGCTTCTATTCCATGGTGTATGTCTGTGTAAGAGCCGGCAATCAGAGTGGTTGATCTAAACCATGTGTGCTTCTGCTGTAAAACTCATGTGGTCTGTACCCATAGTTCCAAACCCATTTTACTCACCAATCTTACCTGAAATCCAGTTTCTGTAGTTTGATTATATATTATGTATTATATATATATATATATATATATATATGCGCACCTACTATGGTTTGCCAATGTTTAGTAAAGCTTAAAGCTTGACAAATTTGAAGCTTAATGAATATACTGTCGCAATTTTGTTTCCAGTTCAGTTTATTGCTTTATATTTTACTAATTCACCCAAAAAATGATAATGCTATTAATAACTTGAAATCTGCATTCTTGCTTTTACCGGATGTGTTGTAAAGTCATGCACTTTTAGTTTGAGAGTGGGCACAGAGGTCCACAATGTTTTACAAAGGTCCTTCGCTGGGTTACATCCTCTGTGCTCATATCTTACATGCTTCTGCAAATTTATTTTATCTCCCTGTCCAATTTGTCCGGCCTGAAAGCTAACATTTCTGACAGTATCGTAAACTGTAGATGGAAATAGAAGCAGAGCATGATTAATGCAGTGGTCGTCATGGTTGATCTTTTGTGTGAGATGAGATCTTTTGAATGAGTTTTGTGACTCAGACATGAAGTGGAGTGGAGTGTTGAGGCAGCAGGCCTTTGATATGGCCTGATTCAGTCAGAAATACACCCAAGGGAACCAAAGAAAGCTGATAAAAATTTGAAGTGGGGACTATTTGAGGCCACTGTCTGGTAGAGAAACGGGATTACCTTTTGACGAAACTTCGATATGAATATGCAAATACATTTTGCTCATGATAGGACTTGGTAATCAGCAAAAAGGAGCTTTGAAATTGGGGGAAAATTAATTTCTTTCATTGTTCCATATTCTTGTATTAGAATTTTTAATTTGTTTGGCTTATGCTATAAAAAAAGAAATCGAATTCAGATGTATTTCTCAGTTGTCTCTGCTGTAACCTCAGACGTGACCCCCATTTTTCAGACCCAAACTTCACCCCAAGAGTCTGGATCAATAGTAGTCAAGGTGCACTACACTTACACCATGGCTCTCCAAGTCCCTGCAGAAACTCCTTTCCGGGATCTGCAAGAGAAAATCGCTCAGAAATTAGGACAGCCTGCAATGAACATTCGCCTCAGGTAATACTGCAGACCTCCAGTCTGGCTGACCTGCTTTTAGTTGCCATAAATTCCCAGTGTTAAAGTATGTTAGAACTCTGGTCACATTTTTCTATTTTACAATCTCTCCAACCCCCCACCACCCCCAACGCATATGATTTCCTGCTCTCGCAGACACAGAAGGCCTGGCACCAGAGTACTAACACCACTAAATGGTGATGATGGACTGGATTGCCTGGAGGGCGTTGCTGAATCAGGACGTGCCCAAATTTGGTGTCAGGTAAATGTAGTAATTAGCACTTTTTGATTGACAGCTCTCAATTAAGTATTTATAAGAGACAAGTAATTACTGTACTATTACTGTCACCAAACTAGATCACTAAAGTCTAGTTTTTAAAATGGTTCCCCAAGCACACCTCTGTTTATAATTAGTTAGACTTTTCATTGTCTTTTGCCAGTCTTTTGCTAGTGGTTGAGCTAGTGTTACTGGTCTGTACACTATTCTGACAGTACCTCATCAGAGTTTACACCATTTAGAACTGAAATTATTAACCCTGGATTATTCTAAACCCTAAGTAAATATAATCCTCTGTTAAATATCGCTTCACATTTTACACTGTTTATACTTTAACTTACAATTAACAATTTTTTAAGTTTTACACTGTTTATTGCTTAATGTGAGTTAAATTTATATATGAATATATGTGGTGTCCTTGTCATTGACTAGATGAATGCAACATAACATAAGGCAGCATAGTTATATAGTTGTTGCATTTTCTGTCACCATTTGACATTTTCCTATTCAGACGCATGGCTGTATGCGATTTGACTCTCCATGCCTAAGAATTGCTAGCCGTAACATTGTAATGCCACATCTTTTCAGACTGTGTTTGACAGACATGTTTGGTGAAGCTATGTGGTGTTGACAAAGCAAAAATGATGCTAAGCCTGTTTTGATGTTGTTTTACAGAACCCCAGGTAATAGGAGGCGCTATCCTCTCTTTTTAAATTGTGAAGTGTGACATTTCTTTTCCCTGAGTTAAAAACAAAAGAGTCAGCATGAGCTTGAAGTTTCAGTTGACTTTACTTCATTATTGTAACATTTTCAGTTAAAATTGAATTTTGTATAGAGGGTGAGGTTGAAGAGGAGTGGTTGAAGATTTTGTGTTATTATTGGCATTCCTGTTAGTAATGCTATTCCAGAGCGGAAGTAGATTCTGAGATTTTGTTTACCAAGGCAAACTATTGTTTATTTTGGACCACTAAACCAGTTATAAATGTCTGAAAATTATAGTTTTCTGAATAAATAAGCTTTCTATAAATATAATTTGTTAGTTTAGGATAATATATGGTCGAGATAAAACTATTTGAAAATCTGGAATCTGGAAATTAAAATACTGAAATAATTTTTTGTTTAGTAAGAGTGCAAATCATGCATTTTCTTTTTCCTTCCTCAATATTCAAATCATTTTTTGTATAATGTTTTTTTTGACAAAAAATATAACAACGACTGGTTTTGGTGTCCTAAGTAACATTTGAGTTATATGACCTAACAAGGTAAATTTGTTAATTTTGATTTCTTTAAAAAGATAATAACCTCAGGTTAAGCTGTGTGAAAAGACCTTATGAACTGTTTTATTTGTTTAATATTCTGTGAGGAAAATAACACCCATCACTGTGTCCTGTTTTGATTAATGCTACATTATTTTCAGTCAACTTTTTTCCATCTCATCCTAAGAATGAGGACCCTCTGGCCAACAGGACCATTCTCTATCAGATGGTGGCACTGTATGATTACAATGCACAAGGCCCAGAGGATTTGGAATTCAGTGAAGGCGACACAATTGACATTCTCAGTGAAGGTACGCAAACATAGGGGTGCCTTTTTACCATATCAAAATTAAAATTTGGCTTAAATACCAGTGTTATTGTAAAAAAAACAAACATTTGTTTTTATTATTTTTTGCAGTAAACGAGGAGTGGTTAGAAGGGCATGTTGCTGGAAATATCGGCATCTTTCCTCGAAGTTTTGCTCATTGTGACACAGACAGCATCAGTGGGGCATCAACAGATTGACACAGCCTCGAAACGTGACTATACAGTATGAGCGTTCAGTGAACTTTCTCATACAGTATGAGGCATCCATCTGTTGAAAGTAATGACTGTATTTATCATACATTTTCTTTTTTTTATGCCAAAATGTGCCTACACATAATGAACATGATCACAATAACTTCTAAACATCAGTTTTGATAGATGATATAAAATGAATTCCTCATTCTCCATATATTTTTTCTGTTCAGGTGAGTTTTCCACCTCATATGTTCCTTGATTTATTTTCCCTTTTTGCTTAATGAGATTGCACATCTCTATAAGTGCTTCTAACAGAAAAATAATATAATTCGGTCTAAAATATATTACGTACATTAAAATACTACTGCAACACCTACTGGATTTCTGTGTACATTGGATGCCAAATGGGAACTCTTGGCTCTCTTTACAGAGTGAGCTCATTTAATATTAATAGAAAAGAGAGAGTTTCAGGTACTTTTTGAGATCACAAAAGAGTGTGGCTGAAGGCCAAATCCAGAGTTTTAAATAGCGCTTTATGGAACGCCGGCTCTAGTTTACATCATTACCACCCACCTCTTCTTAACCTGCAACTGACACGTTATCTATCATATACAAACTGAGCGGCAGAAAGAGAAGATTTAACTTGCATCACACCGATACAGTACACACCGCTGGCAGATTTTATTTCAGACTTGGTCAGATGTCATAAAATGGCTTTTAAATCAGCCCTGTCCTGTAATGGGAGCTGAATACACCTCAGCGAGGTATATCCGTAATGCAGTGTTTAATGGCGTGTGCTCTGTCAGACTGGGCACTGGGGCATGGCACTGCAGCACGCCATCTCTCTGCTCTTTTATATTGCCGTAATTATGGGGTTGGCAGAGCCCAGCGTGACGCACATTTCCCTCAATTCCCATTAAACATCCCACTATTAATCAAAGCCGTACTGCATTCTGACCCAACATTTACTGAACAGTTCTTCCCCTCCTACCGTCTGTCCGTGATTTGCGCTTGTTGTAGAGTGAAATTTTGTGTTGCGTTGTAAACTGTGTTGTATATGTGTCAAGGAGTTATATTGTTTAACATGTTTCAGTGCGAAGACAACCTTCTGTCAGTTTTTCTATTTTTATTGGGGGTGTAAGTGAATTGTATTATGGTCTAGCCCAGCCAATGGTGACGATTTAATGGCTTTGACAGCACAACCAGTCATAAATGTTACTTGTTTATTCAGTTCATCACCTGCTCGTCTTTTAAAAGATTATGTGGGACTCTTTATCCAGACAGTGGAGCATAAACTGGTTAACTACTGCAGGTGGTGCAGAGGGAAATATGGAGTGTGTTTTAAAGGGTTAGTTCACCTGAAAATGAAAATCTTGTCATCATTTGCTCACCATTTTTGTTTTGTCTTCAGAACACAAATTAAGATATTTTTTAATTGCATGTAAAGCTGTTTTATTTTCCACTGTCATCTGAGGTCAACATAATGTTATTAAGATTTCTACATAAAACAAAATCATCATTTATCAGTTTTGTTCTGCCTGTTTTAACTTTCCTGTTTGCAGTTTTAATAATGTTTCAAAGTATAAAGTACAGCTGTGTGTAAAATTCTACATGTGTTTGACAGCCTGTATTCCTCATAGATGGATGCTGCTGCGATTTAGGTCAAAAATACTTAAATACTCTGTACATATAAAACAACATGTAATAATAGATATAATAATTATGCCACCGCATAATAATAATAAAAATTTACTGAGACGTTACTCTCAGATTCAATATAATTGACACAGCAACTTTTACTTTCTGTCTTTCTGAATATCCAGCATCGCATTGTGCCTCTTTGTAAATAAAGTGAACAAAGGACCTAGTTTTAACTAACATTGCCTGGAACTTCATTAAAAAATAATGTTCATTCACTTTCTTAATGTTGGGATCAAAAGGAAAGCAATGCAAAGATATAGTGTAGACAGTTTGGCACTGCACCATATCTTGTTGTCTTTGAAGCCGTGTTTATCCTTTGGTTTCTGCACAGATCTGTGTTTGCTTCTCTTTTTTTTTTCTGCTGAATGCTTGAATTGGTGGGCGGAGCTTAAAATGCAGTGTCAAGCAGGCTCTGATCTTATTCTGCGGAGGTGGGGTTTAGACACACTAGGCTAGACCATAATAAAGAGTTGTTTCTACAGATTGTCCTCAATATAAACAGTTTTTAAAAAACAACAAGAACATGTTCGTTCTAAAATCGTTCTAAAATGATAATCTTTCTGATAACAAAAACATAACTTTCTAATTGCAAAAACAGATTTACTTCAGACTTCAGACCACTGTGGTGAAAAACAATTTGCTCTCTGGATTGCCAGATAAAGTGAGGTATGCACATTCTGGGCAGTAACTTGTACACAATTATAGGCTACATTCATATTTTTTTAATTTTTTTTATTAGAGATCTTTAGGGTAATGACTTCTTAAAATATGACGCAGACATTCAAAGCTTAATTCTAAAATCTCAATCAAAGATTTCTGTCTCGATACAAACATTTTGAAGCATCAGAGCTTTGGGTGAATAGACGTTAAATGAAAAGACAGAAATCTCTCAGATTTCATAAAAAGTTATTTATTTTGTTTTCTGAAGACTAAAAGAAGTGTTATGGATTTGGAAAATCATGAGTGTGAATACATTTTTATAATTCTTTTTTTTGATGAGGGGCAGCACGGTGGCTCAGTGGTTAGCACTGTTGCCTCACAGCAAGAAGGTTGCTGGTTCGAGTCCCGGCTGGTCCCGTTGGCATTTCTGTGTGGAGTTTGCATGTTCTCCCCATGTTTGCGTGGGTTTCCTCCGGGTGCTCCGGTTTCCCCCACAGTCCAAAGACATGCGCTATAAGTGAATTGGGTAAACAAAATTGGCCGTAGTGTATGAGTGTGTGTGTGAATGTGAGTGTGTATGGGTGTTTCCCAGTACTGGGTTGTGCCTGGAAGGGCATCCGCTGTGTAAAACATATGCTGGAATAGTTGGCGGTTCATTCTGCTGTGGCGACCCCAGATAAATAAGGTTAATTTAGACTAAGCCGATGGAAAATGAATGAATTTTGGGGAGAAGTAACCCTTTAAATCAAGCTCAAACCATCAATTCCCAAAACACTCAGACATGATGTCAGTAGGAAATAAAAGACAGGAAAATATATCTGGTATTCCAGCACCTAATTGAATTTCTGGCAGACATTTTTGGAGCACTGCTGAGTGTATATTTGTTAAGGGAGTCTGTAATTATGTGTGACTTACAGCTGAAGCATAGTCCGCTCTCTTCTGCAATGCATAAAGATCAATGAGCATCTCTATTGTCTCATTTAGGCCCATTAATTGTTCATTAATTTCTGCCACCGTGCTCTGATGCCAAGAGCGCTAATTGCAAATTAGCAATGATTTTGACTCTTTTGCTGCAATGTCACCATCTTAAATCGATGTGTTGGAGACCAGGAAGGACAATGAAAAGTCTATAGATTGGTTTAGTTTTATATTCATCTTCAACCTATCCTTTTAATTCAACTATTGATTGATATAATTTTTTTTTATTTACTTGTGTTTTATCCACATTTATTATCCTGCATTCTTTGTTTCATTTGTATTATTACTGTTAAAATAGCTTCATTCTATTTTGCACTAATCTATTCAGCTATGCACTTTGTTGCTGTCTAAAGCAAGTAAAGAGCACTACATTAAAACTGGATTGGGTCAAAGCACATACACTTGAAAAGGATGAGGTTAAATAGAGCAACAGCCTGTCCATATGTGTATATTAATAGCTCTCAGAAAGACTGGTCGGTAGTGAACGTCTGCTGACAGGCCTTTCTAATTCCTCTTTATGAGCTTAGAGGATGACACGTGTGTTTTAAGCGAGCTTCCACAACAGTCCGGCCTAAAGCCCTGCTGGTTGCCTTTTTAGCACATCACACATTGGCTGAATCAGTATAATATAAGGACAATTGTTATTGTTTATACAAAACAATTCATGGAATACAAAAAAATGTAGAGTATGGATTGTGCTGCTTTTCTCCACAGAGGCATTATTGGATGCAGAGAAATGAATTCTCACGACACCAACCAGATTTGAGCAGAGCTCAGTTGGTGATGTGATATCTCTCTCTTTGTCCAGACACACAGGATTAGAGAGCTTCAGGTATAAATGGAGCACTCCTGAATGAAGCGCACACACATGCCATGCCAAACACTGCCCTCATTTTGTAAATCTGTTCAAAACAGCTTCCACTACTGACTCTTCATAACTTAAGACGTCAGCGGAAAGATTGAAATGTTCAGGCTTCTAACATTTCAACATCTAAAGGAATGTTCCAAGGAAAATGTCAATCGGAATCAAGTCTGTTTTGCATTAGTCGTTACTAAAACATTATTTGGGTCACTACTGTTGAGTGTTTTCTCCAATTTACTGCTATCTGGAATGCTTCGTTCTGATTGGTCAGTTGCAGCACTGGGGGGTTGAATATTTTTGATCTCTAAATTGGATGTTCCACCACGTCGCCCCTTAGCAACATAGCTCAGTAACTGTCATGATTTAAGAGGCTGTGTGTAACATGTTTTTTGTGTATTTGTTATTTTGTCATATAGCTTGTAATGATATTTAAAAAGACTTTTAGTGACTTCCTGTGCTGTCTATGAAAGCCTGTAGATATTTTTTTTATGTGAAGACCTTGGGATGTTAACATAAAATTTCTACATAAAGTAACATCAAGTTTCATTCAAAGTGTAGTGTAACATAGCCAGATCTATACAGACTAGACTTTATAATAAAACTTCATGATTTTTATTTGTTTTTTGCCTTTCTGTCCACATGATGCTTGCGATAAAATAACATCCATATTCCTAATCAGATATAATCAGATGCTTTCTTAACTGCTCTTTTCGCTGCAGTCATTTTGTTGTATTTTTTACTGAGAGAAAAGAGTAAAAAGAGAAGGTTTTTTCAGTTTTGAGTGAACTATCCCTTTAGGTGCAGACTTATGGTAATGCATAAATAGCTAACATTTACTAAGTGTCCAGATTCATCTTGTTGCAAGGCCAATTGTTTTATGTAGCAATGGATTTATTTTTTTATTTTTGAGCAGAAAAAAGTAATGATTTATTACAACCCAAATCAACATTTAGTTTTTAAAAAGAAAGTCTTAATGCAATGATTTTCCTTTCTGTTTTTATGTTTCAGCCCTAGCTGTATGTATGAAAAATCGACCTATAGCACACGCGTAAAGTTGAGATTAAGTGGCTGTGCCTTCCACTTTGTTTTCCAATGAGAAACACTTACCATTGCAAACTTTTACAATTTACAATGTCCCCAATTGCGCAATGTTCTTTGCAAACGCTTTATTTTTCAATTGATTAACGTCAATAGCCCGGCGGGCCTTGAACATTAAAAATAGCTCACGCGCAGGAAGGACGTGGTTTTAGTTCGTCCAAATGCGTTCCTCACGGTTGTTTGTTCCTAAGCAACAGAGGTGCCTTGCGCGTGCGTCATTTCCTCCAGAGCGCCTGTGTTGGTATCTCACTACAGACTCAGTAGTAGCGACAAGAAATCCGAGCGAGACACACTGACCACGCGCGCTCCTTCTCCGAGCGCCGCTGCCAAACTTCAGACCTTTTGTTTTTCTTTTTTCTCCGCGCAGGACGCCTTTCACTCCCCGGTTCTCAGCGCGCATCGTGTTACCTAAAGGATTAAAGTCACTATTAAGGACGTCAAATCCTCGCGGGACTTAATTCGGGTTTGTTGTTTGCCTCTGGAAAGAACTGTTGACCTTTTCCCCCACTATAAATAGCATTTAAAGTGATTACAAAACAAATTTCATTAAAAACAAAAAGTTTCGGAACTGTATTGCACTAATTGTTCTCTCGTGCTGTTGTCTTGAGCGCGCGCTCTCAAACGAAGACTTGACTCAGCATGGCTGGACTCATCACGGGTTTAACGCGCGAATCGCGATGCATTTCTGGTTTTAGAAGGAGAAAGTGACCGTGCTCCGTTCCTAATGCCTGATGTGAAATCCCCCTGTGGTTTCGAGGTGTCTGAGAATGAGCACGGATCTGGAGCGCGCTTCCCTCAAGTCGGGCGCAAACTCGCTGGGCTCCGGTGGCCACACGCTCTCCGTTAACGTCAAGAAGTTGCACAACGCGCTCAACGTGCTGCTCAACGACTTCGAAAGGGAGCAGTTTATCCACTGCCTCAACGTTTACCACGCCAAGCGTAATGTCTTCGATCTCGTGCAGACTCTCAAAGTCATTCTCAACACCCCCCACAAGCGCCAACTGTTACCCATGCTGCGCCTGGTCATTCCCCGCTCGGACCAGCTGCTGTTCGACCAGTACACATCAGAAGGGCTTTATCTGAAAACGGATCTGCTGGCGGCTAGTGTCAAACATGAGTGCTCGGAAGACCTCAGCAGCACGAACGCACACGCAGGAGCTTCCTCGGTGCACTTTGCGCCTCAGTCTGATCAGGCCGGTCCCAGTCACGGCTCTCTGCGCCCGGCCGCGGTTTTCAGCACCTCCGCTGAAGGGACAGCGCCCGCGCTCATCCTGGAGGCGCCGAGCGAAATCCGCCAGGTTACTCTGAAACGGAGCAAGAGTCACGAAGGCCTGGGGTTCAGCATTCGGGGTGGGTCGGAGCATGGAGTTGGCATCTATGTGTCCTTAGTGGAGCCCGGGTCGTCCGCTGAGAGAGAGGGGCTGAGAGTTGGAGACCAGATCATGAAAGTCAATAACGAGGTGTTTGATCGAGTCACTCATGGAGAGGCAGTCAAGGTGATGTACATGTGATCTCTGTGTCAGTGTGTGCTTTTGGCAGGGTATTTAAATCTTTCTCATTCTCAGCCTGTTATGTGGAACTGTTAAATCTGAAATTATGCACTGTAAAATGAATGGGCACCATTTGGAGACAGCAGACTGCCAGACTTTTTTCAGTCCAAGCCAGTCAATTTCTCCATGATTCGCAAAACAATGAAACCTATTATGCAATTATGGTAGAACTCAATTAATATAAATCTTTATTTATCATTAAAATGAAGAAATGTCTTATTTATGTGAACCAAACTAAAACAATTATATTGTTTCTTTCTTTATAAAAACAACTGAAAAAAAAGAACAAAAAACAGAACTGAACAATGATTGATAGATAGATAGATAGATAGATAGATAGATAGATAGATAGATAGAT
>CAIGQV010016645.1:9736025-9759368 GCA_903798115.1 Danio jaintianensis
AAAAAAAAACAAAAACAAAAAAAAACATGTTGGCTCTCATTCATTGTTTGTTAAAAATGTAATTTCGGGAAATTGGACAATTTACTCATAAAGCCTTTTGAAGCTAGTGCTGGTCTCAGGCATTGTGAACAGAATTTGATGTATAGGTGTTTGATCAAGTGTAACGTCCGGATAAACACATGCTGAGATTTGCCTGTGATTGAATCTATTATCATCTCTAATTTTAGTTCTAGATTTGAGAGTTAAATCATAGGTTACATAACAATTGAAGCTTGTACAGTTTGCTGAAGAGAACTGACAGGCAGCCACCTCACTCTTACTTTCCTCTCCTCATTGCTCGCTCACCCTCTCTCTCTCTCTCTCTTTGACTATTTGTGTGGGCAGATTCATTCTATGTTTGTTTTTTCTTTCTTTTTTTGAGTGTTCATGTTAGACTGCTGAGGGAAGTGCATCGTTTTTTTTTTCTCCTTTTTTATCGTCCTTGCTTTGTTGTTCTGCTTGTCTTACTCATGTCGCAATCTTGTTTTCCTGACAGAATTGAATCCACAAGCTAAAAAAAGTGCAGAGAAAATAACAGTACGAGTCAGCTAGTTGCATGGAAGCTCTTTTGTGTTTGCGCTATTCATAGTTTTTGCTTTCTGTCACTCACACGACTATATCTGTTTCATTAGTAGTTGGTATGAAGGAAGTTCAGAGTCTGACTCCTGTTTACGAAGCTTTATTGAGTGAGTCAGTCTGTCTTGATTGCAGGTTCCATATGGAGGGATTTAAAGTGATTGACCATGTTTACTCAAAGTGCCAGCCTGTGAGTTTCCAGTTAAAAGTGGTTGAGCTGAGAGCTGGCTATTTCACATTGGCTGAATACTTTACTTTTAAGGCCAAAGTGAACTGAGCTGATTTGACAGAATCGGGGTAAACAAAGTAACTTATGAAAGATGACCTCAGGTTTAAGGAAAGCTTGCCAATATCACTAAACAGACATGTAAATTGATCAATCGGGTAGTATTGCCACATTTTGAGCCAAGATCAAAAAGACTGTTAACACAGTAATAAAGCAGCTTGATAGAATTTAGGTATGGCTGAATAATTTTTGTGATAAATCTGGTGGAAAGTGCAGAGAGCCCTTAAAGTTTCTGTTCTGCTGACAACAGCAAGTTTAAGAGTGTTTATCTACACCATTTTCAACAACAACACAAAAACATAAACCTTTTTATTCTTTTTGGACTTTCATTTAGACAAAAACATTCAGACCCACAAACACAGGTTTCAAACCCATCTGAAAGGTTTGTGGGTGCTAACATTAGAAAACATTTACATTTATAGTGAAAATGTTAGTAAACAATATCATTATCCTCTCTCTGTAAACTACACTGCCTGCCCAAACCAAATGTCACACACTCTAATATGTTATTGGACTGCCTTTAGCTTTGATTGTGGCACACATTTGCCATGTCATCATTTCAATATGCTTTTGCAATTTTGTGCAGATCTTGTATTGGTGATGGGAGAGTAGGTAGGTAGGTGGGAGAGTAGGTCTCAATAGGGTTAAGATCTGGACTCTGTGGTGGCCAATCCATGTGTACAAATGGTGCCTCGTGCTCCCTAAAGCATTCTTTCACAATTTGAGTTCATTGAATCCTGGCAGTCATCATCTTGAAATAGGCCAATGCCATCAGGGAAGAATAATTCCTTTGATGGAATTATCTGGTCATTCAGTTTATTCAGGCAGTCTGCTGACCTCATGTATGTTATAGGCACTATAGGCATGATGGGATGCATCCATCACTCTGAAACAGGGTAAATCTGGACTCATCACACCACACGACCTTCCTCCATTGCTCCAGAGTCCAATCTTTATGCTCCCTAGCAAATTGAAGGCTTTTCCCCCCAATTAGCCTCACTGATAAGTGGTTTTCTGAAGGCTACACAACTGTTTTGTCCCAATCCCTTGAGTTCCCTTCACACTGTGCATGTGGAAATGCTCTAACTTTCACTATTAAACATAGCTGTGAGTTCTACTCTTATTTTATGGTTTGATTTCAGTAGATGCAAGATGTGTTTCGACCACATTTCTTCATCAAACTCAATTTTAGTAGTTTCAGCAATTTCATTAGATGGTCTCTGCTTGATGCATGCCAATAATTTGACCCTACTGAAACAGATTAACATCTTTTCCACAACCACAGGAAGTGTTTTCTGACATGTTTAAGAAATGATAAGATACTCTTTGCGTCAGTTAGGCTTAAGTAACTTGTTACCAGCTGAAACATAATAATCCATGTAGTAATTATCCACTGAAAGGCTCCTATTTTCTTAGTTAAATCCAGTTGTTGACTTTCTTTTTTGGAAGTACAATGTATATCATGACATCATGCGGATTGCATGTTCAATCTATAGCCACACTCTTAAACAAGATGAGCATACAAGATAAAACATCTTATGGTAATAACAAATACCATTTAATCTAATACATCTTAGGACATCAAAATTGTAAAATGCCATAAATTAATTTTTAACTGAGATCTGTGACTTCTTAATCATTTGCTAATTGTAGCTGCTTTAAACCTGAAAATCTGCATGTGTTAGCAGTCCCTGGATGGCATGTGGGTGAGAGACTCAGGTATTTTACCCCTGACAAGACTAATCACTCTTTTCTACATGGCAAATGTTGATCCTTCTGACTAAACCCCAACTGTTGTTATCTGTATTCCAGCAGTTTTTTCCCAGTGTCACTATTCCATGCTAATTGCCGTAGTTCATGCTAAGCTAATAAGGGTGTTCAGAGCCACTCCTGTTGGGATTCCTGCTCTCATTTATTAATTGGATCCATTCTGCTTCCCATTAGGAGCTGAATAATTCATAAAATCTGTTAATTAAGCAGACAGTGTTTAAGCCGGCGAACGCGCTCATAGCCAACTCAACCATGAGCTTTGATTAGTTCTGACAGAGTTCGGCGTACAGTGAGGTGTGTCGATGGGTGGGTAATGATTAAATCGGCACCAGGGATTCATTTATTTCATTTAATCACTACGTGATTTGCCTTTACGTGTACTTCAATTTAGTACAATAAGTTTTAGACTCAATATAAGTGAGCACAGCCTAGAGCCTAGCAAAAAAGACCCTCCAATGCTGTTAAGTCATCCAAATCTGAATAACTAAAGCTTGTTCATTGGCTTTAAAATTATCTGCTGAATAACGGGGGATTTGACAGCGAAGTACAGCAGACAAAGTCACATCGTCTGCTCTCTCTGTCGGAGTCTCACCCCTATTGACCTGCCAGTCTTAAGTAATTATTCTCAATGACAAATTGTGCCGGCAATGCAAATAATGGCTACGCAGCTGCTTGTACTCCTCTGTATTTCAAGTCTTATTTTGATCCACTACGTTTATCTCATTTTACTGCATTACTGAAAAAAAATGCTTACAGTTTTTGTCTTGTTTCTAGTCCAAATTACAAAAAAATTGAATCAAGAAGCGTTTTCTAGACAAGTATAAAAAGTCTTGTTTTCAGAAATTTGTCCAAATTAAGTTAGTTTTAATTAAATCAAGCAAAATAATCTGCCAGTGGGGTAAAATGATCTTGTTTTTCGCTTTGAAATGTTTATTTTCCTTACCCTATTGGCAAATTATTTTCTTGTTTTAAGTAAAAACTCAATTTTGACGTATTATTTCTGAAAACGTCAATATTTTTTGTTGTCTTCTCTAGAAAATGCTTCTTGATGTAATGATTTTTAGATATTTGGACTAGAAACAAGACAAAATCTTTAAGAAAAGCATTTTTTGCTGTGTTGCACACTATATCTGACAGCTCAGGAACAAACCATGTTATTTTCACCATTGTTGACATGCATGGGCTATTTTATAATGCAAGTCAGAGATAATGCTGTGATGGGAGTTTGGGGTTATGTAAGTGTCAGAATAATGAAAAGCTGATTTCTGGCCCAATCCTCAAAGACAGAAGTGGTGAATGGGTGAGTTTATCAAAGCAAGAGAGATGAGATTGTTTTATCGTAGCTTGGAGGAAGAGAGAGAGATAGTGAGAGAGGAGGAGCAGAGGTTGATGGGAATGGAGTTTTACACAGTCCATCTGCTGTTCTGTCATGGAAATTTTAAGAGGCAAAGCGGCTGCCGGAGGAACCGTTAGATGTAGAGTCAATTAGACCCTCTCTCAGTTTCAGCTCAGAGGCTTCTTGAAGGACCCACCAGGATGTTACAAAGTGCTTTCCCTTCTTGACTAAATCTCACAATAGACCTGCTGCATGTAGGAATTCATAACTTATTTCTAATGCGAACATTAAAGCATCACAGAGGGATTGTTTTATATTATTTAATAATAGAAGCTCGTTTTATGGTTCCACTGGAGAATGGGAATGTCAAAGACGTTTGGGAACATATTTCGAGATCACAGTTGAGTCTGCACCAGGGGATTTTAACCTGTTCTTTACAATTACCTATCTTGTGGAGCATGAAGGTTTGTGGTTTGTAGTCATAGACTGACTGTGCGCGCACCTCCGGCTGTCCTGCTGGGTTTGAATAAAGTAGTTGAACGTTGCACTTTCTTTTTGTCTTTCTTTCATTCTTTCCTTCTTGTTTGCTCGTTTCTGTGTGTGTGTGTGTGTCCTGTCTCTCCTTCTGCCTCCTGTTATCCCTGGAGAATGACATCTCACCCTATCTCACTCAGCACTCACTCAGAATACAAATTTCACCATTCACTTTCTGTCTCGTGCGTTAAACCTTGCGCTTCATTATTCTCTCATGCAATTTTAAACATGTTTTGGCCAGTCATATGTGTTGACAGAGTTAGACATCCTTAGTTAGATAGATAGCTGATCATCTCTATCTATCTATTTATCTATCTATCTGTCTGTCTGTCTGTCTGTCTGTCTGTCTGTCTGTCTGTCTGTCTACTCCATATATTTATATATGCGCCTGTCTGTCTGTTCTATATATCTGCCTGTCTTTTTGTCTGCACTATATATCTATATATCTGCCTGTCTGTCTGTCTACTCTATATATCTATCTGTCTCTGTCTTCACTATATATCTATATATCTGCCTGTCTGTCTGTCTGTCTACTCTATATATTTATATATGCGCCTGTCTGTCTACTCTTTATTTCTGCATGTTTGTCTACTCTGTCTGTCTGTCTGTCTGTCTACAGTATTTGTCTGTCTTTCTCTACACGGTCTGCCTGTCTACGGTTGTTTGTCTACACTATCTGTCTGTCTGTCTCTCTATGCTATTTGTCTGTCTATCTCTACAGTGTCTGCCTATTTATATATCTGTCAGTATGTCTGTCTGTCTAAACTATAAGTCTCTCTATCTTTCTGTCTGCACTATCTTTCTGTTTGTTCATCCGCCCATCCGTCCATCTAAATACACTGTCTGTCTGATAGTTTTAATTTTGTAAAAATCATTACAGTCATTGCATAATTCTAATACTAGCATTAGTGTTATGGTCATGGAAAACAGTAATAAAGCAAAATGAGGAGGTGTGTCCAGACCATTGCCTGGTAGTGGTAATGTGGTTTATTTCAATGCTGCTTTACAAAGTTGTGTAATTAAAACTGTGGGTGTTTTCAAATAGCTGACTGAGAGGCATTAATCATCCGTAGCCTCTCTGATGAGCTGTCCTGCTCTTTGTCTAAAGCAGTACCCAACAGAGCAATTTTACCTTCTCTCAAATGAAGCACTTGCAACCAGCTACCATTCGACCTCTGTCGTAACACGTTCTGTCTGTTGAAATTCCTTTCTGTTTATGTTTGCTCCACTTTGATCTCTCTCTATTCAAGCCCCAAAACAGCAGTTACCACAGTGTGGATAGCAGATTTGTACTGATGACTTGGTAAAGTTGTCTACTATTGTTGCCGCCTGCTGGCCTTGACAGATATTAGATCGATATCGCCACACGTAGACACTGGATTCGAGGTTTCTTAACGTGTCTGACTGCTGCCCTTGGAAATGACATATACTCTATCTGTACTAAGTGCTTGGCTGTGCATATGCTGCGTTTACTGCACTGAATCATGTCAGTGAATCAACCATGAAGCACAGCGTTTCTGGTTTGACAACTCACAGTTACATGCTTCTAGTCGAATCTGAATTGAAACAACTGAGTTTAAGGCATGAAGCTACATTATAAGACAGCAGCAAATGGTGGAACTAGGGAATTTTTTTTTTTATTTTACAGCACAACCCAATTCTGTGAATCTATAAAAAAAACATCTTTAAACTCGTTTTTTAAGCAAGTACTTCTTGGAGCATGAAAAGAAGCTCTCAGGCATCTGCTTGAATGAATATCCTTTTTATATTTTGAGTGGTAAAAGCTGAATGCTTTCATGTATCGCTTTTTTTTTTTAAGTGGTGCATTTTAGTGTTAAATTCTCTTGCTGTTTGGGGTGTTATTCAGTTTTGGGCCTGTCAGATTGCTTTTGAAAAGCTAAATAAAGAGACAAGGAAGAGCTTTACTGAAATTATAGTGACTGACAGTACTGTCAATAAAAAAAATGGGTAGAGCTGTAGAAGCATGTCTTATTGGCAGTGTGAATGCATGTGTAGTTAGAGACATGGAGAGTTTGTGTTTGGCAGTGATTAAGTAGACTTATAGTGGATTAGAACTGTGTAAGTAGATCGAGCTTTAGTTAAACTGTCGGTTAAGGATTTTGTAGCTATTTTGTTGGTAATGCAATGTGTAAAAAGACAGTGGATTTACAGACTTTCTCTTGTATGCTACCGCTAACCAAGATGTGTCCTTGAATGAATTCTAAAGAAAACTGATCACGTTTTTTCCACAAAACCGTTTTTTCCACCGTTTTCTTCCAAATCAGTGTCATATGACACTGAAACGTGGAGCATTGGCTGTGGAAAATGTAGCTTTGCCTTTAGAGGAAAAATAAAAGCAACTAATGGGTGTTTGTTACATGTGTTGCATGTATTTACTGTAGATATTACAATCGATGCATAATTGCATGCAACTAACCTTAAATCAAACCCACACTCTAACCGGAACCATAAAGTAAGCAGTGTTGGGTGTAATTAGTTACAAATTACACTACTAGTTGTAAATAGATTACTTTTCTAATGTTAATTTAAGGGATTACTTTCAATTTTTAGGTAATTATATTACACTTACTTATAATCATTCATTCATTTTCCTTCAGCTTAGTCCCTTATTTATCAGGGGTCGCCCAAGGCGGAATGAACCGCCAACTATTCCAGCATATGTTTTATGCAGCGGATGCCCTTCCAGCCGCAACCCAGTACTGGGAATTACTTATAATGTTCTTGCTTAAATGCTGTAAATAAATTCAACAGTTCTGTATAAATCAATTCAGAGATGCAGAGTAATTAATGATTCTATTTTTCACTGAAAGATTTCATTTTCATTTAAGTAGATTGAACATGTTTGAGAAACAGTGAAATAAGTCAGAAATTTATATTGCGTCATTGCTTTGAAATGTTTTGTGTTTTGACACACATAATGTTTTTTATTCTTTAAGTGTTACATTTTTAATTCTACTAAAATGTCATATTTGACTCAAATTTAAAGAATTAAAAGAGTGTAATTTCTATCGTCTATGCATTCAGAACTTTATGTAGTGCATTTGGATTTTAAGTGTTGACTCAATTAATTAAATTACATATTGAGTAAATGTGTTACTTTTCAGACATAGCAATAAAAATGTAATTTAAATACAATTTTAATTAGTAATTAGTAATGAATTACTTTTTTGAAGTACCTTACCCAACACTGATTGTAAGTACATGAAATGAATGAATATTACTCAGTAGTTAAATGATTAGTCACACTGTAACAATGACACCTTAAAATAAAGTGCAACCGAAATAATTAAAAACAAAACGTACAAATGAGGGCAATAAAAGCTATCAAACCAACAAAACAGTTACTCTGCACTTATATTTTTTTGCTAAATCCCAATTAGTCCAATGCAGTACACAGAGAAAGAAATTAAATGTATATTGTATATTTTTGGCAACATTTGTCTTTAAATGTTTGAGGTGAGTGCAATTGTTTTTCAGCAAGCAGACATTAACTAAAAATAGTGGCAGAGCGAATGGCAGTGCATATCTAGAAAGCAATCATTCCCTGTCATTGTGTTTGTGACCTTATGTACAGTATACACTTCACTGCCAGATTTAAAGTTTAGCAGCTTACGTGAGCTATGCTGAAAAATGATGAACCCTGAAGAAAAGCAGTGGAGAGCGATGAGCATTTCATCCAAGGCAATGGCTGTTTTTTTTTCTATTATTCTCCTTTTTTAAACGCTGTGCCATTTTTCTTCTGTGCTGTTGTGTGACGGTGTACTGAAAACATCTATAATCAAAATTTATACCGACGGTAATGGCTCCTATCAGTGTTTTAATGGAGTGTGCGTCTTTTATTTGCTTGTCTTCACACTGCGTTGCCACAGTTAATGAAACAATAAACAAGCAAATTAAAATATTGGCAACCCAGGCGGCTCAAATACGCTCCATGATTCTCAAATCTCTTTTTGCAATGGGAGTTGGAAATAAATAACTCGTTCTAGTTTTCAGGCCACACAGTAAATAAGTGCCTTTGTGTTATTAGCTCCTGTTGATCGGGTTTGCAAGATTTTTATTTGTCGTCAGGATGCTGAATATGAACATAAACCTTCTCTTTGTACAAAGACAGCATATTTATATTTATCTCACCTACTTTTGCTGCCGTCAAGTGAGATATTTTTGTGTTTCCCTAGAGGCATGTATGTTTGACCTTTTCTTTTCTGAATGGGTCATGAAATTTCAATGAGAAGTTTCTTGCAAGCCAGGCTCATTGGAATTATATGCCCAGGGATACATTTTTGAGAACCTAGAAATATGCACCGAGGTCTACGTCGTCTTGCAGTTTTTGTTTTCACAAATCCACTAAAGGCCGCCATGTACATTTTTGACAATCTCAAAAACATTACTGGGGATGTTTTCTCATTTGTGTCATTTCTAGTAAAATCCACCAGAGGCCGCTGTGTACATTTCTGCGTATCTAAACATCCTTCTTGTGCGCATCCGTGAGAGAAGCTGGTTGGCTTGTTATCATGCATAAGATATCAGTTTGATATCGACTGACACACACACACACACACCCTTCCCTAAACCCAACCGATCAAAAGCACTAAACTAGAAGAGAAAAGCCATCATGGCCGCAGCTTTTTTGGGTTTTGTTTTTACCTGGTTTCTAGAATGAGCCATACTCGAACTCCACTCTGCGTCCCAAATCTGACGCTATTTGTGGTAAGCAACCAAGCACACCAGTCACGCTGGAAAAGCCGTACATACAGAGGAAAGTACCACCTCGTAGCATTCACACACAAATTACACACAAAATGCAGCCATATGTACCCACAAGCACATATTTCTCAGTTCTCAAAAATTTATCTCTGGGCACATTTTCCTTCTGCACAAAATGAGCTCAGTGTCCAGATTTACAGAGAATGAGTGACATAAGAAGCAATGAATGTTTGACAAATGAGTTGAGCTGCAGAAATGAAACTGAGAGGAAAGAATGAAAACCATCAGCTTGATTTATCACGAAAGACAGCGTGTTTTGAGATTTGCATTTTTATGGCAGGTTTAGTGCATTGATGTCCCTAAAGATCTTCACGTAACATATTTAGTAGCATCAGTGTGTTTTAGTGATAAGCTAATCTGACAAAGGGAAGGCTGAGGCGTATGTTCAAAAAAGTTCCTCATGTGAAAAAGTGAAGGTTGTCAATACTTGACTTTTTTTTTTTCTTCTTCAATGGTGTGCTTTAGACCTACTTTCCTTTTACTGTTTAATGGTGTTTCTGGGACTGATGTCTTCAGGGAGAAGTGCGCATATTGCAAAGCTTTTACGGGCCTTTCTGGAACTGTCCACGGATCCCTGTGTTTTAGGACACTAAAACTGCGATAGAAAACATTGCATTTAATTATTAATCCCTGTAAAACTAAATTACAATGGTTTTTATGAGATCTGATTTCACTGTGAACTGAAAAGTCAGGCCAGCTATACGATTATAAGTGTTTCCACTTTAATCACATTATGTCTCATAGTAACGACTTAGTTATGCTGTATAATGGCTGATTTTTCCATTCAGTTGCAGTTGTGAAAGTTCAGAGGCAAAAAATGGACTCACTTTATAACAGGGACCTACTTTATAACAGGATAACAATCAAATTATCATAATCTTTTAGGTATATGTACATTCTTGTGAAATACATATACATAAAAACACATCTTTTTGGGGAAAGCTGTTGTTATATATTATTTATTTATTTTATTTGTATTCATTATTTGATCAGAGGAAAGAGAAATCACAAGATCTATTCATATCATATTCATATCTTAAGTATTTCCATAACAATATCCTAATTTAACTACTGTAGCAGTCTCCTGTTTCTCAGGAAAATTTCTTTATAAATTCAATAAATAGGTCTAAGCTGTTTTTATTCACATTTTGGAATAATTTTTGAAGTTCTACAGATATTTTTTTTAGGAGAAACAATTGGAATTTCCTAATTTTAAATCTACCATTTTCTGCTCCTGATACCCTACAATTTTTAAGTCAGTCTCCTGGGCTGTAAATTTCCTTTGTCTAATGTTCCCTTCAATTTGAAGTTGTAAATTATATAATTAAAAGTTCTGTGCACGTTAATAACCAAACTCATATTTAGAAGCAGGAATTTCAGAATTCTAGAAAATATATGAATTTTGGAATTTGGAAGGACTGTGTCAATTTAAACAGTGAGGAAACACATCTTATTCATGTAAATTATATAATCTTTATAGAAATCAGTCAGAGGAAAGCAAATATGTAGTGAATTATAGCTATAAATAATTTGAATTCAATTGTTTATTTATAATTACATCATGATACAATTTTACAAGTTATTTAAATTGTCCATGTAGGATCTTTTATTATTTTAAATGTATGATATACAAAACAACTAATGATGGCAAATATAAAGTTAATCACTCGTATAAAAGCATTTAGTTTTATCTGTACATGTATCAATACATGGTCTGAGGGATAGAAAATAACATTTTAGTATAATTCTGACTTCATTAAGTTTGTTAGATTCTTTAGATCATGCATTTGTATTTCAAATTTATTTTGTTTGTAATCTTCATTATATGAACTGATACGTCAGCAGAGATTATGCATTTATTTGTGTTATTTTAACTTATGTTTAGTTTTCACCTTAAAGATTGTAATACACAAATATGGCTATTCAAGAGCTGATTCAGTTGCACAAAGAACTGACAGGCATGACAAAACATTCATTTCATTAATAATGAATCCCAAAATTAGGCAGGATAGTAATTTGCTTTTGACTCAGACTAATGAATTCAGTGAATTATTAACTGGAGACTTTCTCTGACCTGGTCATTTGAATCAGTGAGTTGTTGACTTGAGAACACACGCAGTCAGATTTGGGCAATTCAGTATAAATGAATCTTTGTTTTGTAAATTAAAACAAACTGTACACCACTTTCACGAATGGGTGATGATTTCAGTTCAAAATAACAAGTAGCAACATGTTTTACACCATATATGGGAGTTAAAATCATGATTTTGTGCTTCGCAGTACAGTGAAGTAAAAGTTTCCCAGAATATAAAAATATTCCTATACAGTACAGGTATCTCTGTACATGTAAGATATATTAAAGGACAGTAACAAATTAAATACATGACAATGTATTAACTAGCCAAATCATTTTGTAGCCATTTTTATTTGTAAACCATATCACCATAATTTAAAAATGCTGCTGTTATTTTCAAATCCTTTTACTGTCAGCTTTCAGTGTCTGCGACGATAGCAGAAGATTTGCATTTCGCAAAATGAGTAAGCAGACACATCCATGTTAAAGGCTATGAGGCCATTGTCTAGTCATTACTCATTATATTCAGGTCACCACAGGTCTCACATGGCATCTGCTCGGGTGGCTGGAAAGGAGTGTGGAATAGGACTGTTACCTGTTTGAGAGCTATGTCTGCTGAGGCTCAGCACAGAAATGTCAGGTGTGTCCTCTGTCTCTGTGATGAAGAGACACTGGCTTATGGTTTATTCACTAAAGCTCTGTCAGACACCCTCATTCTCTCTTTCTTTCCTATTTGCATACATCTGGCTGTTTGTCGTCTTTTGACTTTGTTACTTGTTATCTTGCTGAAGCTTGAAGACTAGTTCAGACCTATTCTGATTGTAAAGTTCAGTTAAAGAAATAGTTCACCCAAAAAATAAAAATTTGCTATTCATTCATTTACCCTCAGGTCATTCAAAATGTATGTGACTTTTCATACTTCAGTAGAACATTACATATGACTTTTATTATGCCACAGGAAGCTCACATTGTCCTTTGCAGAAGCTGTAGATTAAATGTGATATTGTTTTAAATAATAATGTTTCTTACATAGATTCATAAAATCTCAATACTTTTGTTGTGCCTTTTATATGTTTTCTTTTTGTTTTAACTCAAAGTTCTGTTAGCTGTTGATTTGCATTTAATAAATCATCAAGGGTCACTGTTTCAGCTAAAACCCTTCTTTAATGTTCTGTTAAAGAAAAAAAGACACCTACAACTTGAAAGGCCTGAGTGAAAGTAAATTAACATCATATTTAAATTTTGGGGTGAACTGTCACTTTAATACAAACCTGCCTCCAGACACGCAGCTTCTGTTGTTTTAAACAGAAACAGGATTTCAATTTAAAGTAACTCTGGATTCTAAAATACTTAGAAAAATATCTACATGGTCATCTTTATAACTACACCCACTAATGCAAATACATTTCTAATTTAGAATGGGGAAAAAAGACTGAAATGTTAAGATTCTATTCTGATCATATATTTTAATCAGCAATAAAATCAGACCCAATTTGGTATCATTGCACTGCTTTAATTTAAAGGGGTCATCAACTGTGAAACCAACATTCCAATTATTATAATTTTTTTACATATAAGAGGTCAGAGTAATATAAAAACATCCTAGAAGTTCCAAAACTCAAAACTTCTTGTTACTCTAAAAACAGCCTATCTTGAAGGCAGGCTGACAAAATTACAGGTTTTGTAATGGTGTACTCTACAATGTTGGGCACGTTCCTTTTTTTTTTTTTTTTAATTTCTTTTTTATTTTAAAATTTAAATTAAAAAAAAAATAAAAATAAGAACAAAGCGGTTGTCGTATGGGTTACAAAATCAAGTCATAATACATTTGACGTACATTATCACAAATTGTTTACAATGACATACTCAGACCATTTTTGCCAGTACTTGTTGCACTTTTTTGAATCAAATCTTAGGTTAAAAGTCAGTCTCTCCATACAGTGTATTTCCTTTACTATTCCTATCCATTGAGCCCTTGTTGGAGGATCAACCTGAAACCACTTTCGAGTTATTGCTTTTCTGCTACTTACTAAAAGGATTTGAATTAAGTATTTGTCAATAGTTGGAATATTTTCTGGTATTTTCCCAAGATATAATGTAATAAATGAGTAGTCCAATTCTTCTCCAGTTATCTTTTTTATTTCAGTCGCTATTTCATACCAGAAGGTTTGTATTTTTGGGCAAGCCCAAAAAACATGAAAATGGTTAGCCATTGAGGTTCGGACACGTTCCTTTAAAAGAGTAATTAGTTATAGTTACTAGTTACACCCACCCCAGAGATTACTCGTTACTGAAAAAAGTATCACCGTTAGTAACGCTACTGATGGTGATACTTTTTTCAGTAACGAGTAATCAAATGAATTACTGTTTCCCCCATTACAATGCCATTACTGACAATAAAATGCATGTTACTATAATTGAGAACACTGAAGCGGTTTTCATACGAGCAGCCTCTCTCTCAGCCATAGGACTTCTCTTTACTTATAGCGCTGTTATTCCCATCTCTATGATCAGGGTGCGAATTATACATTGACGATCGTAGGGGTCAAGTTTTTTAGTTATGTTTGGTAATATGCCTCAGTAAACCAAACTTATTTAATTAAGTTACATCTAAATTATATATCAAACTATTTTGAGGGATATTGAGTGGTTCTCAATGACATTTGTGATATTAAATAAACGGTGACAGGTTTGCATTTCGTGTACCTATTAATGGATGACCATGAAAGACTGCACATATTTTTTTTAATTTTACTGTTTAACTTCCAAGTGCGAGCAAGTGTATAATAAAATACAGACTATGCATCTAGTTTTACAGACACCTACAGTACAAACCCCTATTTTACAAGAAACGGGTTTTGTGAACAGTTGTGCTGTCTAGATTTGCCGGCTAAATTAATATTTTTGCCGCAAACATGCATTCACAATGGTATGAACCATTGTGGGGGTGGTCAAATGTATATTTTTACGTTATTTATTATTTTAATTAGTAATATTATTTAAGATACATATCAGAGCAAACTATTTCTTAACTATTAAAGGGCTGACCCCCCCATAAATCTTGTTTTGATGTTCTTCAGGGGGGATCAAGCGTTAATAAGGGGGGTCAGAACCCCACAAACCCCCCCTGTAATTCGCACCCTGTCTATGATGTAATAGTGGGTAAGCCCTACCTCAACAGAAGATTATTGCCTACTATATCACTGCCTGCTTAGCAATGTTAATATGCAAAACTGTGAGCCAAGACAGAATCACAGAAAATAGTCAATTACTTCAACGTTTTCTGATGTAAAATACTTGATAACACTAACACTTCTCAAAGTCCGGACTCCAATCTGTATCCGGAACCAGAAAGAATTCAATCAGGACCCACCTCCAGAGATGATTGGACAGAGAGGTATGCATTCATTTTGCTTCAATTTAACACAGAACTGTTCAATTTAATTTGTAATAAGATAGTTGGAGTTGTGAAGTGTGGAAATGTCAAATGGCACTATGAAGCAAAGGTTTAGTCAGTTTAATACAGACAGTGCCATGTCTTACATTAGACTTTTCTGTATTTGCATTTGACCTACCTCTGGTTGTGTTTTTTATTTATTTAAATTGTCAACACCTTGTCATTTTGCCACATCCGCACTTGTTATTAATGTATTTTTAAATGCAAAAGGCACTTAACTTTTTAAATAGTCGATTTATGTATGAGCATGTTTATTAAAACTATGTTTTGTTATAACCAATTTTTCTGGACCTTTGACAATGATGAAAAATCAGATTTGTACATTTGAGTAGAACTGAGATTTAGAGAATCCATTGTATAATGGCACAGAGATAGTTCATGACTAAAAGTACAACTTTTCAAGCTCTTTAAGAAACATGTGATTGGCTATGTAAGGTGTAAAGCAGGACTTCCATACTTATAGTTATCATATGGAGCATTGTTTTGCTTTTAGTTGGGACTACAGTTTCCATATTTTATGCGATCATTTCTCTTATTCAAATATGATGGAGTGCTGTAGTAAGATTTCTCCTCTTGAAATGTCTCCAGTACTGTACGGCTAACTCGTTTGATATTTAATGAAATTATAAATCTGTGTTTTTTTGTCATTTTATAAAATACATTTTGAAGGCTCTTACACTTTCTTAAGATAGAATAATGTGACTCACCCACTGTACATCCACACAGCACTGAGTCTGTCTCTTACTCAGTGGCTCTAAACTCCCCACATACTGTCTGTTATGTAAGAGATGTGTGGCTCTGCTTGCTGTCGGCGCTGTTGTTTTTGCACACTGAGGTGTTGTTATGTAGCTGACCACATTTGGTCAAGTGCTCCATTCAGAGGCTGCGGATGAAACGCTCCACATGGTTTTGCAGGTTAGGTGTTCGTATTTTTAGCCCCTTGCCTACCTTTGCTGAAAAGCGTTTGTGTGAGCGCTTTTGCCATTGTTCATAATTCATGCAGCCGTGGTTAGAAAAAGCTACACTGAATGTGTTGTTCCGCTCCAATTAAACATTTATGTTAATCTATGTAGATCCATGTAAATGACCAGCATGTGTGTGTCTCTGTGAGCGAGCCAGTGGGATTTCAATCACAAACACAGCTCTGTCTGCTCATACAATTATGCCAATGGATACCTTTTATCTCCGTTTGGAGAAGCTTTCTGTAGATCAACATGTTCTGCAGATGTTTACAGCTGTTGAAATGGTTTTGTTTTGTTTTTTGTTTTTTTTGTGTTTTTGTACAAAAGAAACTTCTTTTTCTGAATCATTTGAAGTCAATGTCAGTGTCTTATCATTATATTCTTTATATTTTCCTCATAACACATTTCAATTCATTTTAACATGGATTTTTTTTTTTTCAAACCACTGGGACAGAATTACTGATCACATTTATTTCATTTGAAAGTGAAAGTTTCTGATCGTAAAATAAAAAAAAAAACTAATTATTTATTTTCATACAATTTAATAAGAATGGGTTTGAGTAAGTTCATATGTTCATATTTGTTTTATTCTATAAAAGTATCAAATTTATTCCAAATTTTAAAAAGTCAGTTGTCATGTAAACACTGATAATGTGTTGTCGAAAAATGGATATAAACATGTCTGAAACCATGACATCCTTTTGTTATTTTTAATAAAATATGATGCTTTAAATGACAACTTTTCATTTTAAATTTGAAAGAAATCAGTAGTTTACAGAGTAAGCCATAAATCCAATGTTTATTGGATTGAATATAAAATATACTCATGGTATCACTGTGGTTTTAGCTGAAATGTATGAATTTATGTGATTTTATATAGTATTGATTCTTCTGGTCCTCACTGACCCAGAATGCAAAATTAGTATATGGATTTTGAATGCGTTTTGAGAGATATTCTGTCTGTAGCCTTTCCACACCTGTATTTCTCCTTATTCTTTTCCCCCTTACCTCCTCTTTTTGCTTTGAGGAAGCCCTAGCACAAAGTTATATGTACAAAAAATCTGAAATCTCAGTGATCTGATCCAACCTTTCCAAGGGACTTGAAAATCAAGAGTCTGTCTGAACTTTCTGCTCTGTACTGGGAGGTGAGGTCTGTCATCATCTGAAGATATACTGAAAAATATCAGTGAGATGGCCAGCTCTGCCCCTATAAAGCATGTTAAATGTCAGAGATGGATGTATGTGTGGATATTTTTTCAGAAATGAGAACAGTTCAGGGAGGTGGTGGGACTGTTTTACATGGCTTGAGTCAATCCACAAGAGACCTGCACTAGAGTCAGTGAGATCTTTTATTAGACTTGTTTGGCTCTTACAGGCCGTGAACTCAGAATTACATCTCCAGCAGGTCAAATCAAAGTGCAGTCTTTAAGAGGAGAGTAAAACAGCAGATACACAATTCTGCTTTTATTTTAAAAGCGTCAGTGTTTAAGTTCTGCTCACTAATGTACTGTAAATGTTTCACAGTGGGTCATTACATTTTCATTTGTTTGTTTGTTCATTCCATTTGCTTGCTTATTGTGTTTCAATTTATGAAATTATACAGACTTCAGTTCAGTTAGTATTCGGTATGTATTTAATTTTATGTATGACTATTTATTTATTTATTATATTTATTTATATACTGTGTACTGTATTATATATACACCCACAAAGTGTATTTAAAAAAAGATTAATATCAGCTATAATTGATTTGATAAAGATATATTGTTCCTACTAATGATAAATTACTAATCTATGTACATATGTGTTTATATATGATATAGGTTTTGATCCCAATGAACGTAAAATTTTAAAAAACAAGTGTATTACTTAAAGAAAACAACCTCAGGTGAACCTACACTAAAAAATATCCCTAAATTAGCAGTTTTCTGTATTTTGTGATTCTTGTTTTTATTTATTTTTTATTCTTCCCCATTTATTTATGCTTTTGAATCGCATTGAGACTTTTAACCTTAAAAAGTTGGAAAAAAGTGACTTTTATTAACATTTTTAATAATTTAGCGTGATATATTCTCTGGGTTGGTGTTGTATATTATGGTACAAAAACCTTGTAATAAGCTGCCAGTACATTTTCTGTTATTTTACAGACTTATTTCTGTAGATACAATTTTTTAAACATTACATTATTTCAAAATACTAAAATGTCAATAAAAGTCATTTTGTTAAACTGTAGAGTTGGATTTTCAACATCAAAATTCAACAGAGAAAAGATCAAGGTCCCATAATGCAATTTACAACCGTAAATAAACGGAAAACACAACATATGGAAACGGTTAATTAACAGATATTTTTTACAGTGTACAGGTACGCACAAAAGAGCATGCAAACTGAGGGACTTCCACACAAGGATGAATGAACCAAAATAAAAACAGGTGTAAACTAATCTAACAATTGTGATAATTGAAGACTGGCAGGAAAAAGAAACAAGAAAAATCCAAACCAAAAGCCAACGTAAACTTGACCAAAACAACAGAACTAAACATAACTGTGACAATATTAAAGATCACAAATGAGACTCGATCATTTTTTTATTTTTTTATACTTGAGTATTTTTGCACCCTTCTCAGCAGTCCTCATCTCTGGGTTTTCTCTTCATAGGTCTTAAAGGGCTCAAAGAAGCTCTCTATGTCAGTCTGTTCAATGGGGCGGATCCCAGGTGGTTATGTGACCAATCACGTGTACACATGGGTGGACCCTCAGGGCCGCAGTGTGTCCCCTCCTCCAGACCTAGTGGAGCAGCACAGCTTAGGAGGAAGACTCTCGGACCTCCACACAAACACTGAGAAGAAGGTCAGTGTTAAAGGTCATGTGAAGTGCTTTGAAATGTGCATTTTTTTAATTGATGAACTGAAAAATGAAGAGAGGGTGGGACATAGAGTAGCTCCTCCTCTTAAAAAAAAATAGCCAATAGCGTTTCGTTTTCATTACCGCTCCACCAGTAAGAGTGGTTGAGCTCAAGTACATCAAATGAAAAGCCAATGAGATGCGTCTTGAAGGGGGTGGGGCATGTCAGATACTGGAGAGCGTTTGATCAGTTTCTCATCAAATTTTGACTGAAGTATGAAATGACCTGAAACAAATCATTAATCGATTTAGGCGGAAGTGACAAACTACAAGCTTTGGATGTTCATATCAGTTTTTTTATTTTCTAAATGAGAATTTTGTCACTGTTTTAGAGCACACTAGCTAATAGATATAATGAAACTAACATCTTAATTTTTTTATTTAAATTTTATGGGACCTTTCAAACAGTGACCATCATCATCATCACAGATTCAGAGCAGTGAATAATTCATGTGTGTTATAATTCAGTGTGACGTTGTAAAGTGTTAAACATCTGTGGCTTCATGTAAGAAATGACAGCTTGAAGACGTGTAGAAATGATCCAAATGTCCCAGTGAGCACATTTTCATGCACGTCAGTAAGGTGATAACTCACAAAAATCCGCTGATTGAAATAACCTGTTATCCCAGTTTACATGCAAAAAAAAGCCAACCACTTAAAGTAAACCACGTTTACAAAACTTTGTACAACACATAGTCGTAAAACATAATAGCTTGCATATCTACATGTTGTCATGTTAAAGTTATTAAGAGTATTTCAACATGTCACCGGCTATGTTTCCATCCAAAGATGCAAATTAGACTTATTAGCAAAACTGGAATATCACATAAAACATTTACAAATAAAGCACCATTTCCATCCAGCTAGTAAATGGAACAAAATCGTCACTTCTTGATAAACTGGTGCCAAATAAAAAAAAATGGAATTTGCTGCAGTAGGAGAAGCCACTGTGTCCTTTTTTCTTATATAATAAATTACTTGTGCCTCAGAACATGAAACACAATGAACACACTTCACAGTACACTGCTTGTAGAGGCATGAGACCACTCTTTGGGACCGTAGACGCTAAAGACAGTTCTGGAGGTAATAACGCTGAACCACTTTTGTAAATAATACTAAACCCTTTATGGCTTATATATTATTCTCTCAAAACTATATATATATATATATATATATATATATATATATATATATATATGTATGTATGTAAATGTTCCTGTCACATATCACACACAAACATAAACTAACATAATCGGTTTTAGGGGCAAAACCTAGCTGTGATTATTAGTTTATGCTTAATCTGTTTATGGCCTTGCTCCAATAAAGTAAACCTGGTTAATGCGTTTACAAGACCTCATGCATTGTTGGCTTATTAAGCATAATCGGGTTAAGAATGTGGATGTAGTGGATGTAAACAAACTCAGGGATTCCAGCTCTGCAGGTTTTTTCTCTATAGATGCATTAACACACACACACACGCACGCACGCACACACACACACGCGCACACACATCAGCTTGGTTCACTATGCCCTCTTACACCTTCATCCCAAATTCTGCCTCTTCAGCTAAAAACATCCAAAGGACAGTAGTCGCCCATCACAACACTGCCGACAAGGACTAAAATCACTGCAGCCAAATACAAGTTCTGGTACTAAATAAAGCATCTGCCATGACATCTTTGATCTCAGTGTACAAGGTATCATCAGAGATTTATTTTTTTCCCTAATAGGGCCTAGGGTTTATTCTGTGTATCTTGCATTTGCACAACAATTTAAATATTGTCATGTTCACCAGCGATCAAGGACTTCAGAGATCGCTGGTGAACTACAAATCATCACAAACTACAATTCCCATCATTCCGCCATACACACCCGGTTTCCACTTCCACTCATCACACACACAGCTGCATCCGATCACTACTCATTGTTTGGACTATTTATACACCCTGCACCCGTCTAGTCTTGTCTCAGTCGTTGATTGTTAGTATGTTGTCTGGTTTATGTTGGTATTGATGGTATGTTTAGCTCATGTTTAAGTCATAGTTTCTGGTCATAGTTTGTTGTTTTGTTTATTTGTTATTTTGTTACTTTTTGTACCTGGATGTCCTGTTTTTGCACGATGTCCTGTTTTTGTATGACAACTCACCATTAAATGCACATGGATCCTACCTCTTGTCCCGTCAGCAATACCTCCCGGTAAACGTGACAAATATAAGAGAAAATTTCATAATAAATCCCATTGTTACAGTAACAGATTTCCATTGCTACAAACTTCAGAAAGCATTCTAATATGCTGATTTGCTATTCAGTATTTCGTATCATTATCAGTGCTTGAAATCAGTTTTTGATATTTATCATTTTTTGTGGAAACTGTGATGTATTCTTTTTAGTAAGGTTTCAAGTAAAGAATCATGAATTTTTTTTTAATATAATTTCCAAAAATGCAAATGAACTACAATAAAGTTATCAACATTGATAATAATGACCATTAATTATGATTGAGAACCATTAAGAACCAGTCAGCAGATTGAAATAATGTCTTAATGAAAATATATGAAGCTGAACACATTCACTTGTTTTCAAGAAGGAAACACAGTGAACAACTCACAGAAACAACCGTGGATCATCAAGGAAACAACACAGAATTCAGAAGGAAGTCTGTATATATGATATGTGAAATATATGTGATATGAAATCTGATTTGTGAAATTGGCTATTCAGTAAAGGCATAAATACTTACATCTTTACAATCTCTTATTTTGTTAAAATATTTTTTCTGATTCTGCAGAGTGTTTGTAAACTGTATATAACACTATTTAGGTTAGTCCACCTACACTATAAAAACCTAAAAAATTGAGCTTTTCACTCGTAATAGCTGTCTAAACTCCAGACAGTGGTTAATGCAACAACAAAAACAGTTTGTTTCTTGAGATTTGATTATAGATGACTCAAGATAGTCCTAATTACAAGCCCTGACAGTGATCTATATGTTTTGGATGGAGGCAGTGGAGCATGCTCGCTGCAGTGAGTCTTTAGCGGGGGTTTGTGTGGTTTTGGCTCGACTCTGGAGCTGCTGCAAACAGTATTTCAGGCACGCTTTAGGCCCAACTCACCTGGAATGCTCTTTACGTCAATGTGGTATCATTTGAGTGCAGATGAACTAGCCGAATCCATATTCACCATTTATCACACTATGTGTAATGCATGTGTGAAAAAGGACGGTTGTTTGTTGACGTACGTGCATGTATGTTTTATAATGCATGTATTTTTAGCACTGTCTACAGAACAGACCTTAATAAAACCTTTGTCAATTCCAACTAAAACTTTCCAGTCAACAGTACTTTACGTTTATCATATCAGTTTAACCGATCAGACACAATCATAAAAATCGTTTCTAGCAAAAGGTCAGGCACTGTCTGTTTCATTGCTTTTCATACACAGAATCCACCTTCATGGTCTGAATAATACTGAGGAGAATCGTATCTGAATTCTGGCAGTCTGCTGATTGTGTTAGTGCTAAACGATGCAAGATGAATAAGAACTGATGTAACATAATCACCTCAAAGATCGAGCCCGCAGAGAGGCTTTATTTGATTTGCTGGTAATTGTTCATTGGGGTTCGGAGAACGCAGCGGTTGGTTGTGCTGCATCCCAGACGTTGAAGTTGAGCATCGGCAAAATCCTGATGGGTGGGTGAGTCAATTTATGGTCATCGCCTTTTCGTTGCCTTAGCAATTATTTTTTAGTAATGGGCGTCCATAACTGATGAGCAAAATGAAGTGTGCAAACATTCCCAGATAGGAGGTAAATGATCCCACCCACTAACACATAATCTCTTTTTCCTGAGTGTCCACTTAATATTCTGAAAATGACACTGACGAATCGGAGGTGTGTCTGTAAAATATGATTGCTTTTAAATGGGTTTTTTTTCAGGCATTTTTGTTGTTGCTGTTTTCAGCTTTGCCTTTTTATGTATTACTAATAATAGTTAATAGTATTAATACTTGATAGTGTTACTTAAACTTAATAGTTTGACAAAGTATGCAAAATGTGTAAAAAATAAAATTTAATAGCCTATTATTTACAGGCTTAGTATACTTTTTGCTACAAAGGGCCACAAATGCACAACTAACAAAGTCGTAGTTTTATGATGGAGTGACTGAGTGTGGAATCATGGTAGTTGTTATCTTCATTACATCCTACAGGACTCAGAAATCACGTTCATGGATGTGCTAAAGTATTCAAATCACATTAAATCAGTCGTGATCATGTGGAGAAGAAGCAGTGGTGTTTTATAATACTAAATACGTTTTATAGTTCTGTTATAATGCTGCTGTTTCCTGTTTCCATGTTTTATATAAATAAAAACCGGCAATCGATGATGTGTGATGTCATTAGTATGGCGACACAGGACACATTTAGTGAAGTGAGCCTTGAGTGTGGTTTTGCCCATACTCAAAATTGGTCCTCTGCTTTTAACCCATCCAAGTGCACACACACATTTTGACTGAGGAGTGAGAGCACACACACACGCGCGCACACACGCGCACACACACGCGCACACACACGCGCACACACACACACACACACACACACACACACACACACACACACACACAC
>CAIGQV010016645.1:9769879-9783845 GCA_903798115.1 Danio jaintianensis
TACAGCATGAACATTAATAACAAGCTTTGTAAAAATTGTGTTTGCATTTTATTTTTCAGTTTGGCTTTTCATTTTAATATTGGCAGTCTTGATGCAGAAATGCAGTGAAAATTAAATGTTAAATCGGCAACTTCATTTTAATTATCGATTTGACAGGGCGATGTGTTGTCACAATGAAAATGAAAATTAAATCATTTCATTTCATTTTCAATTTTGGTAGATATTTTGCAAACAGTGTTTTATAATGAAATAGTTAATCTGGTTTTCATTTTAATTTTCAATTTTTATTTGATTTATTTAAAATTGGCAGGAAGTACCTTCCATAGTTAAACTGTAGAGTTGAATTTTTAACATCAAAAGTTGACAGAGCAGAGATCAAGGTCCCTGATACAATTCACAATTATAAAAGGTTTTCTCCCCCTTTTTTCCATTGAACAGAACTTTTCAAAAATGTTTATTGATCTCTGCTTATACATAAACCGTTTGTATTGTCCATATCTGTCAATTGCAACAAAAAAAAAGCTACAAAAATAAAAGCACACAGTTTTGTAATTATTGAGATGTGAGATGATTTAGAGCAGGGAAGGTATCTAGTGTCATGAAGCACGGTAAAACAAGAGTGTTACAGTCATTGATTGTTGTCCCACTGTGCTGAGCTGCTCAGTGAGTGTTTCATGTGTTATATTCATTGCATCGATTTGCAGAACATCACTAATATTCTGCCATGGCCGAGTAGGTTTAATGAGAACAGATTGAGCGCTTTTATCTGTGGCTTGTAACTGAATCATTTCCACTGAATGTGCCACTATCCACTCCTTCACTTCCTTTGTCAGTTTGTTACTGAGCAAATTTGGAAATATGACAGATGGTATTCATAAAGGACCGTCTACCGGGCACATTTTACAACAACAAACTTTCTGGCGACGCAGATTTCATTGTTTCATATACAAATCGTGCTGAAAGGATGGCTTGTTTATCTGTTTTCTGGCTTAATTGAAAATCTGTATGTGTTCATTTTCTATTTGTCTTTTGCGTGGGCTTTGTGTTGTTGTCTCAGGCATTATTATGTTATTTAGTCTCATTTGGACTGTCAGATCTCTGAAGCTTCTCTCTGTTTTCGTGTTTTTAGGTAGGGGATCAGATTTTGGAGGTGAATGGACGCAACTTCCGGAGCATCTGTCACGATGAGGCCGTGCAGATCTTGAAGAATTCGCGACACATGCTGATGACCATAAAAGACGTGGGCCGACTGCCTCATGCTCGCACCGTGGTGGATGAGACCAAATGGATCCCCAGCGCGCAGATCGCCGAGAGCTCAGCCAACAGCAATAGCCAGAGGTGAAGCTTCAGTACACTTTTTTTTTTATTATTAGACAGGTTTTTTTTCTTGCAGAGCTGAGGAGTTTTAACTGAGCTCTCAGATATGATTCATTTAACCCACATAAAACATTCAGGTCTGTTTTGACCCAAAAGAGATCTATAAAAATTCACAGAAATGAATAGATTTATTATTGGAATGAAACCCTGCAAATCCTTGACGACCCTCAAAATATACACTTTTGTATGTTTTTTTATTTTCTGCAAAGCAAAATGGAGCATCATCTGGTTTTTGGGTTATTTTTGAGCTATGTACTCCAAACACCCTGTTTAAGAAATTTTCCAGTGCTTGCTTTTATTTTTAATTTTTTTTTTCCACCATGAAAATAATTGTGTATAATGTTATATTAGTGACAGAAAAGTTTTGTAGCTTTTTCTCAATGTCTCACTTTTTGGGCTGAATTGTGTTGATAAATATGATTATGTATGCGTATTGACAAACCATGCAACAGGGAAAATTATCACTTTTTTCCACATCCAAAAAAGGTTTTTGCAAGTAAAATTATGACATTTCAACTTACAATTATTATTATTATTGTAATTTCGTCTGAAAAATCTATAGGTTTTTATAAATGTGCACTCTGCTTATTGGAGTGAATGGTATTTAACAATCATTTTTTTTAGCTATTTATAAAAGCTCAAAAGTAATGCTATTGAATTCCATTCACTCACTTAAACACTATTAATTACCCGATTATAAGTTCCTATAAAATAATAACATGCCAGTTCTAGTAAACATATTTCAAATGTATTATGAAAGTTAAAGTTATGCAATTCATATGCCATCAAAATGGACTTGTCACCAAATGGAAGTGTAAACTGAATTTTTTTTACAGTGTCCAACCAAAGTGCAAGGTTTGATCGAGCCACACAATTACTTTTAGTATTGCCTGACAGAATTCCTTAAATTAAAAACAGACATAAATGTGATGTTGTTGACACACGATGAAGAGTATAGAGCTGTACAAGTAATGTAGATACTATAGACCAGATACTGTAATGCTGGTTTTGGGGGAAATAAAATAGAAAATGTTTGCTTATATTATCACTGTTTTTTGAGTAAAGCCTCAGAGTGTGTGAGATCTGAAAGTCCTTCAAACACAAGACGAGTTGTTGTTCTCAGAAATGTAGTGGCTTTCTAGAAAGAACCATTTTTAAAGGTTGTTCTGACCTATATTCTAAAACCTTTGAATTGCTTAGATCTGAGCTGTTTTCTTCTCAGAAATACTGTAGAGCACTGTAGCGACAGAAAAAAAAACGGTTTCAATTTGAGATTGCATGCTAGGAGGTGAAATAACAGTATAAGTGTTATTCCTTCCTTCCTCCTGAATACTGAAATTTACTTTAAGTGTCACTCATTTTAATTGGTGATTATGAAATAAAATAATCGGTGCCGGCAGCATTCAATGATCCTTTACCTAATGTAATTTAGACAATTATGTGGAAATTAATTCATTTCTTTCCATTACAATAATAGCTGCACTTTAGGTGATATTTTAGCTTTCCTCTTAAATTTAGATGTGGTCTTGCTCCTTTACTAGATTATACTCAGGTCAGTGAGTCCAGTCATACAGATGGTGGGTTTGAAAGAGTCTCTATATATAGCAGCGAGATGATTTTAAAGCTAGATGTAGACACTATTGTTAGATGATGTGCTTTAGGCAGTGACGGTTGAGATGTACGTATGACATGCTGGTGGGTTGGCAGTAGACGATGACTCACAGTAGAATGTCGCCTCTTTTGCTCTCTCAACGGCTTAAATGGAAATGGGCTGATTGGGATCTCTGGAGGGTGTGCTCAATTCTAAAGTGCTCCACTGGAAATCCGGCAAGATGCCTTTTAGTTCTGCTTTATTAGTCTTGACTTCTAAGATCTGGGAAGAACTGCTTTTTGATTACTGTTTTACAGATTTTTCTCAATATCCAGTACATACCCTCAAAAATGACTTTTGCTGTTTGTTTAAACTACTTATTTAATGAGTTGAACCAACACAATTCTTAATGTTTTAGCGACAACTTAATTTTATGTTCAATTCACTTACATTTGCAAAAACAATTATGGTAACTTAATTGAATTGTGTTGGGACAACATGAAGCAATTGTGTGGAACCCAGCATTTTTTACAGTGTAAGAACATTTTTTTGCTAGGGATGCAGCGATATGGAATTTTTAACCAATTCTGTTAAAGGTGCAGTAGGTGATTGTCTTCAGAAAGATTTTTTGTTGTGCTGGTTGAACGTCTCTTCACATTCCAATAGTAATGATTAAAGTAAATGATCAAAATTTATTTATATGTATTTTTATATTCTGGGTAAGGCATAAAACTAAAAAATGTTCACCCAATTAAATGTTTGTCGATAAATTGTATGTATTAATTGTATGGGGTGATAATTCCTATAATTCTGATAAGTGTCTGTCTGTCAGCAAATGTAGATTTGTACAACTGTGCACCTCTGTTCACGCAGATCCGCCATTTGCGCTTACACACGCACCGCGCGTTCATGTGCACACGAGATGAGAGTGGTAAAAACAAATGCTGAATAAAAACTTTTAAAAATCCTGAATCAATATTGGAGTTACTTTTGCACGCTCGAGGTGTACACCATGTCTGAAGTATTTCTTTTAGACAGGTAATGTTGTGTTTTAAAACTATTTTAGTCACGCAAAGCTGATATAGATTTTGTTGTTACAAATGGGTTATATGCACAGAAGTGTTGTTCAGCCACTGAAATCTTCCGGCGAAAGATGTCATTAAAATTTCATAAGGTGCCCTTTACAGCATCGATAATGTAGATTTTTATTTAGTTTAACAACAAAACATAAGTAAATAGCGCTATTCCGCCTAGCCTGCTTCACTGAGGTGAAGTTGCTTTTATATTCACATTGGTTCATTTTTGAACAATGACAACCTGTGCCGCGCTCCCTATATTGTTTACCATGCTACTTTGAATATTTGGTCTGAAATAGCATGTAAGTATGGCTTAGTAATAAGTGTAATTCCTGCACGCCGCCAGCCAAGCATTAAGCAGAGTCGCTTTAGGACAGCACGAGAGAGAGGGTTGTCTGCTGTAATCTTTAAGGTGCGCGCGTTCGTGTTTCAGGAGGCGTGGCTTTGGACGGCAGGGGAGGGACTGTGTTTCAAAGATATTATGCTAACCGGTTAGCATTGTGACAGATCACCTACTGCACCTTTAACTAATAACTCTTATATATTAGGCGATCAAATTAATTTTTTTTTCTACATTTTCAGCATGATTTCAGATATCAAAAGGAAAAAACATAAAGTAAACAACTCATTTTATTTTAAAACCTTATTATATTTCAAAACTTACAGTATCTCTGCACTTTATTAATCAATTAGGCTATTCTTTTCTATGGCCAACTTTCTTTTACATATATAAAATCTACTTCCTGACAATAAATATGTGTAAATAAAGCAACTAAGTCACTAAACAAAAACAAAATCAAAATACCAGTAATCCATACAATTGATTAACAAAGCATGCAATTTATCGACTTAGAGATATTGGCCTAATTTTGTCACTGGACCAATTACATAAAAGAAAATATTTATTGTCCGACATCGATATTGTCACAATCACCAGCGATCTAGTCCATACAGATCGCTGGAGAACTACAAATCTGCCACCAAAGGAACTACAAATCCTGTCATGCACCACACACATCTGTTTCGGTTCTTCTTTGATTGCACACACACAGCTAAGAGCTGCTCAAAGACTGATTACATGGACCATATATACAGCACATAGACACACAGACTTTGCTGAGTCTTGTTATCCTGTAGCACTACAAAGCGCAGCATTACAGCCTAGCCGTGTTTTGACCTTTTGCCTTGTTTTATCGTTTTGATTCCTTGCCGCCTGTACTGACCATTCACCAGTTTGTGACCACGATTCTGAATATCTCTGTATGCATCTCTTTGCCCCTGTTTTGACCATTGCCTGCCTGACTAATCTTGCAAATAAACTGCACGTGGTTCCTCAACTCTGTTGTCCAGCACCCTTGTGTTACATATATGGCCACCAATATACCGTAAATCCCTAATATTTGCTTGTATATAAAATATTGATTTCAAGTACTTTGATTGTCTTACATGTCATAAAGCTTCTCTTTAGAATATATTTTATATATATTGCCAATTCACTGTTTTTGCTTTCATTGACTACATGGACATCAGTAATCAAATTATTTGCCTTAATCTGAATAAGACAATAATATGATTAAGGTGTTTACATGAGTTGCTTTTTGAATGTTCCTTTCATGATCCTGTTTTACATGTTATAGCACATAATTTGATTAACGTCATTGCGTCACCGCTCTATCCACGTTTGCTCCGGAGAGTCATGTAATTTCGGGTGTTTCATTTTTAATTTGTCGACTTTAACTGCAGTTTGGCACTTTCACTTTCATTCAGGAACATTTCATGCATGCCCCCCATGACAAACGAGATATTGGATGCGAGGAACTGCTGGAAGAGTGTTCTTTTAATGGAATTTGATACCACACGCCGAATGGGAAAAAGTCTTAATCAGATTTCTGTTTAGTTCGATTATGACCTTAATCGGATTAAATTAATGAATAATCGCTGTTTACATGGTAGACTCCTAATCAGAGTATTGTCTTAATCGTATTAAAATCTGATTATTGGTGTCCATGTAAACATACTCATTGATGTGGCGAAAAACCATGCAGTCATTTTAATGTGAAAGTATGGTGTCAGGTACAGCTGTTAAATATTTGACATGACCCTATTTTATAGAAAATAAGTTATTTATGCTGTTTCAAATTTGCATTGTTGAAGGAAAAAGTACTATTTGATGTGCAAGTCATATATTTTTTTAGACATCTAGATATCCTTGAGAAAATCTAGATATCCTTGAGCTGTCTTGTTCTGTTCATGCTCACATTTATTGACATCCATTTGCTGTTTTTTTTTTTATTCATTTACATGTAGATGTCTTTGATATGTGTTGTGTTCGTAATTGCATACGGTTTGTCTGAAAGCTTGTCTGCCTTGTCTGCACCAAGATTCAGATGGCAACATTCACACTTATAGAAATGAACTGCAAAGAGTTCATTTTAATCAAATCAAATGTGCCACCTGTGAACACACCCTGAATCATTTTTTAATAAAGTCACCACTCATTTTATGTGATAAGAAAATGCTATTTATAACACCTATCCGCCCCCCAAATGAATGACTCATTCACATAAAAAAAATCAGAAGTAGGTATTACAGAGAGCTTGTAAATATAGAAGTTGTTAGTTTAAACATTATTAATTTCCTTCATTCAATTCTTCTCTTTCTCTCTTTACAGTATTCTGTCTGTTGATGTCGGAACAGGAAGTCTAGGGAAGGTAAGGTACAAAATGTACAATTCACAAACCTGATTTTTCAAATGTGATTGTCTTTGTAAATTTAATTAAAATGTCCAGTATTAATTTAGTCTTTAATATACCTAACCAAAGCCATTTTATGGGTTTATTTCCAAATGATGAGCCTATTTTACACAGCTATTTGCCATACATAATATTTCTTTTCCATGTACCTATAGATCAAAGCAATCATGATTTGTGTGTGTGAGGCAATCTCAGTCCAAACACACTGTCTGTCACTCTGATTGCACGAAATGATGTTATGATGTAGTCAAAAGACAACTTTTGTTCATGTTCATGTGAAAACTGGCAAAAATTTTGTATTACATATACCAGAGACATACAGCAGTTGCTGCTGTTACCTTATTAGTAAAACAAGCTAAATTAAGTAAATTCGTCAAGCATTTGAGCAGCAGTAACACCATCTACAGTACTCCGCCATTGTTGTGTATGTTCTTTTATGCTTGTCTTTAAAATCTACATGTGCATGTCTACATACCACATACTACATACGCACATGATGTTGCCATTTTCAAAGATTTCCATATTGAGGTTTACAAACTAACAATAACTGCAGCATTTTCAAAAACATACACTTGATACAAATGATGCATTTTCAGTCCCCAAAAAACGTCAAAACGTGTGTTTTGCCTGTCAAATTAACGACAGGCAAAACACATTGGCTATAAACTTACCATGTAATAAAAAAGTGTGTGTGAGTATTGGGGTTATGGCTGTTGTGTAAACCCTTCACCACACATGCATTGTCTTTGGAGGTTTTATCTGATAGTGGTTATTACGCCCCAAGTTTAGGGGAAAACAACATGGGCATAATAAACGAAAAAAAAAAGTGTTGTGGGTGGTGTATTTCCCAAACAAAAAAAAACTTAATGCAAAAGATCCCCTTTGGTCGACAACCAAATTCGGATACTGAGTTGAGAGTAATTGAATAGATTTGTTATAGAAAAATAGTAATTTAAGTGAGCATCTCTTTAGGGTGGCCACAGGCCAAAATAACAAACAAAAGAATCTACAAAGTAAATAAACTAAATTACCTATAGATATTTAAAGAAAAATACAGGAAGCTTACCTTTCTCCCTAAACATAAACAAAGTCAAAAGTAATCAAATAAATAGGCAGGCCACCCCTACAGCTCAAACTCTCAATATTTTGTAAGCATACAGCACATGAACAGTTGTACAAGACTTAAAGGTTGGTCGTTGGTCGTCGGCCAAAGGGGTAGGGAAAATCCAGGAGCTCTCCACTCCCAGCAACCGTCGCACCACAAATGAGCTCCCTGAACCCTGCCGGAAGTTCCTTTTTATAGTCCTCCTCGACCAACAGCCAATCAGATCTTAGATCACGTTAGAATGGGAGCCTATGGAATAACAGAAAACAACACAAGAAGGCGGGACAAAGAAAAAGACGCATGCAATGCGCAACAAAAAGTTAATAAATAAACTTTAATCATAACAGTGGTTAAAGGGTTGTCTTTGCACAGCTATAAGGCTGTGATCTCTGCTTAACTCGCACACATCACTCCATTACTGAGTGCAAAGGAGAGCTCAGAGCTGGCAGACATCAAACTGCTGTGATTGTGTGAGGCGTCTGTCTCATCTGCTGAAGTCCGGAAGAAACACTTGCATCCCGCTGGGCAAATCAAAGCTCTCTTCGGGTTTGAGTGGCCTTTCCTGAGCTGTGGAGAGCACATGATGTTTATCACCATGGTTGGAGTGATACTTTATCCACGGTGACTAAATAATGGTTGGAGAAATATGACAGGGAAATTGCTGAATTTTTGCGGTTTTTTTGTAAGATTGTCACTTATTTAGTTCAATCTTCCAAAATGAGCTTTTGAAGTGAATGGCTTCCTGTACTGTAAATGATTATGGTGTTTTGTGGCAGGATGTTATAACACTCTTCTGTTGCTTTTCCCATTGCGCACATTCTGAGCATGTTGGCACAAGTGCAAGAATTGTGAGACCCATTTTTGTTCAATGTGACCTACAGGATTGACAAGGATCTTCACTGAAGTAGTGTTATAAGGGACGAGCCTTTATCTGTAGCAGAGGAATTGATGTGCCATTCAAGAAATGTGGGAATGAAGCCTCACTCGCATATCACTCACTCACAATGTTTAACTAAGAAGTAGGGTTTTTTACAGTCAAAACTTGTAGGTACTTGTTAAACTTGTAGGTATATATAGTGTGTATTTTGAAATACTATGGTGGACTTTTTGGACTTAAAAATTTTGAGACATTTTAGCGGCATGTTGGCTCAGTGATCAGCACTGTCACTTCATAGCAAGAAGGTCACTGGTCACTGAAAGTCCTGGCTGAGCCAATTGGCATTTCTGTGTGAAGTTTGCATGTTCTCCCTGTGTTCACATGGGTTTCCTCAAACACATGCGCTACAGGTGAATTGGATTAACTAAATTGGCCACAGTGTATGAGTGTGTGTGTGTGTGAATGAGAGTGTTTGGGTTTTTCCCAGTACTGGGTTGCGGCTGGAAGCACATCCGGTGTGTAAGACATATGCCGGAATAGTTGGCGGTTCATTCCGCTGTGGCGACCTCTGAAATAGAGACTAAGCCGAAGGAAAATGAATGAATGAATAATAAGAATTAACGTCTCAGATATTTAGTTAAAATAAGAAACAAATCTGAGATTGCAAAAAAAAAAGTCAGAATTAATGATAAATGTTGCATTTATTCCGTGGAACACAAAAGATATTAAAAAACATACTTAATTTTGTTCAGTAAAGATATTTGAAGAGTGCTGGTATCCAAAGAGACATTTATATTCCAAACAATTAATTAAAGGTGACATTGGAAAAAACAATGTGTTTAGTTATAGTTAGTTTAGTTTACTTGAAAAAAAATATGCAGCATTTTTATAAAATGTATGAGTGTATTTATGTGTCATAATTGGGCTGTTTTAATTTTGTGCCAGTTTTACGTTTATACGTAACCGGCTAGTTCTGTACATGTTCTCACCTCCGAGCAAATGATAGACTCCAGCCTACTCTGTAAGAGATAGCAAAGTGGCTAACAATGGCCTTTTTTCTGCATTTGAACAATGTTGCAATCCTTTTCATGCAGTCTGCTGTGCGCCAAGTTAAGTACAACCATGTTTAGAATCAGATCATCTTCCTCTCATGTGCAGAGCTGTGTTTGTAATTTTTCATATATACTGTAGATGTTTGTTTGAATACATTTTACATTAATAATGGTGGGCTGCAATGTCAAACAACGAAATATGCAACAATTTGAAGCGCAATCTCACTTTTTGTCATTATAATATGGAAAAAGCTTCAAATACTTCTTCATGTCAGTCACACAGACAAAAGTCAGGAGAAGCACGAGGGTCAGCTGTGCCGCTGTGTGTTTGGTTTAGCTCCTCAGTGGATCAGTTCCATTCCTGATGCAACCTCAGAGAGGGCCAGGGTAGCAGCAGCTTATTTGTATTTAAAGAGACATGAAGAGAAACAGCTCACTTTGGTGACTGAGGCCCTGTTTACACTAATACATTTTAGTTTTAAAAAATGGCGTTTTAGAATGAAAATGATCCGCGTCCACACTTGCGTTTCACCCAGCGTTTCTGAACAACTCTCTGTCCACACTATACCGCTGAAAACGTACATCACGCGACCACACACACACACTGCTGTGCACGTCGGACTGTTCATCAAGGATCTACCGCTGGATCTAATCTCACTATATTTGTTAAACGTGATATTTAATTCATCTTGTTGTCTATATCTAACGACATATTCCCCAACCGTCGGTCATATAAATATGTAGCTACACGACGCCTCTTTTGGTGTCTGTTAAGCTGCTAATATCAAAATGAAAATAGGCAGTTCCTCATATCATGTTTTCATTTTATTGTTAAGAAAGTGAAACAATGTAGCCAGGGTGATATGAATGAGGTTATAAAGTACACTGTTCCCTTTGAAGATTTACCCGATGTGTCCTCGGGAGTTTGTTTTCCATATAAAACTTGCGAAGTCTGAACTTACAAGGAGAGGATGCAAGACTGAACGTTGTTTAGGCTACTTAATATTGAGGAAAAATCCCCTATCAGATAGGCGAATGTCTGCAGCCCCACCTCCATTTTCAGATGTCAGTTTTCAGCGCTCAAAAACTCCGGCGTAGTGTGGACGGATGGCGTAACCATAGCAAAACTTATGCTTTTTAAAAGAAGGGGTAAAAGAAACCATCGAGAAATTTAATCTAAATGAGTTATAGTGTTTTTATTAACTTGTGTAAAATGGGCATTCAGTGTCACTTTTAAAATAAGTGATATACGTGGTTATTTTCCATATGAAAACTGTGGTAGGCTGCTGTGTTTAGAATGCAGAGATTCTATTTATTTATGTATTTATTTAGATATGAGCTTATTGAGGTCAGAATATTTTACTGTAATAAAATTTATCCTGAGTTTCATTAATAAGCCACAGTGTATTACATCAAAAAAGTGCAGTGCTGGGTTGTCAAGAGGAGGACAGAGAACAAAATCAGATCTCAAGTGCCTGCTCTAACCACTAAACCAGTGCTCTGGCTCATATTCAATCCATTTACCATGTAAATGAATAAATTGCTTTTGTAATGTTGCATGGCAAACCGTTTATATACTCGTGATGTTTTTTTTTCCAGATAAATCTAGATTAAAAGCTTTTCTTAAATTAAACCATTGATTTTTCTAGAGCAGCCCCTGTGTTTCCTCTCTCAGCAATCAGCTAGTTCATAATTGTGGATTGGAGACAAGGCATAATAATGCATCGTTATTCAGATGATTACAGTCATAACTGCCTAACGCTTACACAATTGCATTTGAATGAGGACAGGGAGATGGATTCAACGGTTAATGCTGAAACATAAATCGAGCATTTATTTGCTAATTTGTTGTTAATCCTTGTGCTGAAAAACCGAACCACAACATCTATAATCAACGTAGATTTATGCTACATTTAAACTGCTGCAGTTTTGTTTTAACACGGCCTCTTTACGTGAAAATAATCTTTATCCATGCTGTCATTTTCAAAGTGTTTCAGAAAATATCCTTACCCACAGTAAACGACCGAAAATGCATGTTAGAAGCTACAAATAGCTATAAAATTATAGTGCAAAATTGTAGTCTATGTGCAATTAATAAATAAATGACAAATTATAATGGCATTCATATAAATAATGTAGTTATTTAAAATAAATGTACATTTGTGTGACTGTGATCAATACTGTAATGTCATTAATACTGTCGTGTATGCTCAGGTCGATCAGATTTTGTCATTATAACCCAGAAACAACTTAAAATACTTAAAATATTTAATCACTTTTGGCCATACTGATAAGAGCAGGATGTAATTAAATTTTTATTTGTGTATGAAGACAGTAAAAACAAAACATGGCATTTTAATGCATTGCTAACTTACACAATATGATTTCTGCTGGTTTCTTTGAACTTGCGCATGTTAAAAAAATGAAAGAAAACTCAGCATAATGGTCGTATGAGAGGGTCTTAAGGAAGAATATGTAATGATTCAAAAGGAGGGAATGTGAGCTGCCACACTTTTGTTTTCAAAAGTGTGTGTTTTGTTTCATTTACTGAAACATAACCCTGAAGTTTTCAAAGTAAAATGGGTTCTGCACAAAAACTCAAAACCCTAGACTAGTGTGGGTGCCATGTGTAATCACAGCAACAGTTGTGCAATTTAAAATGAAAACATATTAGTGTAAGCATAGCCTCAGATTCTCTCATTTAAAATAATTAAAATATCCATAATCTATTAGAACAGTGTTATATATTTTGCTGGCTTGAATACTTACATTATCCCAGATGTTCTGAAGAATGTTCAAATCCAGAGAAGTAAACAATTTTTAAATAGTGACACAGACCATGTCTTGTGTTGCCATGCTATTGACATCATGCACCAGTGTTACTTTTAATAAAAAACAGGGAAACACCTAACTTTAATGTTGTGCATTGTATTAGACTGCACAGAGCAGAGTTATAACAGAACCCTAAAATATATACAGTTGAAGTCAGAATTATTAGCCCTCCTGATTTATTAGCCCCCCCGTATATTTTTTCCCCCAAATTCTGTTTACTGAAGAGAAGATTTTTTTTCTAAATATAATAGTTTTAATAACTAATTTCTAATAACTGATTTTTTTATTTTTGCCATGATGACATTTATTAGATATTTTTCAAGACACTAGTATTCAGCTTAAACTGCAATTTGAAGGCTTAACAAGGTTAAAGAGGTTAATTAGGCAAGTTAGGGTAATTAGGCAAATCATTGTATAACGATGGTTTGTTTTGTAGACAATCAAAAAAATATATTGCTTAAGAGGGCTAATAATATTGACCTTTTAAAATGGGTTTTAAATATTAAAAACTGCTTTTATTCTAGCTGAAATAAAACAAATAAGACTTTCTCCAGAAGAAAAAATATTATAAGAAATACTGTGAAAAATTCCTTGCTCTGTTAAACATCATTTGAAAAATATTTGAAAAAGAAAAAAAAAATCACAGGAGGGCTAATCATTTTGACCTCAACTGTATATGATTAAACAATACTACTTCACCATATGATCACGAGCAGTGGACTATAGCATAATGCAGTGGTTTCCAAACTATTCACTCGTCAACCCCCAAAATAACAATGCCAGTGACTCGTGACCCCCACTATCCTCGGAGGTGGAAAAAAGTGCAACAGTCTTCTTTTTTGTAGTAATTTAATTTAATATAAACATCACCTAATGAAACTGGTGGGCACAATGTTCACAGCACAAGTCTATTCTTAGTTTAATTTTGGAGACCGCCACTCAAAGCTCATCCTCCATATTCAGTCATGGCCTGCATTCATTTTTAATGTACGTGAGTTCTGTCAGAAAATTTAACCTGGTGCTGTAAAATCAATCTGCTGCCTGACACTATTGCTGTGTAATTAATCTAACTTAAACACCCAGGGGTCGCAATCTAATGGAAAAATAAATCAAAACGCGGATGACTTTTTATTTGCAGGTTGTTTTTTTAATGTAACTATAAACTACTATATTTATCCTCTGTAGGTTATGGATAAAATATGGTATTTCTAACAGTAATAAAATGTTGTCACGTTATGGTATCGGAGACGGGACAAAAGGGGTAGGATCCATGTGCATTTAATGGTGAGTTATCTTACAAAAA
>CAIGQV010016645.1:9783855-9794072 GCA_903798115.1 Danio jaintianensis
AGTTCACCAGCGATCTCTGAAGTCCTTGATCGCTGGTGAACATGACAAAATGTATTTGATTTTTGGAAATCATCAAGCGACCCAACCCCCCCACCCCTCATTGTCCCACAACACCCCTACATTGGGAACCACTGGCATAATAAAAGCTCCACTGGTTTTGTGCCGCAGCTTATCTCTCATCAGCAATTGCTTCAACATCTTTTTTTTTCACTTTAAGCCTTACTCTGCCTCATACAATCATGATAATAAGTTTTAAATACTTTAGCTGATCCTTGAACATGATTTCTGTAGGAGTCTGTTGGGTGTAGTGAAGACTACAACTCTCATGATTCCACACTCAGTCACTGCATCATCAAACTACACCTTTGTTTGTTGTGTAGTATTCGCCTCTAGTGGCTAATATTACAGTGCTTTTAAAGAGAGAATTCAGGGTAGTGATATTGCATTATTTTCTGAAGAATAAAAGCCAAACTGAAGGGAGATGAGAGGATTGACTGGTTTAGAGAGCATCAAATCTTTGGTATGTTTCCAGGGCTTTTTGTCTCAGTATAACCTTAAGCAGTTTCTTTCACTTGTTTGGTGGCATGTAAATAATTCCTCTCAGGCACAAACACACTGCTTTAGGCTGTGCTGCCCATTGTCCTCGTCTCCCTCGTGCCTCAAGCCTGGCATGCCTTTATTTTGCTGGAATGAAGCTGAGTCTGAAGGGAGGGCTGTGTCCTAAGGCTTCATGGAGCAGATACAAAACAAGCTGTCCATCATGTGTAGCCTGAAGAATGAGAGCCTCAGCAAGCTTGAGCAAACCACTTCAATAGGACTTCAGTGTGATGTAGGTCACTCAGAACACACCTGGTTGAACAGCTATTGTGTGCCCAGAATGCCAGTCATTCCTGTCTGTGTGCGCTAGTCGGTTTACTGTTTTTGCAAGATGTCCATATTCCGGTATTAGCGAATCTGGTCGCTTTATTTGCTGTAAGTGTTAAAAAGAGGCACGCTAATCTAATTCTGCAAATAAATAGAAGGAATATAAATGTATACACTGTAAAAATGTCTAAAACTGTTAAAGTCATGACCACGTTTTTCTTTCTTTTCTGTTTACATTATTAAAATAAAGTAATTATGTTTTACCTTTTTTAATTTATACAAGATTCAGCTTGATGTTTTGAATAAACTTAGGTTAGTGTAAGTTAAAATGACTTTTTAACTTAATTCAACTTTAAATTTTAAGGCACCAACTAATTAGTTAATTTATTTATTCATTTATTTATTTATTTATTGTTACTGTTTTATAGTGCAATGCCTATTCTTGGAAAAAAAAGTGTTCCAGTGTATTCTACAGAGGTTGGAAAATGAAACTGAAACACTGGCTAGTTTAGTGTTGAAAGTTTCAAGGCTAAATTTGACCAGCCTGGTGGCCAATCTTCAGTGATTGCACATTCCATCAGTAAGAGCAGAGTGTGAAGGTTTAATTAGCCGAGACATAGCACAGTTTGTAATGTCATCATACCAGCAAGATGGATGAACCACATCCAACAGGACTAGCTGTGGACGCAAAAGGAAGCTGTCTGAAAGGGATGTTCAGTTGCTAACCCAGATTGTATAAATAAAAAATAATAATAATTAAAAAAAAACCACAGCTGCCTAAATCACTGCAGAGTTAAATTTGAACCTTAACTTTCCAGTCTCCACCAAAACAGGGTCAGTATACATGGCCTAGCTGCTGTAGCCAAACGTTTGGTCACTCGTGCAAATTCCAAACATCGGTTTCAATGGTGCTAGCATTGAAAATCTTGGGCTGTGGACAATGTGAAACATGTATTGTTCTCTGAGTCCACCTTCACTGTTTTTCCCACATTTGGGAGAGTTACAGTGTGGAGAAGCCCCAAAGAAGCGTACCACTCAGACCGTCGCATGCCCAGAGTGGAGCATGTAGTTAGATCAGTGATGGCTGCAATATCATGGCATTCCCTAGGCCTAATACTTGTGCTAATACCTAATACTTATGAGCGTCACTGCCAAGTACTACCAAACAATTCTGGAGGACCATGTGCATTCCCAATGGTTCGAACATTGTATACAGAAGGCGGTGCCATGTTTCAGGATGATAATGCACCAATACACACAGCAAGACTGGTGTCAGAGTGGTTTGATGAACATTAAAGTCAAGTTGAACATCTCCCATGGCTGGCACAGTCACCATATCTACAGATTATTGAGCCAAATTTGGGCTCAATTTGAGCCACCTTTTTGAGCCACTTTTGTTTTGGAGGAGAGACTCAGGAAACATTTTCCTCCACCAGCATGACGTACTGACCTGGCCACTATTCTGCAAGAAGAATGGCTCAAAATCCCTCTGGCCACTATACAAGACTTGTATCTGTCATTCCTAAGACAAATTGATGCTGTATTGACTGCAAAAGGAGGCCCTACAATTAAAACATAATTAACTAAGCATAATTAAGCATCACATTGTCAAAATTGTTTCTGTGATTTTGTAGATTTCTCAAGGGTGAATGGAAAAACAATTGACTGATTTTTTTTTTTTTTTCTTTTTTTTTGAGGAATTTGTTTGCTTTAAGAATGAACACAGTGTTTAAAAGGGAACTGCATCTCTTTCTTTGTCTGCATCACTCACGCATATTTAGATTGTTTAATTGTCTCCACATTATCATTGAATGGTGCCTCTGTTTCATCTTCCTCTTCTTGACATCATAAAATGAGTCATAACAAATTCAGACCTGATGACATCAGCATCCACAGTCACTTCTACTGCAGTGTACAACACTTCAATGCAATAACTTCCTGTAACTCACAATGACACTTCTTACTTAAAAAACTGCTAGAAAATTCAGCAGTAGTCAGGACTCAAGACTGATAATGCATTTTGGGGGGGACGAGTCTGTCAGTAGGGTCCTTGTGTATGTGTGTTTAAATCTAAGAGTTAAATTGGCAGAGACACTCTTATCCTGGGTTATTGATTAAGGCTGGCAAAGTCAATCGCCAAGGGACAGTTTTAGTGATCAGGGCTGTGGATCAGCAGTATGCAGGAATGAGGGCAGTAATGAGGGATGGATGGGCCTTTCAGTCTCCTGCCATCATCAGTCCAGGCTGAGAGATAAAGGGCAAACCAGCCGGCCAAATCAAACCTGCTACTGTCCTCTGTGTCAGATGAGATTTTTTCAGTTGATATGAATTTTTAAAATCTGGGGAATGATTATCTCTTGGTGCAAGTAATTAGGGTTTTTATTGATGACTTCTTTTCCCATGTGAGCAATTCCAGACCTTGCATTTATGGATTCATGGAACATAAAAATTCACTATAAATTCACTAAATATAACTGTTTGATAATTGATTTATAAAAAGGCTGTACATTATATTCACACTACCAATAAAACATACAATATATATATATTGTGTTTAATATATGAAATGTTAATAAAAATTATTTTATTTTATTTCATTTCATTAAATTTTATATTCAAAATAGAACGTTTTGTAACAATTATTTTTCATTTCTGTCACTCCCTAAGGGTCAAACAGAATGCTTTTTTCCATTCCAGTCCACTACTTTTCTATTGTTTTCTATGTAAATTCACAGTATTTTGCAAATGAGTGCTGCTGTTTTAAGACACTGTGTCAAGTTAAAAGAATTTCAACTTTTATATGCAGAACCACTTATTAATGTCAGTTTCAAAGCAGTGGACCAATCAGAAGAACTCAGAGGCAGGGCAAGTGTTGCAAGCTGTCAAGTTGGCTAACTGTTTTATTTGATGCTTTTTTTAAAGCCATTCTTTAGTACTGCGTCTCAGACTTTTAGATCCAAAGAAACTTTCTTTGTAAATGGCCCCTTTTCTCTACTATACTCTGCATATTTGCAAGGATTTTCTTTCCCTAATTCAAAACTATTCTTTGCTTAAATGTACAATAAAAACCATTGAATTTGGGAGAGAAAATCATTATTATAAATGAGAGCCCGGATTTTAGGTTCTCTAATAAGCTGTTTGCAAAGTACTTTTACTAATTATCAACTATTATCTGTTATCTACATACCAGCTGCATTGATTAGTAACTTGCTGTGATGTGAGGAAGAAGGATGTGTACTTATTGATGGCAGCAGGCTGAAAATTAGCACTTTGCAAAACGCTGAAATGACACAAAAGACAAAACAGAGAGAATTAGGCCTTCTGTGATACAGTATTTCATCCTAAGCATCTTGAGAGTAGCAGTGCATTGGTCTGAAGCAGTTTGTCCCATTGACCATGTGTGAGTAGAGGAGAATAGGAAATCCTTGAGGAAGAGAAAGACGCTTCTGTTTTGCTTGAAATTGGAGTGCTCAAGGACAGACACAACTGAATACAAAAAAGTATTGATTTCGCAAGCAAACCACGACGCTTGTCAGAGCAGACCTGTCTCCTCTCTGTCTGTCTCATTCCATTCTCTTTTCCTCAGCTTTTTATTTCATCTCCCTTTAATCAATATGTAGCCTATAAGCTAGCATTGTTTTAGGTTTTTTTTTGTTTTTTATTCATTTATTTTTAGGTTTTTCAAAAAAGTAGCCTATGCTCACCTAAATTCCTATGGTGTAATGAGTCAGGGTACAACGTAGATGAGGATCCACACACAGTTTATTAAATAGATTAAACAGGCAGCCAAATGGTCAAAACAGGGGCAAACAGAAGCATTCAGGAAATCCAAGATCGTTGTCAAAAACAGGCAAATGGTCAGTACAGGCGGCAAAGAATCAATAACGGGAAAACAAGGCAAGGATGAAAACACGGAAGGAGAAGACCAGGAAAACGCACCATAATGCTACAGAAAAACAAACAAGACTCAGCCCAGAAGTGTGTGTGTGTGTGCTGTGTTTATAGTCCTGGTAATCAGTGAGAGTGATCTTCACCTGTGTGTGTGTATCAGATAGTTCACAGCTGTAATGGGAGTTGATTGGCGCAAAACATCATGGTAGTTGTAGTTCATGTGGTGGCAGATGTGTAGTTCTCCAGCGATCTGCATAGGCTAGGTCGCTGGTGATCGTGACAGACTTTTTTCAGCTGTGTGTGTTTGCAATCAAGGGGAATCTGGGCCAGGTGTGTGAGTGAAGCGCATGATGGGATCTGTAGTTTATTTAAGTGGCAGATGTGTAGTTCTCCAGCAATCTGCATAGGCTAGATCGCTGGTGATCGTGACATATGGTTATTTTTTTGTGATGGTAAAACTTTTTTTCATTTTTATTTCATGGTGAGAAATTTAAAAGAACAGCATCTATTTGAAATAGATTTTTTGTATGTAACAATGTAAAAATCTTTACTTTAAAACTTGATTGTTTAAACATGCTTCTAGAACAAATGTGTTAATTAGAAAAAAAATAATAATCAATGTTTCATGAGCTCTTAGATATTATTTCTCTCACAAATACTAAGATAAATAGGGAAAGTGGTTTTCCTTCAAAGTGGTTTTCATTCATTTTCAAAAAAAATCATTTTTATTTTAAGTAAAATAAATGAAAAAACTGAAATGTAGTATGCCCATTAATGTGACTAACAATATGACATTTTTTAATGATGCTGAAAGAATAGGAAACCATATATTTTTTGTTTTTAAAAAATAAAGTTCCATGCTGTTCTATCTTCTATATAATACAAATATGTGTACTATGAGTAAAATTCAGACGAAGGTACTTTTCACTCACTGGTTTTCAAAAACTATACATATATCAGCTCATGTTCTGTTTTACACATACTATAAAGTACGCAATTTTGAATGCAAGAATAAAGATAAAGAATAACTAATTATGTGTCCCAATTTGCATGTACGTACATCCTAAATAGTATTTTTTTTTAATTATTGTGTGTGTCCAAAATCATGGTAGTATTCCAAATTTACCTGAATGGTCTACTAATTCTGGTAGAAATTGTGGGTGCAAATCTGTACACACTCTTATGGCTAATATTGCCCATAACACATAGCATGTTGGATGAGAATTCGATCAATACTACAAACACTGATAAAACATGATGGTTAATAGAGAGGTTAATGCAAAGAGGTTTGAATAAATGAATAATATGTGTGACCTGATGAAAGTATTTATTTACTTTCATCCACATTTTATTTGCACTACATAAACATGGTAATCTCTCAGAAAAATGCATTTGGTCATTATATTTTGAATGCATCACCCAAACACATGAGCAAATATCTCTGAATGAAAGACCAACAAATGCCAGATTAATACACTCTTTCGATTAGGAATTGGAATGAAAGTAAACATGGAGGATGTTAACTGTAAAAGATTGAAACTGAGACACAATGCTTATAAGGGAACATTAGTGTGCCCCGTAGTATTATGAAGTAGTATGTCAGCTCATCTACTCTTCTGTTACACACTCTAAACTATGTACTAAATCACTACATACTTTTAAAGTGTAGAATAAGTTGGCAAATTGGGATGCAGCAATAATCAGGCACAGGTGTGCATAAACATAATTAGTAACCATAGTAACAAATGGCAGTCAAACAATCAATAAACAAGGCATTTGAGGAATCACAAGTAAAACTATGAACTGATGCAGTTATATTAATTTTAAGAATCATTTGTGGAATGAAAAGATTCCAGGGATGTTACCAGATCTTCATGGAACCACTGATGCCATAAAACCTTTATTTTTAAGAACATGCAGTGACTCTAAAACACTTTAATGTCTAGTAGCATTGACATCGAAACTAACTGATAAATCACTAGGTCTGCATCTCAATCAGCACCCTTGTTTAGTAGTCAGGGCACTGATCAGGTCGCCAGCCATTTTAAGTGCTGTCTCAATTGCAAAATTCTTCCAGTGCACTGAAATATTCGTGTCCCGGAAAAATCTCATAATGCACTGTGAAAATCAGGGCACATCGATACGCACTATGCGCCCTGGAAGTTTGGAAGCGCAAAATATGAATCACGTGACCCAAATCATCAAACATAATCACAAACAACAGACGTTTTTATTAAAAAGAATATGTATATATTTTGTTTTTACACCAATAAACATAGGTTATGCTAGATAGGTTAGGGAAAATCTAGCAACATTTATAATAATTGAATGGTTGAAATGCTGCTATGAAACAATCAAATTATCTATAATGTACTTTTTAAAAAAAATCTAAATATTAATACATGAAAATTATTAGTTCTGCTGTTGTTTATAAATTCCAGTTTTGATGATCTCATGCCACACTCAGTGTGTCCCAACATGTAGTGAACCAAGCTCATCACTGTCCTAACTCATGTGCACCTACTGATGAACGACTTTGGGAGCTAGGGAGCTGATTGAGTTGCATGTCTAGGATTAATCTTAGCCTGATTGTGAGCAGGCTGGCTGCAAAGTCTAAATTTCCATAGTAACTTAATTTAGCCTAATTTAGCCTGCTTTCATGCAACTGAGTCAGGGCTAAATTCAGCCAGAATAGCTTGAAAGTCCCAGATTAATCCCTTATTCTGCTTTTGTGCAGTACCCATCAGTTGAGAACCACAACTCATCCCTATTGTCTCTTACACTGAACTTTTTATCTCAAAAATATCTTTAAAAAAGGTTTTTGATATTTTTCTCACAGTAAGTCACCACCTAGATACCTGCGGGCACAGATATACAATGCATGGTGTTTCAGTGTTTGTTGTTGTTTTTTATAGCAGCTCTGGGAGAAGTGTAGTGGGTTGGAAAGAGGCAGAGAGATGGAGAGAGGAAGCTTGTTGACAGAGACTGGAGTTATTGTGATGTAGACCTGATTAAGGAGAGCGTCTAAAAGTAGAAAGCAGAGGATGGGCATGTTTTCAAAGGGAAGGTGCAGAACTAGCCAAATAAGATGGAGAAAGAGAGAGTTTGTTACCCCAGGGTATGTAGCATTACATATTAGCCATGGCTGAGTGCTGAGGTCTCTGCAGCTGCTGTTCTCTCTCTCCCATGAGTGCCTGTTGCCCACACACTGACCTGAACATGCACATTAGATCAGTTCATATCAAATACATGCTGTGACTAATGATTGCACAACTCTTCTATCACTGCACGCCACTCTTTGCTTATTTTCGGCTATGAAAATTATTCAGTAATCTAGGCTGGATCCGAAATTTCAAGCTTCAATTGTTGCCTTTTCAAACTTCAAAGGCAGCGTTTTATTATGGGACACATCCTAAGGGTCTCAGACAGACTTACAATGCAGTATAACATCATGAGAAAAATATTTAAAACAATATTTGTGAGCTTAACAATTTATTCACTACAATATTAAATTGTCAGGAGAAATTAGTCAAATTGTATAGTATTTTTTTTTATAGTTTATTTGACAAATTATTACATTAAATCAATTAATTCAGTTAGAATGATAAGACATTACAGGGCTGTTACAAAATTTGGTAACACTTTAATGTAAGCACCAATTCATACTGTTAACTACTGGCTTATTACCTGGTTATTATTATAAATTGGCTGTCGGTTATAAAGTATGTACTTATTCTAAATCTCCAATACCTAAACCCAATTACTACTTTATTAACTATTAATAAGCAGCAAATTAGTACTTTATTGAGCTAAACGTTTTAGTTAATGGTTCGTTAATACCTGGAATCGTACCTTAAATATAAAGTGTGACCCAAATTCATTATATTTAATTATTATTTAGTATTTCAGTATCAAAATTTGGCAATAACAAAACAAATAAAATACAGAGTAGTGAATTATGTAGTAACAGACCCTTTGTGAATGGGTTAATGAATAATTCACTCAGACAGTTTGTTCTTAAAGTCCCTCTGAAATCCAAATCAAGGTTTTAAACAAAACACTATTGGCTAAATAGGAGGAGCTATTCAATATATCTCGCCTTTTCTTCCTGTTTCATTTGAAATTATGTCACATATCAAATAAAGTGAAAGGGGATCTTTAAACATGATTCGGTGATGTGTATATTCTGCAGTTTTTCCTCTGTGTTATGGTCCTTTTTTGAATGAGTTTCTTAGTTTCCCCTTTAAGTCAGTTCCTTCACTCCTGCTTCTCTCTTTATTTAATTTTTATTAGATTTTCTTTTCCCCTAAGTTAACATTAGTTCCTTGTCTGGTATTGATGTAGGTTTACCAAAGTTTAGTATAGTTGTATTATGTTTTCTCTTGTTAATTTTGTTTGTTTGTTTTTTGTTCTTTATTTTGTTCTGTTTTTGGATTGTGATTTTTCCCTTTTCGTTTCCCAGTAATGGATTGTGGCTAGAAGGGCATCTGCTGTGTAAAACATATGCCAGAGTAGTTGGTGGTTCATTCCACTGTGGTGACCCTTGATAAATCAGGGACTAAGCTGAAAGAAAATTAATAAATGAATGAATTTTCCTTTGAAATAAAGTCAATCCAATACAATAATGAAAATTACCTCATCATTTACTCACAATCATGTGGTTTTAATATTTTTTGAGTTTCTTTCATCTGTTGAACATGAATAAAATATTTTGGAAAAAAAAAATGTTGATTGATGTCACCCATTGTCTTTCATAGTAGAAAAATAATAAATTTGAAATCAATGGGTGCCATCAACCAGCATTTGTCAAAATAACTTATTTTGTGCTCAACAGAAGAAAGAAACTCAAATAGGTTTTGAACAAATAAGGATGCGATAGAGATTTCATTTTTAAAATAAACTATCCCTTCAAGACCATTTTTGTTTTCTGCACCTTCATCATGTGTTTTATATACTACTTCATGGTACAGATTCATCATTCATTCATTTTCTTTTCGGCTTAGTCCCTTTATTATTCAGGTCGCCACAGCGGAATGAACCGCCAACTTATCCAGCATATGTTTTACACAGCGGATGCCCTTCCAGCTGCAACCCATCACTGGGAAACATCCATACACACTCATTCACACACATACACTACGGACAATTTAGCCTACCCAATTCACCTATACCACGTCTTTGGACTTGTGGGGGAAACCGGAGCACCCGGAGGAAACCCATGCGAACACTGGGAGAACATGCAAACTCCACACAGAAATGCCAACTGACCCAGCCGAGGCTTGAACCAGCGGCATTCTTGCTGTGAGGCGAACGTGCTACCCACTGTGCCATCGTGCAGCCCACAGATTCATCAATGAAACATAACTCTGTTTTGCTCAGAATAAAGGATACATTTAAAGGATATGATTACAAAAATCGGGCGACGCGGTGGCGCAGTGGGTAGCACGTTCGCCTCACAGCAA
>CAIGQV010016645.1:9794172-9825310 GCA_903798115.1 Danio jaintianensis
TGCAGCCCACAGATTCATCAATGAAACATAACTCTGTTTTGCTCAGAGTAAAGGATACATTTAAAGGATATGATTACAAAAATCGGGCAACGCGGTGGCGCAGTGGGTAGCACGTTCGCCTCACAGCAAGAAGGTCGCTGGTTCGAGCCTCGGCTGGGTCAGTTGGCATTTCTGTGTGGAGTTTGCATGTTCTCCCCGTGTTCGCGTGGGTTTCCTCCGGGTGCTCCGGTTTCCCCCACAAGTCCAAAGACATGCGGTATAGGTGAATTGGGTAAACTAAAATTGTCCGTAGTGAATGGGTGTGTATGGATGTTTCCCAGGGATGGGTTGCGGCTGGAAGGGCATCCGCTGCGTAAAACATATGCTGGATAAGTTGGCGGTTCATCCCGCTGTGGCGACCCCAGATTAATAAAGGGACTAAGCCGAAAAGAAAATGAATGAATGAATGAATGATTACAAAAATCAATCATACACATCCATAACTTAGCTGCACATTTGATCTTTCTCCATCTTGTCTCTTTTGCAGTCAGTTTGTTGTAAAGGTGTCGTGCCAGCAGTCGGAGCGGTGCGCGCCGGAGCGTGGAGCTCTCTGGAGGAACAGGCGTTCATGCTTCTGACGGAGACGGAGAGACAGACCATGAGTTATTACATTCAGGAGTACCAGCGCGCACACATCGGAGTAGAGCCTCTGGCCATGGCCCTGTTTGAACTCTTCAACACACATGCAAAGGTGAAGCTGACAGGAAAAAAAAAACTGTTAACAACCCATAACACCATGATGCATGCTAATGATGGTCAGTATGTACTAAATCATAATATTTTCTGACATTTATTGCAATAAAAATATCAGTGATGAAAATGAGAAGGGTCTGGCTGTAGAGCGACTGCAGATGCGTTATCAGACACTATTGGCTTTTAATGTCTACAGCTAACCTCTCCTAACCCTATCTCACAGTAATGTCATTAGCTCTATTGAGTGCATGTGCCTGAGAGTGCATGTGTGACTGTGCATGTGCAAGTTTACAGCCAGATATTATGTATCCATTGAGGGAGAAGAATTATTTTTTCTTTAAAGTCTTGTGAGGTCATACATATTGTATTGTTTCATTTCTATTGGAAGTTGAAGGGCATCCTCGCTTATAAACTGGGTGTTTTTATAAGAATACATATGAGTACATTTAGCATGCAAGGCTAATCAGCAGGCTTTATCACTGTTTTCGCTTTTTTTGTGACTACTGCATTTCAAACTGTGGCCTGCACTTACATTTGGCAAACTTCTAATATTTAAAAAAAAAAACGGAATCTCTTCAAATAATAAGGTTTAGGTATAAATAATCCATATCCATAGTGAAAACTGAGTGAGAAGTGCATTTGACATTGTGCTGTGTATTTATCTGTCATGTCATATCTGTGGGCCAAATTCGTTTTAGTTCACGTTTAATTTTGTTCCTCTAGATTTTCTGTTTGTATTCCATCTTTCGGATGAGACGTTAAACTGAGGTTCTGACTCTCTGTGGTCATTAAAATTCCCATGGCACTTTTCGTAAAGAGTAGGGGTGTAACCTCGGTATCCTGGCCAAATTCCCTCCATCGGTCCTTATCCATCATGGCCTCCTAATCATCCCCATCCACCAAATTGCCTCCAATAGCTGGTGTGTGGTGAGCGCACTGGTGCCGTTGTCCTGTGGCTGCCGTTGCATCATGCAAGTGGATGCTGCACACTAGTGGTGGTGTAAAGAGACCGCCCCCTCATGATTGTAAAGCGCTTTTGGGAGTGGCCATACACGATAAATGCGCTATATAAATACAAATTACATTACATTACATTACATATTCTCTACAGTACAGTAATGTTTGCTCATACTATTTCTGACTCGTCTTGGGTTTTATTAATTGTCTGCTGAAAGTAATTTTGTTCATTCCAATAAGTTGCCTTTTAATATTGGATAGATGAACAGTGAGGAGAATAACGGCAGCTCAGTGTTTTGAAAACACTTAACTTATTGTTTACAGTTTAATGGAAGATACTCCTATAGCTTATATAAAGGAAAAATAATTATGAAACCACATCTGATGACAAAAATAATTTATTTTTATGGTTATAAACTATAGTTATATAACATTTATTTAAATATAAACCTGAAAAAAGGTTTCAGTGCTCGAAAAAATAACAGTGGTCCCAACAGAAATGCTACTGTTGAAATTTTTTTTTCAGAATACAATTGAAACAGTAATATTTTTGACATAGTATTACAAATGTACATTTTATCATATTTAAAATTCTAAGACACTCGACTGATGTTATGAAGTATATACATAGTAAAAGTATATCAGCAAATATCTTTGTTTGTAAAAAGGCTCATACAAATGCATATTTACTACTGTAGTACATTTATTCACTCCACAGACCAATTTATTATCACACTGCACTGTCCTGAACAAACTAGCTCCAGGTTTTATCATTATTATCAAAAGACAAATTCTTATCGGGGCGATGTATGATTTAATGATCTTTTGGCTGTTACTGTTCTCCAGCTGTCGTTGCTGGCTGAGGTGCGAACTCTGGTCGCTCCACAGGATCTGGAGCGCTTCGATGGGCAGGTGCTGCTTCGGGAGATGGAGGCGTGGAGAGCTCGAAACGGAGGACCAGGCCTGCTCCACCCGGACTCCATCTGCATCACTCATCCAGAGGGCCTTGTTTCTCCTCCTGTCTGCCAGATGAACACTGCAGGCTCCAGCTACAGCAAGGCACGTGCATCTGCAAGTAATGTGGACATTAGCATGTGCTGAGAAGAAGTACAGATGTCCTGTTTAAATATTACTTTGATCAAGGTGTAATATATGTATAGGTGTAATAATGTAACATATCAGGATTTGGTAAGATTTTAAATATTTTTAAATGAAACCTAAATGCAATAGTTCTGGGCAAAGATTAATCATGATTAATTGCATCCAAAATAAAAGTTAGTCTTGACATAATATATACAATATGTGTGCATTATATATATTTATTTATATATAATAAATATGTGTGATACATACACATACATGGAAACAAACTATACAAAAAAATATGTTACATAGATATTTAATTATATATATATATATATATATTGTACTTTTATATAATGTACTTTTTTTTCATCATATACATATATTTTTACATCTGAATATAAATAAACATTTTCTCAAATATGTGCATGCATGTGTGTCTTACATAATAGATATAGACAGTACACACAAATATATTATGTCAAAACAAACTTTTATTTTGCATACATATAATTGCCCAGCAATATTATTATTAGTTCAAAATAACTGTATTAAGGGATAAATAATTAAAATAAGGGGTTAGAATGATTTTAAATGTCTTAAAGTCAAAATAGAGTAAAACTTAAAATGCTTAAAACAGTTTTGGGGATATTTACAGGATTCTTTGAATAATAAAAAGTTAATAAAAAGAACAATGTTAATTTGAACTGTTCACAAATATTCATTTTTTAGTAAATGTAAACTATAATTATACAGCATGTATTTAAATATAAAATTGAAAAAGGTACAGTGCTCAAACAAATAACAGCGGTCTCAAATTAAATGCTACTATTTAAAGTTTTTTTCCCCTCCACTAAACAATAAAAAAAAGTATAACAATTTTACATTATATCACATTTACAATTCTAAAATTGTCATTTCTGTTTCAAATTGAGTAAATGTTTTAAAACCAGTTAAAACTATTGTTATGCATTACACTTTACATTACACTTTTTTTGAACAGTAAAACCCCTCAAATTATAAGGACCTATTAATTTATTTAATTGTTGTAACAGTGCCTGTTAATTACTGTAGATTAATTATTCAACTCCTTAACTTTTGAGTAGTGACATAAAAGGAAGTTGAATAATATATATATTAAAAAGTCATTTATATATTTATGATGTTTGTTTATACCAATGCTTTACCCTCATCCTCAAAAGACCTTTTTGACAGAATGGGGATTGTTTATTTGTGTTTGTACTTGCTGACTTTATTCAAAGTGACTTCTGTGGTGCCTGCGTTGATTGGTCCGATCTGCCATGTCTTTATAATTGCATGATTTGATTCCAGCCATTGGTAAATGACAGAATCTCACCCACACAAGCTGGTAATTGAGCTGAATTGATGACAAAAACGGAGAAATGAAGAGCTGTCTCTCAAGCAGAGCATGGACGTCTTGAGCTCAAACATCCCTTTTTGATTGTATTTTGTTCTGGAGTGATTGTTGCTGTACGGTTCAGCCATTTCACTGATTGTTTGCTTTTTTGCATTTCTTTTATAGAGTGAGTGCAGATTAGATGGGAGTTTGATGCCACTCGAGACTCTGAATTCTCTTCCTGATGTTGCTCTGGTGAGTGCTTGTTTTTTTTGATTCATGACTACATGCTGATAGACTGGATTAAATAAACATCTTGTGAAGTAAAAACCAGTCAGCGTTGAAATGGTTTTTGTATTTTATCATTTCAATGAAAGAGGAAAAGAAAGAAGATTTAGAGCTAGGAAAACAAAACATTTATCCTTGAAACACAAAGCCTGTCACATCCTATGTAAACCTGAGGACATTTCACAATGTTTGTTTTGTTTTTGGATGCTTCAAACTCGTACATTTGTTTGTTTGTAATCTCAAAGGCCAAAAACTTAAAAAGGTCCAAAACCCAATAAAAAATCTTATAAAAGCCCATGTTCACACTATACCTTTCAAAAGTCACAGTTTAAGATTTATAAATGCTATTGAAAAATACAGCAAAATATTAATATTGTGATATTATTACAATTTAAAGTATTTACAAAGTATATACAATTTTAGTATTTAACTATTTTTATATATTTAAAAATGTAAGATAGTCTTCAGTGTCACATCATCCTCCAAAAACCATTCTAAGTGTAACAGTCCTTGCCTTGTCTTCCTGTGTTTTCTGTTTATCATTGTTTATCACCTTAGTCAGAGTAGTTCTCATTGTTTTGTTAATCTGTGATTTAGTTATTTTCTCCTCCCTCTCATCATCTAGTTTAGCTAATTAATTGCTCCCGTATATACAGCCTCTTGTGTTTACCTCTTGTTTGTCAATAGTATTGTGTCACTTCCGTGATGTCTACGTGCTCTTTGTTTTGCTTTTAGTTTTTGTTTTCCCCTAGTATGGACTGTTTTAATAAATTACATAAGAGGCACTTGGATCCACACACCTGTTTCATTTCTTGCACCACACATCAGATGTGACACTAAGAAACATTTATTTGTAGAGTACAAAACAGTGGAAAAGTAGAAACAGTGGACTGCTTATTGGAAATGGCAATGCATTTTCTAAGTTGGCTTAATTTAGTGCATATGCAACCCCTGGCAAAAAGTATGGAATCATCACTCTTGGAAGATGTTCATTCAAATGTTTGTGTATAAAAAAATCCAAGCACATACATGTCACAAAGCTATTTTCATTCAACAAACCAACCTTCTGGCTGTATGAAACACTTAAACGAACACTGTAGTCAATTACAACCGTTTTTACAGATCAAACAGAGGAAAAAAATATGGAATCACACAAATCTGAGGAAAATTATATGAAATCACCTTGTACTTTGCAGTTCTAAAACAAACACCTGTATCTGATTACAACTGCAGTTAAAAAAGACTTTTTAACATAACTGACATAGCTGGCTCCAACACGAGAGATGTCAGTTGAAACAAAGGAGAGGATTATCAAACTTCTCAAAGAAGTTAAATCTTCATGGAATGTTGCAAAAGATGTTGGTTGTTCCCAGTAAGCTGTGTCTAAAATCTGGACTAAGCACAAATCAAATGGGAAGACTGTAGAAGTGAACCGTACTGGTAGACCAAGGAAGACATCAAAGCGTCAAGACAGAAAACTTAAAGGTGCTGTATGTAAGTTTTTGGCTTTTCTGAAGCATAAAAATACCATAATATGCTTGCAGATATTTAAGCAACATGCTAAGTGAGCATTCTTGTTTAACTGAAAAACAATGCTAAAGTCAGTTATTCTGCTTTGAAAATGTGAGTTGTGTGCTGGAACGGATGTCTTTGTTTTGGTCTCTTTAACCCACCCACTGCCACTTTAGCCAATTATATTTCAGCACCCTGGGTTGCCTTGTTGGAAAACCGCATATTTCTTTCATTCATTCATTCATTCATTCAGAAAGGCTCTCCAAGCATGCGTCCCTGACCAAAATGCGACCTCCGGTGGACAGTAGCAGACTCCGAAATGGGACGCAAATTCAGAGTTCCACATTAGGTTATTAATTAACAAATAATATAAATATTACGAATGTAAACATTAGGTGAGCAGGTTACATTGTAACCTCGTGTCCCAACAACACGCTACGTGACGAGATTTGCAGTGATAAGCAATTTGGCTGTTTGCACTAGACGAAACTCGACAGAAATGTAAATACAGCCATTCAGAAGCACAGAATATGCACTCACTCACAAAATAGTTCGATTTAAGGTAAAATGTAATTAATACATATTAAACCTCTTTAACATTATTAAATGTACATGCTAAATCACTGATACAGTATGTGTTGGTTTGCATTATTTCACAGTTCTAAAGTTCAATTTCAAATTGTTTATTTTGTTTTCAAATTCTGAGGTGAACTATCTGCTGCTGCTTTTAGTATGGCAATAAATGTCATGTAAAATGGCATTCAAACTCACATTGTTAACATTTAACACTGAATAAAGCACATGTGGTGTACCTGAGATGATCATTATCAGTTTTCTTTTGTTCAGCTGTAAAAAATAGAAGCCGTTTCTAAAATATAAATTCCAGGTGTTGGTTAGAACAAAACCTCCTTTTAATATGAAAAATATTCCTTCTATTGCATGCCGTTGCTTTTATTTAGAACACAATTTAAATCAGCCTTTAATTAGTCTTTAGGCTCAATAGTCAGATAGTCATGGTTGTATGTGTTTTGATCCCGGAATGCAATACCTAGTTCAACCACTGGGTGTCAAACTTACTTACTGCACCTTTAAAGCAATATTCCTTCAAAACAGAAAATGCACAACAAAGAAAATGAGGAACAACTGGGCAAAAAGTGTAGTCAATATCTGTGACCGGACTGTAAGAAATCACCTATAAGAAATGGGATTTGCATACAGAAAAAGCAAACGAAAACAATCATTAACATCTAAACAGAAAAAACAAGGTTTCAGAGGGCTAAAGAAAGTCAATCTTGGACTGTGGATGACTGGATGAGAGTGATATTCAGTGATGAATCACGAATCTGCATTGGGCAGGGTGATGATGCTGAAACTTTTGTTTGGTGCCGTTCCAATGAAATTCATAAAGACAACTGCCTGAAGAAAACATGCAAATTTCCACAGTCATTAATGATATGGTGTTGTATGTCAGGTAAAGGTATGGGAGAGATGACAGTCATTACATCCTCTATAAATGCACAAGTTTATATTGAGTTTTTGGACACTTCTCTTATTCCATCAATTGAAAGGATGTTTGATGATGATGACAACATTTTTCAGGAAGATAATGCATCTTGCCATAGGGCAAAATCTGTAAAAACTTTCCTGCAGGAAAGACATATAATGTCAATGGCATGGCCTGCAAATAGTCCAGACCTCAATCTAATTGAAAATCTGTGGTGGAAATTAAAGAAAATGGTCCACGACAAGGCTCCAGCCTGCAAAGGCAAGGATCTGGCAACTGCAATAAGATAAAGTTGGAGACAGATTGATAAAGAATACTGTTTGTCAATAGTTAAATTCATGCCTCAGAGAATTCAAGCTGTTATAAAAGCCAGAGGTGGTACAACAAAGTAGTGGTGTTTTTATTTGGTGATTCCATATAATTTTCCTCAGATTTGTATGATTTCATATTTTTATTTCCTCTGTTTGATCTGTAAAAACGGTTGTAATTGACTACAGTGTTCTTTCTTTTCTTTTTTAAAGTGTTTCATAGAGCCAGAAGTTTGGATTGTTGAATGAAAATAGTTTTGTGGCATGTATGTGCTTGGTTTTTTTCTACACAATTAAACATTTGAATGAACATCTTCCAAGACTGGTTATTCTATACTTGTTGTTGTATTCTTTTACATTGTTCAACACTGCAGTTGATAACATTGTCAAATGAAGTTGTACACTGCAGTGGCATATACCAGTCACCTCAGATCACAGTTACTTGAACAGTGGCATCCTAAAATATGCAATTACAACACACTCATGTGACAGATTCTTTTTCATCTACAGTTGGTTGACATTTTAATTTGACATGTTCAATAGATTTTTATCCCACCCTTTCTTATTCTAATTTAATTAGGCATCAGTAACCCAACATTAACTCCTGTAATTATAACATTATCTTGGATGAATACATAATGGAGCATCTTGTCATAATCGTGTGCTTGTGCTAAATCGTTGTACATACCGACAACTATCATCTGTTCATTTCATAACGTGCTGACATTTTGCAAGGAAATGTCACCTTTAAAAGCTTTAAAATGTCAGGACGTGTTGATTTTTTTCTTCTTTTTTCTCACTGTTATCATAACCTCTCTCAATGATAATGCATCCTTTAATTGCCTGAAAGTGACAGTGAGGAGATAAATATGGCAAGTATATTTATGGGTTTTTTTTTATTTCAGGACAAGGTGCAGGCGTCATCAGAGTCGCCACCGTCGTTCAAGCCTCCGCCTCCACCAATAAGACACGCCAGCCCTAAGACTCAAACCAAACGGCCTTCATCCAAACTGTTCCAGACCAACCTTTTCTTTACCGCCCCCTTCAGGCGGCATCAGGAAAACCACACACATAATCACTCTCATTTGCCCTGCTCTTCTCACACGTCCCCTTGCACCATCCACCACACCACCTCCCCCTGCTCCGTCAGTCACACTCCTTCGCCATGCTCTCACCATCACAGCTCTCCACGAACACTGTCCTATCACTCCAGCCCTTCCTCCGGCCGAGATCTGGTTCAGTTCCTGATGAACAGGCAGGCAGGGGTGCTCTCCCCGCACCCCGAGTCTCCAAATCGCTCTCGAGACGGTACACCGATGATCTCTCCCCGCTCCTCTCCTTCCCTTTCGCCTTCACTACTGATGCCCGCGCCGCCCCCCTGCAGCCCAGAGAGGCTGGACAGCTCCCCCTCTACACACAGCTGTGGCCCACAGCATGCTGAGCCCGAGACCACAGAGGACAGACCCCAACCCCAGCTGAGAGGTGAGGACACACTTAAATTAGATCTTGAAGGGATAGATCATGGGATTTGTTTGTGACTTAATGCACGGGTCCAATATACTGATACCATTCTTGCCAACACTCCCATTTTTCCAGAGAGTCTCCCTTATTTCACACCCATCTCCCGCCACCCTCCCTTTTTGTTATTTTTCAATGGCCCAATCTAGTTACAAAAAATCACTTTTTGTCCTTGTTTGTCAGGTTGCCAGATCTTGTGTGAAACTCATCACCTCACACAATTTACAAATTATTCAAATCTCGAAGCATTTTTTACCTCAGTCTGGCAACATACGTTATAACACAGTTGCACTGTTGAGTAGGTGGTAGGTTAGGTTAGAGTAGGTTTCTGAGTAGGTGATAGATGCGGGATTTGAATGGCAGTGGTAGAAACGTCAGTAGTTGTAGACTGGGTTGAGAGTTGTCTCCCGGAATTTCGATGACAAATGTTAGTAGGTATGACTGATACACATCCAATATGCTCACAACTGTTACTTTCTGTTAACACCCAAGCAATAGTTTATTTAAATACTTGCCAGAAAATATTAACATATTTGTCTGTTCAACCACAAAGGATTTGATTTAGATTTCTTCCTAAATCATCTTTCCTAACTTTGTTGCACTTTTGTTGGTTGAATAAAATGTAAATAGGTTCTTGTCATTTGAAACTGTTCTTTGTCTTGTTTTCGTCTGTGTAAAAATAAATGTTGTTGATGAAAACTATAAGTATGCTTATCTGTAAGTTTATCTGATCAAATTCCATTCATCAATATTGCGAAAAACCCCTGAGAAGCTAACCTCTAAGCCTAAACGTAATGTGGAGACTGATTAGAAATCCTTTGTTTTAGGGATTTTAAATGGATTATTAAATGGATTATTGTTGATGCATTAAATAGGCCAATAGCCTAGTGGTTAAGTGCGCCGACATGGTGCTCACGGTGAGTTCGATTCCCGGCTCAAGGTCCTATGTCGACCCTTCCCCTCTCTCTGCTCTCAATGACACAGCACACAGCGAGTGTAATTCAGTTCGTTGACAAATGAACCTTTAAAATAAAAATAAAAATTAGGGAATCCAAAGCACAGTGCTACAAGTGCAATTTTATTTATAAGAAAAATTGTTTGTCAGAAACCCTCATTGCAGACAGTGTCATTTATTTCATAGACAATGACTCTTTAAAACAAACTTTTTTTGTGATTCAGAATCATACAGAGCAACAAGTATAATTTGAATCTTTTCGTTTAGTTTCCAGTTAAATAACTGAATCTTGTAAACAGGTTGTTTTTTAAGGAGCTTAATACGACAATACAACCAAATAACAAACAAACACAAATATATCTAGGTTAAAAAATATTTCTTTAAAATTTTTTAAAATTAAATAAATATTTGTAGAAATCCTCATGCAAGCACATTAAAATGTAAAGACAATAAGTTTTTGTTGCTTATTTTTTTGACAAAGAATGCTACTTAATATATGGATGTCCTGTATCCACAAAATTTTTTTGATTGTGTTGATCTTAATTCTGTGTCTGTTATTTAATAAAACAAGATTTGCTCTGCATAGTCTGGGTCTTGCTATTAATTATTAAAATAAATATTTACTGTACATAATGCATTGTGGTTTCTTTATAACGTACAGCATAAGTTGTGAGATGTCTTGAAAGTAAAATAGATCTCATAAAAATGCTGAAATAAATAATATTCAAGTTTAATCAAGACAAGCTGTATCAATTCTAAGCCCTATTGAATACACATTACAAAAGGTGGCTTATGTCAATGCAAATATACAGGAGTTACTTAAGGGTTTAATTTCTCCTAATTACAGAATGCATGCAGGGGTCACGAGGCACTTTTTAAGCTGACAGCCCTGGGAGGCACATCTAAACTTTGAAATTCAGCTCTTAGGGAATTCATCCACCTGTATACCTCTTCTCACATCCAGCTAATGTGCGAGATCCACATTAATTCTGAATGCAGATCTCTAATCTCTAAAAGCTCAATTGGGTGGTTATTTATGGCTTTGTGCGCTCATTTATCTTTATTCCCAGGAGCCACGCTGTCGCAGCTGTCAGACAGTGGACAGACTCTGAGTGAGGACAGTGGAGTGGATATCGCTGAGGCTGGAGGGTTGAGTAAGGACAGCAGCCCGAGACCAGGCAAACCCTCCTTCCAGCTGCTCATGGGGGACACTCGCAGAGCTGAAGGATTCGCACAGGCCTCCGCAAAACAGGTGAGAGAGATGAAAATTCTGTCATTTTAATCTTTTTTGGTTCTTTTGTCATGTAAATAAATGCTATGCAGAAACATTTCACATTGTAAGGATATAGTTTTATTTGTTGTCCTGTTGTTTAATATGGAAGCTTGTTTCCACTATAGAATAAAAATTGTAATGTGTAACCCTTATGTTGCATGGGTATATTTGTAGGAATAGCCAAAAATACATTGTATGAGTCAAAATTATTTTATTTTATGCCCAAAATCATTAGAGTATTAAGTAAAGATCATGTTCCATAAAAACATTTTTTTAAATTTTCTACCGTAAATCTATCAAAACTTAATTTTTCATAAGTAATATGCATTGCTAAGAACTTAATTTGAGCAACTTTAAAGGTGATTTTCTCGCAATTTTTTTATTTTTATTTATTTTTTTAACTCTGATTGCAGATTTTCTAATAGTTGTATCTCTGCCAAATATTGTTCTATCCTAACAAACCAAACATCAATTGAATGATTATTTATTCAGCTTTCAGACATTTAAAAAAATATACAAAACTTAAAAATTAAGCACCTAGGACTGGTTTTGTGGTCCAGGGTCAATTATTATTATTTTTTTGCAATTGCAAATTTGGTAAACAATTGCATGTTTATCCTTATAAAAAAATAAAAAAGGTCCTTATAAAAAAAGATTTTATTATAAAAACTGTTTATGCAGTTTCACCATGGAATCCACAAATTAACCCTGGTTTTGCAACACCATCCATAGTTTAATCCATTTATTTGCCGTAACACTATAGTACACAATACACACAAAAAAAATGACTGCTACACTTTAAAAAAATCACAGTTATTTTTCATTAGGGTGTGTCTTCCATTTCTGAGAAATAAATCCATTGGTGAGAAGAAAAATTGTGAAAATAGTGAGATGTAAACAGAATTGCAGGATATTGTCAGTGTCAGATTGAGGAGCAAGAGATAGTTGAGGCAGGATCTGTCACAGCAGTCAGTCTTATTCAATAGGAGTCAAACTAAACAAAGCACTATGTCACATGGAAACTGCAGGACAAGCAGCAGAATTGCTGGAACCTAACATACAGTCAGCACAAAACATACGGTGCTCAACTGTTGGCTTCACAGCTCTTAAATTTAAACTTCTTTTGATTAAAATATATTTTTTATTTCTTTTTATTTAACTGACTATATTCTGATTATAAATTAAGTTGAACACTATATCAGTTATGTTAAAGAACTTCTTGAAATTAAAAATAAAGTCTAAGCACCAACCTTTCAGCCTTTCTTTTAGTTGGCTTAAAAATGTTCTGTGCGTATGGTCAATTGTTTATATAGAATTGTAAGATACAAACATAAAATTGTGAAATGTAAACTTAATATTGTGACAAAAAAGTCAGAATATCATGAATATAAGAGTTGTCTTTGCTTCTCACAATTTTACATTTATCTAACACTTCTCAATTTATTTTGTAAGCAGACTTGTTGCAGTTACCTTAAAAAATATCTTGTGGTGGAAACAGATTTATGCAGTTTAAGAAACAGGTTTACCTCTCATTTTCCTGCATTGATGTAAGCCTCTTTGTCTTCAAATACCTCGAAATATCTCCTTTTCTGTGTTCATCCCTCATTGTCATTGTTTTAGATGGGAATGATGGAGCCTATACTTGTACGGGTGCCCAAGTGTGCCAGTACACTGGGCATTGCTGTTGAAGGGGGTGCAAACACCAGACAGCCTCTGCCGCGCATTGCGACAATACAGGTGGGTCAGAGCACTGGATACACAAAACACAGCATAAAGTTAAGCTGTTCCACAAGGAAGATAGCGTAGTTAATAATTGCTTTTGGCTCATATCTAAGGCAGTACTTGTTGTGCTGAATGCAAAAATGCACTACCATTTAAAAATTTGCAGTCTGTCAACTCAAAATTATTCATTTTAAATTGTCAAAGTTGTTCATTTTATCCAGCAATGATGCATGGTCAAAGTGTGACAGCAATGGAATGTTAGAAAACTATTTTAAGTAAATGCTGTTCTTTTGAACTTCCTGTTAATCAAAGAATTATAAGTGAAGTTTATTTCTAAACTAATTTCGAGAGGATCACATGCTTATGATTGACCACAGCTGGTCCTGCATTAGCAACGCAGGATTCACCAATCGGATGATTCCTAACTCACTATAAATAAACAGAGTTTCTTACCTTAGTTATCTTCGTCTTGAAGAATCCCCCCTTCCACCCCTACTCCTCCCTCCTTTTTCTTGACAGGGCGCCCCGGCGGCCCACTATTGCCTCACAGCAAGAATGTCATTGGTTCAAATCCTTACTTGACCAGTAGACGTTTCTGTGTGGAGTTTATATGTTCTCCCCGTGCTCGCATGGGTTTCCCCCGGGTTCTCCGGTTTCCTCCCACAGTCCAATGACATGCGACATAGATGAATTGACCAAACCAAATTGGCACCATTGATGAGTCTTAATCAGCAATTCCTAATTGCCATTAGCCATAAATAAGCAGGGGAGTTCTCGAGACCTACCTGAGCTCAACTCCCCTCTCACCTTACAAACGGGAGGGAGCCCCGGGCTCGAGGATCTTATGAGCTCAGGGCTCTCTCCCGGGACAGCATGCCAAACACACTTTATAATCAATCATCAGCTAAGTGTGAACTCTTCAAACAGTTTCTGTTTTCACAACACTATTAAGCAGCACATGTGTTTCAATGTTGATTATAATAAGAAATGTTTTGTGAACTCCAAATCAGCATATTAGAATGATTTCATATTAGAAAGGATCTTATGACACTAAACTGGAGTAACAATTCAACTTTGCTGTCACAGAAATAATTTACACTTCAATTAAAATAAACAATTGTAATTTGGGATTGTACTAATATTGAACAATGTCACTTTTTTAGCAGTTTTTTAATCAAATAAATGTACCTTACTGAGCTTTTTAGCGGTACTGTATCCTCATCAAAAAAAAGGTTCAATCTAATTACATTTTGTCTATTATAAAACAAATGCTTGTGTACTTTTACTTGTTTACTCTAAGTCTAATTTCCAGATCTGTTATTTGAGCGTAAAAAAACCTTCCTATGTATTGTAGCTAATGGCCTAGAAAGTTAGGCAGCATTGCTAGTTTTTGGAGAAGAGCTTTACAGCTTGCTGATTTGATTTTTTATAGTGTTCAAACTCAGGCTCGTAGAAACTATGCTAAGTAATAAATCTGAAATGTTAACATAAAAGTAACACAAAGTGTTAGAATTACTATTCCAAGAAAGTACCTTTTGTTCCACTAATGGAAAGGGTAGCTAATGTACTGTGAAGGTCTGATATTACACCCATCAAAAGTGCAAGATACAGTTGTAACTTATATAATGTGGTTTCAAAAAAAGCTTTTAAAAGCTGTTCCCTCGTAGACACATGAATGCTCAGGTCAGTGAAACCTGCTTCTCCATCATAGGACTAAAATTATGGCTCTGCATGACAAAACAGTTCCAATTTTCTTATTAGCAATGACTCATGAGACATTTAATGCTTTCCCTGTTAGATAGACCCCCATCTGCGCATATAGCACTAAGATGGCAGATTAGTCTTTAGTCTTAACTTTACAGGAAGTTTTAAATATAAAGGAGCCGCTTTGTTTTTCCCTCATTTCTTTTATGACCTTTAGTCCAGCATCTGCTAGCTAATGGAGCGCATTAGCATATTTATGTGCATGTGTCTGTGTGCGTGTTTCTATCAGCGTTGTGCTCACTCGACAGGAAGGTGAGAGATTTCCCCTTTAGCACAAAGTGGCTTTGCACTGAAGTGTGTTTGCTTACATATTCAAACCTGATGGGAATCAAGCAGATAACATTATGCATTTAGCTTTAGGGGATGAAAACAGATGAGATTAACATAACTTGTATCTAACAATGCTTATAGAGACGTCCGATACTGCTGACCGAGGGGTGACAGACAGCGTGATGTTGCTCTGTTTGGCTTCTTTGTAGATCGGTGGAGGCAATATCCTTGAAATTTGCATAGAATGTCAGTTTACACAGCCAACATTAATAAATATCACAACTGGAAAAGGTCAGGAGAACACAGCCCGTCACAGACCCATCTGGATGCGTTTCATAATTAAAGATGCAGATTTTTTTTTTTCTCTAGTAAATGTCTGTAGAAATCACACCTGTCTCTGTGACAGCCCTGGGCTCTGTAAAGGGTGCAGAAAGAATTTACAGAGCAACCTGACTTTTTTTTTTTTGCCAATCACAAGTATTCATTTTGGGTGTGCTGATGTTGGATTGGAGAGAGGTCTTGGATTTACAAAGTTTTGGAGAACTGGCCTAATGCCTAATGGCACATTAGAAATATTACATTTGCGAGCTGAATGCACCTCAGAGGGGCAGTGTAAAATTCATAAGCCCTTGTTAAAGAAACCCCTTTAATACCTTGTTTACACTGAGTGGTATGGTTCAGTACAGTAGTGTAATCCACTTTCACTGCCAATAGTACCCACACTTGGTAGGTGTGGTCTACAGTATGCCAGAAAGAAGCCATCAATATCCTTGTTGCTTGAAGAAGAAAGAGATTCACATGCACTATTGCGTGTTTTGGGGCCTCAAGTTCATTATTAGAAATATAGACGCACAGCAAACAAATGCAATTTAAGAATCAGAAAGAGCTTTAATGCCCGGTATGTTTACACATACAAGGAGTTCGTTTTCATGACAGTTTCAAGTTTCCACAATGCAACAGAATGACAGTGACAGGACAAAAACACAGATAATAATTTAATTAAATAATAATAAAAAAATTTTTTTTAAGTGATCAGGGAAGCGCACGCGTTTAGATGTGAAATGTCAACTGCCCCGTAAAAAACAATCGTTGTTCTACTGAACACAAAAGAAGATATTTTTAAGAAAGCTGAAAACCTGTAACCCTTGACTTCCATAGGAAATACAACTGCTATGGAAGTCAGTGGTTACAGGTTTTCAGCTTTCTTAAAAATATCTTCTTTTGTCTTTAAGAGAAGAAAGAAACTCATAAATGATTGAGACCACTTGAGTGTAAATAGTGAGTAAATTTTCATGTTTTGGGTGAACTTTCACTTTAAAGTTTGAGCAGACATGAGATATTGAGATATTTATTGAATTGGTTTAGCTTTTCTTTGAAGCAAATGAATATTATTAAATGATTTTGTCCTTTATTGTCCCTGATACCCTACAGCAGGTTAATGCTAATGTTTCTCGATTTGTGAAATGCCATTTCCAGAGAGTGACTCCATTAGTTCTGGTGGATAATGTTTCCAGAACAAACATGCTTTTCATAATGGTTTTTCAAAGCATCATTCATATGTGAGGTTATAGTGGAATCTTAAATGTTGTCTGACACAGTAACAAACTGAATCCAACCTGAAAGAAACACATGGCACAATGAGCTGATGTCACAGGTGTAACCATGGCCACCGCTCCTCCGGTCTCCTCAAGACACACTTTGGATTTAATCAAATGTTCATAATGAGAGCAATCACTATTCAATCTTCAGTCAGACTTTCACAGCTTAGGTTTCTTGTTGAGAGTTAAATTGTAATAAATGTTGACAAATTAGACCGGACTCCAGCAGGATCATGTGACAGGTGTTGTGGTTCTCCAGTTCTCATTAGCTGCTTTCCCACTCTTTTTTTAGGATACTGGGTGATTCAGGGCTAATAAACAAACCCAAAAGCTGCATTTCCATATGCAGTGCTACTTTAAACCCTTATCAGCCTCCAACAACATCCCACAAACCCTAATTTCACCAGAACTAAATAGCAAATTCAGCATAACATCATTTCAAGAGTTCACACTTAGCTGATGATTGATTATAAAGCTTGTTTGGCATGCTGTCCCGGGAGGGAGCCCTGGGCTCGAGGATCTTATGAGCTCAGGCGATTGCAAGGCGAGAGGGGAGTTTGAGCTCAGGTAGATCTCGAGAACTCCCCTGCTGTAGTAGCTAATGAACAGAAACTGATTGGTCTTAAGAGATAACTACTTACTAGGAGCATGTCTATGGTGCCGATTTGGATTAGTCAATTCACTTAAGTTGCGTGTTTTTGGACAGTGGGAGGAAACCGGGGAACCTGGGGGAAACCCACGTGAGCACGGGGAGAACGTGTAAACTCCGCACAGAAACGTCGGCTGGCATGGTAAGGACTAGAACCAGTGACGTTCTTGCTGTGAGGCAACAGTGCTAACCACTGGGCCACCGTGTCACCCATCCAGGAAAGGAGGAGTAGGGGTGGAAGGGGGGATTCTTCAAAACGAAGATAGCTGTTATATGGAACTTAGGGTATTTATAGTGGCTTAGGAATCGTCTGATTGGTGAATCATAAATTGAATAATGCGGGACCAGCCGCAAGCAATCATAAGCACGTGATCCTCTCGAAATTAGTTTATAAATAAACTTCACTTATTCATTTGTGTAGCAGAGACGCAGTGACTAAACAAACATGCTTTCTCTTATTTGTGTGAAAAAAATAATGGATGTTTGTTTTCCCCTACCTGACCACACGACAACCCCAAATAGGTGCATGGGCTTGACAAACCACCTGTAGAAACACTCTTCTCTTGCTCTAAAAAAAAAACTTACTCTAGCACCTAATTCTCTAAGCACTGACTTAAATATACAATAAATACTTAATTATACAAGCACAGTTCCTTTGTATAACTAGCACTTCTTGTGTGTTGCCTCTTCTTGTTGAATTGCTGAAGGCCTCCTTAATTGTAAGTCGTTTTGGACAAAAGTGTCTGCTAAATGACTAAATGTAAATGTACATCCAGCCAGTACTCACAGAATAAAGCCTGAAGCCCGAAATCTTCTGCCGGTATCAAATTTGTCTTGTTGCGATTAATTGCTGAAGTTTTTATCATTTCATACAGTATTATTATAAAAAGAATACTTTAATAGCTATGAATAATAGCTAAGAATAAAATACTTGATGCATTGCTTTATTGTATGTTCGGAGTAAGCAAATGTTCAAGACTAATTAAATTGCTAAAGGAGCTGAAGGATTCACCTAAAAAAAAAGAGACTTAAATCTTAATTTACTCATTCTTTATTGTTGCAAACTTGTTTGACATTATTTCTTCTGTTGAACACATAAGATATTTTAAAGAAAGCTGGAAACCTGTTCCTGATACCATTGTCCTGCTGTAGGGTAGCAGGGACAATAAAGGACAACATCATTTAATACTGTTCATTAGCTTGAAGGAAAAGCTAAACCAATTATATAAATATCTCAATATCTCAGGTCTGCTCAAACTTAAAGTGATAGTTCACACAAAATATGAAAATATACTCACTTTTTACACTCCCTCAAGTGGTCCTTTCTTTCTTCTGTTAAAGTCAAAAGAAGATATTTTGAAGAAAGCTGGAAACCTGTAAACATTGGCTTCCATAGTATTTGTTTTTCCTACTATAGATACTATATTCCTACTATAGTCAATGGTTACCAGTTTCCAGGTTTTCTTCAAAAGCCCCTGGCCATTGATCTCAAGGAAGGCTCAATCAAGAAGTCTCAAAAGTGACCGTACACACTAACCCACTCGCTCTTTGCCTGACAGTGAATAGGCATCAATTCTGGAGCGTCGAGAATTTTGTTGGCCTAAATGTATAGCATGACTATTAGATTGCGATCAGACGGGCCTCCCTCCAGCTGAACAAAAGATGACAAGCAGAACGCTGGTCTTGGTTATCTCCTTCTACCTGTCCTCAGGCCCTTTATCTTCATGCTGTGACAGGAGGTCAGCTAATGACCTCTCGATATAAAGTGGCGTATCAGAGAGAGCAAGCGGTCATTTTCTCCTCCATTTCCCACTTGTCTTTTCCCTCGCACTTTTGATGAACGATCTCTCTGTTTGCCAAAGTTTGACCTTTTCTTCTTGTGTTTTCTTTCTTTCTCCTGGCCGTCTCCAGAAGGGGGGCTCTGTGCATCTGTGTGGACAGTTACGGGTAGGACAGGTGATTCTGGAGGTGAACGGTGTCTCGCTTAAAGGCATGGAGCACCGGGAAGCCACTCGGCTCATTGCGGAGGCATTTAAGACCAAAGACAAGGATCATGTGGACTTTTTGATCATGGAATTCAACTCTGCTCTGTAGATGTTGTCCCTGGAGAGTTCTGACTGCAGAGACCTTGCACTTTACGTCACGTCCGCACAGAGGAGCCCATGAGTCACGCTTGTCATTTCTAATGAGTCACAATTAGCTTTGAGGTGAAACGCTGCAAAACGCCCACCTGAAGCCTGTGTTCACGCTATAACAGCAGCAAACAGACACCACTCGCTCACTGCAAACACCTGCTGTGCTCCAGAGGAGGATCTGCAGAGCCACGCCTGAGGGCCAGATGTTTGATAGGACGAGATCAGGGTCATGTCAAGTTTGGCAAATCTGTGTCACTTTGTTTGCAGTCTGTTCAATGAAAGATATATACAGTTGAAGTCAAAATGATTAGCCCTCCTGTGATTTATTTATTTATTTTCTTTTTCAAATATTTCTCAAATGATATTTAACAGAGTAAGGAATTTTTCACAGTATTTCTTTTTTTCTTCTGGAGAAAGTCTTATTTGGTTTCTTTTGGCTAGAATAAACACAAATATTTTTTTTTTTAAACAATTTTAATGAATATTATTAGCCCCCTTAATCAATATATATAGTTTTTGATTGTCTACAGAACAAACCACTGTTATACAATGACTTGCCTAATTACCCTAACTTGCCTAATTAACTTAGTAATCCTTTAAATTGCACTTTAAGCTGAATACTAGTACCTTGAAAAATGTCTAGTAGAATATTATGTACTGTCATCATGGCAAAGATAAAATAAATCAGTTATTAGAAATTAGTTATTAAAACTAGAAATGTGTTGAAAAAATCTTTCCGTTAAACAGAAATTGGGGGAAAAATAAATACAGGGGGGCTAATAATTCAGGAGGGCTAATCATTCTGATTTCAACTATATATAATTTTTTTGTTAGATGCACTGATAATAATTTGCTCAGATGATACTAATAGCTGATTATATATTATATAATATATGATTATTAAGTGATATCTTCCGATAGCAATGGTTTGGTGGTTTTGGCTTTTATACCTTATTTAAAACCGATGAAAGTTAATTCCTCAATTAAAAAAAAAAAGGAATAAAATGCTATTTTCTCCATTTCAGCTGGTTGTTCGACAGTAAATGATAAACAGGAAAACAAATTACTTATGATAACGTTCTTAACCTAAAATTAAAATTACATTTCTTAACATTGATTGACATAAATTCAAATGAAATTCATATTCAATCATATTAACATAATAATCATAAAGTTTGTGGTCTGTATATTTTAAGTTTTTTTGAAAGGTCTAACAAAATTTATTCTAAATTAATTTGATCAAATATACAGTAAAAAGTTGCCATTTTGAATTATTATTAGTTTAAAATGATAAATTGGTGTAATATTATTATTTTACTCAATTTTATAAATTAATATTTTATTAATTAATGTTTTTTTGTGAAAATATTTTTTTCAGGATGTGTTGATTTTGAGAGGTTACATTTTTTTTTTAAAGTCTTTACTGTTCGTTTTGATTCATTTAATATATTTTGGCTAAAAACTTACTGACCCCAAACTTTAAACTGTAACGTGTATGCATCAATCCACATCAAAATCGTATATAAAACCTATTTAGTCTTGACCCATTTCTTTCTGTTACATTTATTTGTTTTGTGATATACATTTACGTATCACTTTAATCATATTATTTAACGAGTCATTGTCTTTGAGGTTTTGTTACTCTTCACTCATTCAGAAAACCTTTAAAACATTTTATGAATGGAACTGAAATCAGAGGAAGTACTGAAGCAAAGTCATATTAATAAATTACTACTGTAATATCTGAATGGAGAACCAGAATTATTCCTGGACAGATGGAGCGAGGAGGAGGACAAACATTCTTATTATCTTTTTATACTATTCTTTCTGTCTCTTTGTCGCTCTCTCTCTTTCTTACAGACTGTCTTAATGTGTTTAGTTCGGTTCTACATGAGTAATAAATGCTTCAGAGGCACCGGGTTATAGAACGCTATAATAAAGTTGTGCATAGCAGTATTTTAAAAGCGATCAGATGTCCATTGTTTGAATTATATGTAAATGCACGCCTACTGATTATGCAACATACGGAGAGAGTTATTGTACATAAGTAAAATAATGTAAAACTGTATATATTTTATTTATGTAATATATATTTTTTGCACATACTGTTGATATGATGTTTTCAACGACTGCATAAGAAACTCTCAAATATGAAACCAAAACATCATCACTTAGATAATAGGAACATGTACGTGTATTAGTTTTTCAAGCCCAAAGGATGTTCTCTTTCCTATAGATGTTTTATTCATATGCCACAAATAGATAGTCCGTCTTAAAAGCTGTAGTTCACCCAAAAATAAAAATTCTGCCATCATTTACTAATCCTGATTAAGTTTTGTTTTACTGAAAAACTAAAAAACATATTTTGATGAAAAAAAAAGTTTAACAGTATTCATTGACTATGATAGTAGGGAACAAACACTACGCCATAATTAGATTTATTTATTTTTTTCGGAAAGTGGCTCATTTTAGAACTCCCCTAGAGTTAAATATTTGAGTTTTACCATTTTTCAATCCATTCAACCGATCTCGGGATCTGGCAGGAGCACTGTTAGCTTAGCTTACACTGGAAAAAATTATTCAAAGATGATTCCTTTGATTTACAATTTTTGTTTTTTAGTTAAGTGATTGTAAACAATTTATTTGGGCTGAATTTAAACAAACAAATTAAGTTGAACATTACTAAATTTAATTAGTTTGTTTAAATTAAACCCATGTAAATTGTTTGCAACAATTTTGCAGAATCATTTCTTTCAGTGTAGCCTAAATTATTGAATCTGATTAGACCATTAGCATCTATAAAAATATATATATATTGATAATTTTCCTATTGAAAGCTTAGTACATTGTGTAGTAAAACTGATGGAAAATAAAAAAAAGTTGCTATATTCTAGGCTGATATGGCTAGGAACTGTACTCTCATTCTAGTGTAATAATCAAGAAACTTTGCTGCTGTAGCAGGCGCAATGATATTTTGCAGCGCCTAATGATGCTAATGGTCTAATCTGATTCAATTATCTATGCTAAGCTAAGCTAAAAGTGTTCCCACCAGACTGGAGATCGGATGAATAGATTAAAAAATGGTCAAACTCAACTGTTAAACTTTAGGTGACTTGTAACAAAACAGTGATTTTCCTTTTTTTTTTAATCGTTTGTGTTTATTAGAAGCACATACAGATGATCATGCAGGTTTGGAACAACTTGAGATTAGTAAATTGTGAGTACGTTTTTATTTTTGAGGTGAATTGTAACTGTAAGTTTACAAAGATTTTTTTGGTTTTTGGTTATTTGTTGCTTGTCATTTGTTGTACTTTGCAGTGTGAAACACATAATACTGTAACTTTACAATTACTGTAATATTGTAGGATAACAGAGCAACACCTTATAGAGACAGTGCACAGACCGAATGCCTGAAATATTTATCATTTATGCCAAACTGAAAAAGAGACTTAAATAAATATTTAAAGAATGAATTACGTGTCATTTGTAATGATTTTGATTACAATCACGTTGTAGCTGTTTGATATCGTTCACTGATTGTGGTGTTTTGGTGCCCTCGTGTGTTCAAATCAAGGACTCACTTTTAATTGATAAAGGTTTTCAGTGCTGTATGCATGCACAGTATGAATGAAGACCTATAGTAAAACATCTTTATATATTATATACATTCAATTTTTTTGTTCAAACTTTTGATTTGAGCAATTATTTGACATTAATATTTATATGTAAAATGTACCCTTCATCTAGACTTCAGAACCTATTTATTTAATTGATGGATTTATTAAAAAAAAAAAATTTAAGAGATGCAACTTTTAAGTTTAAAATTTTACTAACTTTAATGGATTGTTTCAAAAGGGTTAGATTTTTATTTTATTTGGTTCATGCTTATATCGATGTATCCTTCTGTTCATCTATATACAAACGCACACACACATTGAGATAAATCTGCCTCAACCAAATGCAGGAAAAAACAGCTAAACTAATGTAATATATGATAAAAAAAACAATCAGGAGATGTTTAACAGAAGCCAGTTTATTTTACTATTCTCACAAGACAACGGTTCGCACTTTATAACCTCTGATGTGTTAAACATGTTAAATATATTTAAATATGGCATATTGTTTATTTACACAGCATGTATTTGGATTGTCAGTATCATTAACAGAATACAAGTACACCATAAAAAGCAGCGATACTATATTACTTCACAAGGAACACTCCTTTTATTATTCCACAGGTGTCAAAGCAAGTTCCTGGAGGGCCGCAGCTTTGCACAGTTTAGTTCCAACCCTGCTTCAACACACTTACCTGTAGGTTTCAAACAAGCCTGAAGGACTCAATTAGTTTGATGAGGTGTGTTTAATTAGAGTTGAAACTAAACTGTGCAGAGCTGCGGCCCTCCAGAAACTGGCTTTGACACCTGTGTATTATTCTGTGCTCATGGGTGATGTAGCGAGGCTTTACTACATGAACAGACTCTATATACGAGACTAATAACTATTATTTTTGAACTACATCATCAAAACAAAACAAAGTATAGTTGATATTCACAACAGGACATTCGATATTAACATGAGCGCACAACCAGACACAACAGACCAAACTACTAAGTCAATTCAAAATGACTGGAAACTGCAACCTCAAACTTCATTTTCTATGCTGACTCTATCAGTTTTTGTCTATCAGTGAGTTACACTTAAGTCATTTAGTTATCACTTGAAAATGGATCTATTAAGAATGGGTTTCAGTAAAATGTTAATTTTATTCTATAAAGTTCTGATAGCATTTATTTAAAATTTCATTTCATTTAGAGATTTTCTTTTTCAGAATTTGAAATGTTTAATTTGTTGTGATGGAATGTCCGGGTTTATTCCACCAAATACGGATTTCTTAACTCTTTTAAACTTGATACACTGGTATTGTAATGTCTAAAACGAATATAAACATATCTGAAATGCCACCTTTCTTCATTTTATGCAAAACAAAACATTTTCAATTTCAAAGAGATGTCATCAGTAGTCTACAGAATAAAACAAAAATGATGTTTTACTTAAACACATGATTATAATGTGAATTAGAGCAGTGTTTCTCAACCACGTTCCTGGAGGACCACCAACACTGTTTTGGATGTCTCCTTTGTCTGTTACACCCATTACAGGTATTTCAGTCTCACTAATCAGCTGATGATTTGAATCAGGTTTGTTTGGTTAAGGAGACATGGAAAACGTGCAGAGCTGGTGGTCCTCCAGTAATGTGGTTGAGAAACACTGATTTAGAACACAATATCAATATTTTAACTTCAAAAGAGCTAAAAACAAATCTATTTTCATTCTCTCCAGGATTTTGTAGGGACCTTTTTTGCAGCCTAAAATGATTAGAATTTTGCTAATCTTTTAAAATAAATATATTGAATGTGATGGCTTTTCTCACAACTTATTGCATCATTTGCTTCAATTCTTGTGTTTTGCTGTGAAAATACACAAAAACCTTTTTTTCACTAAACTTTTTTTTATCTCAAGAACCATTGAACTTGCAAAATCCTGCATAGACTGAATAGTTGGTGGAGTAAACCTGATTTTCAATTACAGCAATTGAAAACAGTTATTATTCTGAACAGTGGTCATTTTCGGAGGGAGAAGAAACAAATATTAACATTTTACTCAAACACACCTAATAAATCCATAAACTGAGAACTCTCAATAAGGTCTCCTAATTTTATCCACAGCGGTAAATAATAAATCATTTATTATTTTTTGATAATGACTATCTGACTATACAGTACACAATCCTTTATGTATATCTGTCACTTAACTGACAAACTAATATAATATGATATAATTTGAGGATCATATGTAGACATTTAACAGTAACTACATACTGTATGTAGTAATATACTTAACTATAGCATATTATTCTGAAAGGTGACAGTCTGCCTTTAATGGGCTGAAATGTAGAAATACTGCATGGATGTGTACGTTGATTAATTTTCTGTCATAGTGGGATGATGCCACTGATGACATCAGTATAGTGAGGCGGGGCTATGATGTCACCACATTCTACAAGATGAAAGAGAGACAGAAAGAGAAAGTGAGGAAAATGTTTAATTATTACTGTATTTATTTGGACATTTATTAAAGTTGACTTTGAAACACCATTAAATTAAATACATTTTCAATAAAAAAGGTTGTAGAATGTCTGACCTTTTTTCAGTTCTTGATCACTTGTCTTCTTCAGCAGGGAGCTGGTCCTCGGGGGCCGCATTGGGGTCCAGAAAGTCTGCATGCTGCAGATGCTTCAGGTATTTAACAGGAGTGATGGTGTGTGTGGAGCCTGTGATGGAGGTCAGACACACTCTAAATCATTAAACTGCCATGATTAAACACATCAACAAACACACTAATTAACGTGGGGCTTTTTAAATGCTGTAATTACAAACATGCAGCTGCAGAGTAACAGAATAGATGAATGTTTTGCAGATCACTCCTATCAGTAGATAGTTGTGTTTTTCTGGCACTCTATATTGAAGCATATTCAAGGCAAATAAGGTAATTTCTTAATAGCCATAAACCATGCGTTAAAGAGCAGAATGCTTTTTTCTCCTCTCAATTCATATTTAAGGTCAGTCAAAAAAATATGCGGTCTATTTGAAAAGTTTGAGTTGGTTAGATATTATTTTCTTTTGTGCTCGCCAGGGTAGCATTTGCTTGATTAAAGAAGAGGCTGCGTAAGAATATACAGTTGTAAATTATGCGCTGCATTTGGGCTCATTTCCAATAGGCAACACCCAAAGACAAATATAATCTGGAGAATTACAGTCAAGCCTGAAATTATTCATACCCCTGGCAAATTCTGACTTAATGTTTTTGTTCAAATGTAAATAAAAGCTGAGAAATATGATTGTTTCCCACAATGATGCCTCTTGTACATCGTCTTATTATCTTTTGGGACAAGCCTGTGTCATTTCTGTTAAAAAAAACCCTTGCTGGTTTAATAAAAATGACTTTAAGTCAGAATTTGCCAGGGGTATGAATAATTTTGGACTTGACCTTATTCTTGTGTTGGCAAAGCTGAATTTTTAGCATCATCACTCAGGTTTTCAGTGTCACGTGATGCTTCAGAAGTGATTCTAAATGCAGATTTGCTGTTACTAGTATTTTTTTTAATAACTGGCAGTATTTATTTAAAATAACTTTTCCTTTTCTAACACTTTCTTTTCCGGTATACTGGTTACACATTCCATGTACTGTACTTATTAGAGTAATAACAATAAATTATGGATAATTACATGCATCTTACCCTAATGCTAACCCTTTAGTAACTACATCTAGATAATTACTAACTTATTTAATATTATTATTTTTATTAATTATTATTAATTGAGGCGTCATGATGGCGCAGTGGGTAGCACGATCGCCTCACAGCAAGAAAGTCGCTGGTTCGAGCCTTGGCTGGGTCAGTTGGCATTTCTGTGTGGAGTTTGCACGCTCTCCCCGTGTTCACGTGGGTTTCCTCCAGGTGCTCCAAGTCCAAGCTCCAAGTCCAAGTCCAAAGACATGTGGTATAGGTGAATTGGGTAAGCTAAATTGACTGTAGTGTATGTGTGTGAATGAGTGTGTATGGATGTTTCCCAGTGATGGGTTGCAGCTGGAAGGGCATCCGCTGCGTAAAACATATGCTGGATAATTTGACGGTTCATTCCGGTTCAACCCCAGATTAATAAAGGGACTAAGCCGAAAAGAAAATGAATGAATAAATTATTAATTGATATTACGTGCTACCTTTTCTATAACGATGCAAAAGTCTTGTTACTCTTACTTTTAACTAGAGGTGGGAGAAAAAAAAAATCGCTACATCGTGATTCTTTTTCATAATGATTCTGGATCAATTTTCAAAAGTTCTGAGTCGATCCTTTATTCAAATTAGTTCACGACGACATGGCCTGCACGAGCACAAGCTCTAAACAGTGCCAGCACTTTTATAATCATTAAAGGAGGCGGACAGGATAGTATGTCAACATTACGGCACACTCCATTATGAGTGAAGGCTTGCGGCCTGTGTTTGTTTTTCACAATTGCTCTTTGTAATTGGCTTTTTTACATTCAGAGCTGGGCGTCACAGTGGTGCAGTGGGTAGCACGATTGACTCACAGCAAGAAGGTCGCTGGTTCCAGCCTCATTTCTGTGTGGAGTTTGCATGTTCTCCCCGTGTTCCCGTGTGTTTCCTCCGGGCACTCCGGTTTCCCCCACAAGTCCAATGACATGCGGTACAAGTGAATTGGGTTAGCTAAATTGTCCGTAGTCTATGTGTGTGAATGAGTGTGTATGGATGTTTGCCAGTGATGGGATGCGGCTGGAAGGGCATCCGCTGCGTAAAACATATGCTGGATAAGTTGGCGGTTCATTCTGCTGTGGCGACCCCAGATTAATAAAGGGACTAAGCCAAATAGAAAATGAATGAATGAATGAACATTTAGAGCTTGTTCATCCTTGTTCATCCTTAATAATTCTTCCAATTATTAAACAAAAGCATAGAAACTCTAATTCTGGTTGAAATGTAAAGATGTCAATGGACAGCAGAAGGAATAGAAAAAATATAAGTTAAGAATTGTTTTGGAATTGGATCATGACCCCCAGAATCGAAATCGGATCGGATTTACTCCCTAAAGATTCTTACCCCTAATTTTAACCAATTTAATGCACCCTTGATAAATAAAAAAATATTAATTACACAGTAAAAAGATGACTGAAGTCACAGCCATCAAAAGCAGGCCAGTACTGTGTAATGCAGTGTGTTATAATGCATGTCCCAGGAAGTGTGAGTCACTGATAGTTTGGAGGTGTCAGAAAGGGCCCTTCAGCTCTGAAACCCACCGATAACAGCTTCCCATTTGCCGTTGGCCTGCGTGACCTCATAGACGCAGCGCATCTCGCTGTAGGTCACGCCGCCGACGATGAAGACGATGATGCGTGGGCCGTTGCGGATCTCGCTGGGGCTTTTGTTCTTATGCCAGTTTCCATAACGGGCACTGAAAATAGACAGCAGTAGTATTATTATTGTAAATTGCTGCAGATGATGTCATATACATAATCCAAATGTTTGTGGGGTTAATCCTACCTGGTTGCTGTGGTGGTTTTTGAGGACACTGTTCGTGTGGAGATGTAAGGGTATTGTTTTGGGTCGAGTTTGTCTTCAATAGCGTCCTATAATGAAATAATTAGGGAAAATTGAGGTAAAAGAATGTTGAGGTGTTGAAAGAGAGGCAAGCAGTGTTGGTTCAGCTCACCTCCATGATGTCTTTGACCAAAGGTGTCCATCGGGAGAGCTGGTACGTTTGCTCACTGATCCTTTCCTTGCGGTCAGATTTCTTCCCTTTGCGTGTGGTTGCTTGCTGCAGAAGAGTTATGTATTTATGAGCTCAGATATTAGAATGACTTATACACACAGTTATGGATGTTTTTTTTATTTTTAGTTTATAAGTGCTGATAAATGACTTATCTAATCTAATGCTTTCAATGCAGCAGTTGCATTTATGCATGACAATCTATTTTTGAAATTTTCCAAAAAAAATTATATTTTACATTCAAGTCTGAATAACGCAGCCTGAATGTAAAAATAGGTGGAAGTGCATGTCCACAATTAAACATACAATACTGGCATACTATATATACTATACATCGATGAACCAAAACATTATAATCAGTAACAGTTGACGCAAGTATTGTTAATAATGTTTTAAATAAAAAATCTGTCATAATTTTTTCTGTTGAACACAAAAGAAGATATTTGGAAGAATGTTGTAAACTGCAGTTAATTGTATATGAGCCAGGTACAGTTTGATACGAAAAGTATCCCAAAAATCAGCACAGAATAAAATGGTTATGCGAAGAGAACTGTTTGCTCGGCTCAACATTCTTCAAATATCTTCTTTTGTGTTAAACAGAGATAGAAACTCAAATATGTCAAGAACCATTTGAGTGAGTAAATGGTGAGTACATTTTAATTTTTGGGGACAAAAAGTAGTGTGGGCAGTATTTTATGTGAATTAAAGTTGAATTAAATGTTAAATTATCCCATAAAAGTCCTATTTTTCATGATTTTTCATTTGCATTGCTGCGGCAAAGTAAAGGCCTATAAGTAAACTCAACTTACTGTATATCTCGGATGAGTTCTCTTGTCACAAATTAAGAAATTACAGTTGCCACAATATCTGATATTTATAAAAAATCTTTCTAACATATACCACCAAATATGAAGACTAGAAGCTTCTAAGCTTTCAAATGATATATTGTCAATAATCCTTCAGGTTTAAACTAAGATATTATTGTTTAAAATGCCACATGCTGTCTGACCATTTAATAATGTTGGTGACAGAGTGGAGGGAACATGTTTTGCTTGTATAAAGAACAGTTCTCCAGGATCAGCTGACCTCCGAAATGATGGGAACCCCCATATGTGCCATATTGGAGATGATGTCACTGTCCTCTGGAGGGATCTGAGCATGCTGCAGGAGCTTACATAGATTCTCTTCCGACACACCTATCAGACAGGAATAATTACACGTAATTACAGAGTTTGAACTGCCTCTGAATCCCTGAAGTGCAGCATTATTGTTGTGTGATATTAGCAAAGACTACTGTGTGTACAAACTCTTCCACCCCCATCTCACCCACACACAACAAAACAAAGAGAGAATCCAAAGCATTGGCCATTTTCATGCTCCCTCACCGTTCTTGAGGAAAATGTAGAGCAGGATAATGCGGATCTTGTCCATGATGGTGACGTTGGCGTCCAGTAGAACAGGTACAATGGCTCTCATGGGATCTTTAATCTTCTCACCCTCTGCATCTGTGCCCATAGCTAGATCCTATGACCGAACACAAAGACACAACACTATTAACAATACTAATTAATATGAAGGTTTGAGCTTAAAGACGGATCATAGTTAAGCTTCACCTGCTCAACACGACATAGTTTGTCCACTGTGCCCTGGTATTGCTTCATGCAGTCTTCTGCTAAGTGCAGATGAGTTGAGTACTGGAAGATCATAAAGGCACTGTTAGAAAGATCACTACTATTGAGTCAGCATATAAAATGTGTAAATGATATAAGTACCTTGCTTAACTCTTTCTGGTACTGTGGCATCTTTTTAAGCATCTGGGAGAGCTCTTTCATGGTGGTCTGGAAGATGCAGAAATGAGTGGTTATTAATAGGCAAAAATTAAGAAATTGCAGTTAGATTTGATCAAGAGTAAATAACGAACCTTCTCTCCTGTGTTCATCTTTTTGCTTGCGGAGAAGTCCTTTAACGATTTAGTCACAGCTCTATAAATACACAAATGTTATAGTTTAATAATTTGGGAAGCGTCAGACAATATTTTGATTTTCGGTGTTAGTTAATATCATGATTAGTTAGATTAAATTGTTCATGATCTTTTTTTTGCCTGTGCACATTTATATGTATATATTATACAGTGCATCGGGAAAGTATTCATAGCGCTTGTAATTGCTGCCA
>CAIGQV010016645.1:9825710-9838501 GCA_903798115.1 Danio jaintianensis
TTATCAGAAAATTTCAGTACAATTATTGATTACAGTGTAATTTATTTATATATATTTTTAAGTCCTAAAATTCAGAAGGCTTATAATGTTTGTAATTTTCTTGTATTTTTTCCAATGAGTGCTTGAATGAGTAAGCATTAGATATCTTACCATCTCCAAACTTATGATAAACAGTAGTTTATATAGTATATAATCCTTACATGTAAACATGAAGCTCTGTAGGACGGGACTTACGTGGACACCTCTGCTATGTGTTTATGTCTCAGTGTCATCCAAAGGTCATCATCTTCATCCAGCGGCACCTCTTTCATACGAGTGTCACCCATTCCACTGGTTTCATACCTGTTAAACACACACACATAGACCATCAGCATCAGTAATCTGCCAACAGCGTGCATGCACAATATGATTATGGATGGCGATATTGACACGGATTAATGCTCGGATTTGGCCGAGGGTCAGTTCAAGCATCCTGAGCAACCTCAGATCAGTATATAATTCAATTACAAACTGCCAGTGATAAATGATTACATGTAGACATCATTCTCAATGGGCAGCAGGTCATAGGCCATGGCCTGAAATGTGAGCTCGTGCAAAAGCGGTGAAACAGGGTCAAAGCCACGATCCAGAATCAATAGCTGGGAACGTGCTTTATCAGGTCCCTGTGGAAGAGAGGAAAGATGGATCACAAAAACAGTAGAGCAAGGAATTAAGGTTGGACAGTGAGAAATTAAGGTCACTGGTGCCTGACAGAAGCAGTTTATTTTAGCATTCGAGACAAAATATGGTGCTACAAGCTCTCAGGCTCACCTCTCCCAAAGTGGGGTCATCCGCTTTATAGCCATCCAGTTTATCCTGAAGCATCTGGGCCAGGACTGCATTGTCCTTGTACTCTCTAAAAGACAGAAACGCATAATAAGTCATGATGCCGCCTGGCGACTACAGCCCTGACCATTAACTCTTGCTGAACATACAGAGTAAAAATGATTTTTGGAAGTTGTAAATAAAATATAGTTTATTGAAGTTTAGGGCTGCAGTTTGATCATAAGACATAAGTTTTTGAGTCATGGGTGAGATATTTTTTTTATACCAACAACATAATTTTGCTTTTCCATAAAAAAGCAATAATAACTAGCATAACTAATATAACATACACTACCTGGCAAATGTCTTGTCACCTATCCAAGTTTTGGGAACAACAAATAATAACTTGACTTCTAGTTGATCATTTGGTATCAGAAGTGGCTTATATGAAAGGCAAAGGCCTCTAGATTACACTTATTTTACCAAAATAAAATATGATCATGCCTTGATTTTTAATTATTAAATTAGGACAGTAAGATCTGACTTTGCTTAGACAAAAGTCTTGTCACTTAACAGAAATAATGTACAGTATAAAATATAAAGTCATGGTGTGGTGGAAAAATAATTAATATTGTGTATGACTCCCATGAGCTTGGAGGACTGCATCCATACATCTCTGAAATGGCTCAAATAACTTAATAATAAAGTAATCTGGAATGGCAAAGAAAGCGTTCTTGCAGAGTTCATCAAGATTCTTTGGATTCATCTTCAATGCCTCCTGCTTCATCTTACCCCAGACATGCTCAATAATGTTCATGTCTGTAGACTGGGCTGGCCAATCCTGGAGCACATTGACCTTTTTTTTCCTTTTAGGAACTTTGATGTGGAGGCTGAAAAGGAGTGCTATCCTGCTGAAGAATTTTCCCTCTCCTGTGGTTTGTAATGTAATGGGCAGCACAAATGTCTTGATACCTCAGACTGTTGATGTTGCCATCCACTCTGCAGATCTCTCGCACACCCCCATACTGATTGTAACCCCAAACCATGACTTTTTCTTCCCCAAACTTGACTGATTTCTGTGAGAATCTTGGGTCCATGCAGGTTCCAATAGGTCTTCTGCAGTATTTGTGATGATTGGGATGCAGTTCAACAGTTTATTCATCTGAAAAATCTACCTTCTGCCACTTTTGCAAATGATTCTAGAAGTCAAGTTATTATTTGTTGCTCTTACAACTGGGATCCACGACAAGACTTTTGTTAGGTAGTGTATAAACATTATTAAAACAGGACAAAATAGCACAACTAAATACAAAAAAATGCAATACCTAAACAGTATTTTCAGTTTCTCTTGTTGCAAAAAAGTGATCGAATGTAGAATAACACTGCCTGTATTGTTTAAGTTAAATAGAATAATTTAATTTAATCTTAAAATTTCTCACCCAAGAGAAACTTTGAACTCTGCTTAAAGGGCAATGCACAGACTCCATATACTAATACACATGCATTTTCTTTTTTAATGTTTATGTTCACTGAAGACCAATTTTGTCATATAATTGTGTGTATTTGTACTTCCAAGTTCAAGAAGATGATTAAAAAAATACTCAATTCTGTATTCGCACTGTATCTGAGATGCGGGTCTTTTTGGGTAGGTGCACACGCAAACAAAATGATGTGTAAGTACCAATTTTAGCTCTCTTTCATATCCTCTTGTGTGTATTTGTTTTTTAAACCATTGCAATTAATCAGCAGATCATATGAATCCCAATCTTTTATCCATTACACCCCTGCTAGAGTTACATGAAACCAATATTTCCTCCTTTTTACCTCAAAATGTCATGTTTGTCTCATTTTAATATCATTTAATGTTTCTTCTTCAAATCTTTGTGTTCAGTTCAGTGTAAAACTGTATTTGTAATTTCATTAACTACCAATCTCTGAGTGAAAGCATTTTTTAAAGTCTAGATGAAAGACTTAAGACACTTTCTAATCTGTTATATCAGAGTTTTTAAATAGCGTTTGCGTGCTTGTGTAAGTTATCTCTGCAGATGGCTGATGATGCTCGGAGTCACATTGCAGATGTGTGTCAGCAGATGGTGTTTATGAAAATGTGAATTTGACAGTGATATGTTTATGTGTGTTTCCTCTTGCTTTCTCACCCTCTGTATCTAACAGCTGGGTACTCTTTCAGTGTGGCGCACAAGGTGGCTATTTGCTCGGCTAAACGCTCCAGCACCTGGTTCTTTACATCAGCTTTAAACGGGCTGTAGAAATCCTGGAAGGCATCTAATTTGTCCACTGAAAACACCTGAGAACAACATAGCAATAATAGAGACAGATTTGGTGGTTTATTCATAACATTATCACAAATCTTTAATGTGATTATAGTTATCGATGCACATGGTCTCAGGGTTAATGGTTAAACAATCTTTGAGTGCGTCTCCATCAGCTCCCTTGCTTCCAAGGTTGTTCATCAGTAGGTTGTGTGCACTAATTCGGGGACAGTGATGAGCTTAGTTCACTACACATTGGGACACACTGAGTGTGGCCTGAGATCATCAAAAATGGGAATTTATAAACAACAGCAGAACAAATCATTTTTATATATTAATTTTACTAAGTTTTTGAAAGTACATTACAGCTAAATAATTTGATTGTTTCATATACCAGCAACATTTCAACCATCAAATAATTATAAATGTTTGCTAGATTGTTCCTAACATATCTAGCTTAGTTTGTTCATGTTGAAAATAAATAAATAATAGATTATTTTTAGAAAAACATCTCTTGTTAGTCATTATGTTTGAGTCTGGGTCACGTGATTCATCTTTTCTGCTTCTGAACTTCCATTAAGGGCGCATTGTGCGTATCGATGCACTCTGATTTTAATGGTGCATTGTAGGATGAAAAAATTCTGCAATTGAGACAGCACTTAAAATGTCTGATGCCCTGATCAGTGCCATGACTACTGAACTGAACAAGGGTGCTAATTGAGATGCACCCTTTTAATTAATATTTTGTTAATATATTTTAATGCAAAAAACTATCAATAGCTATAAAAGTTATTACTTTTTTCAGTTTCTGGCATGTTCTTACAGAACATGTTCTCATTTAATCGATTTCTGTGTGGTGAAGATAGGGTTAGGGTTAGTGTAAGACAATAAGCAGTATAGCAAGCCATTACCCAAACCAGCCAGATACAAATAGAATCACAACATTAAAAACTTTGATTTGAAGCACAGAAGTATATTAAATCATTCCATCTTGTGGCTTATTTGGAGGTGTTATGAGGCCCCCTAGTGGGTTCTGACCCCAGATTAAGACCACTGAAATAAATCTATGGGGATAAATATCCCAATAATTTATATAAACCGTTTTTAACAATTCAGTTGTTAGTGGAGTTTAGTTGACAGCAGTCTTAAAGGATTGTGTTCACTTGCTAGTTTTTTGTGCCATGTTTGTTTGTTTGTTTCTTGTGTGTGCGTGCGTGCGCGTGTGTGTGTCTTTTACAGAAACACTTTAGAGTTAAGCATGGCTGAATGTTATCAAGTCAAGTCATCTTTATTTCTATAGCACTTTTTTACAATGTCAGTTGTCTCAAATTAGCTTTACATAGATGAAAAAAAGAATAAAAAGCCATAACAATATTTCAGATTGTGGAACATATTCAGCATATCAGACAGACAACAGTGCAGTGGCAGAATGCTGGTGTAGTTTAAGATTAGATTAAAAAAATCATTCAGTTCAGTTTAATACCAATGTCAATATCGAGGAATGATCCACTGACCCCAACCAACCAAGCCAGAGATCGACAGTGCCAAGAAACCAAAGTTCTACCAAATAGCATGAATTTGATGAGCGTGAATGTTACTGTCCACAATCCACTTAAATTACACCATTTTATCAATATATCACCTGCTTTTTCCTCTCCCTGTACTCTACATAATTTATAGGCTGTGTTCTCTACCCAGTCTACATATTTGGCACACATTTATTCCGAATCATCTAGTGCAACAGAAAAACCTCTTTCTCTCCCTCGGCTTGACCTGTAATCCATATTAGTGTAGTATATGTGTCTCCCTATCCTAACACACTAGCCTCAACGTACTGCCCCATCTGTCATATGAACAAAACCCTACTGACATCCAACCAATGGCCCTTCTCATTGGCTGCCCACTGACTCATTGATGTGGCATTAGCCAATGGGCAGTGGGATTAGGGTTGGGACAGGGAGGGCTGATTCAGCCACTCCTCTGGATTAATTATAGAGGGCAACAACAGCAGATTGGAAGCATGACCAAAGCTGCTCTCGAATGTTCCAGTATCAAACAAGCAGGGCCCTTGCTTTCACCAATCTATAAACCCAGATCTCTATACTTCCTCCTAAGCATCATCTCATCTTTCTCTTGTCCTGGCATCTGTAATGTAGAGTTTATAATCTCACCTGTGATTCGTAGGGCAGGAAGGCGATGTGAATCTCAGTCAGTGTCTTTATGGATTTAGAGGCACGGGATTTACTTAGCAAGTTGAACAAGGAGTCTGGAATTGCTAAAATTGAAAAATAAAAAATGTGAGTGTGTTAAATGTACTGAATAATAATGTATTAGATGTGCCAGAAAGCTACTGGAGAGGGCCAAAACAAAAGTAAAAAAACACACTCACCGTCAGTGAAGAAGACATGTGCCCCTCTGTATATGGGATTACGAGGATCTCTGAAGTCATTGATGAGTCCCTCGACTGACTGTTGAAAAATAAAGACATATGTATATTATGTATATATTATGTATATTGTTTTAGCTTATATTTTACACACTATATAAAAAACTGAATATATAGTAACATTACAACCTTCAACATTCAAACAGCATTTGTTAGAAACACTTCTGTTTAGGCTTTTTTATTTTTTCATTCATTCATTCATTTTCCTTCAGCTTAGTCTCTATTTCAGAGGTTTCCACAGCGGAATGAACCACCAACTATTCTAGCATATGTTTTACACAGCGTATGCCCTTCCAGCCACAACCCAGTACTGGGAAACACCCATACATACTCATTTACACAGATACTCATACACTATGGCCAATTTAGTTCATCCAATTCACCTATACCGCATGTCTTTGGACTGTGGGGGAAACCTAGCACCCGGAGGAATCCAACGCAACACGGGGAGAACATGCAAACTCCACACAGAAATGCCAACTGGCCCAGCCGGGACTTGAACCAGCGACCTTCTTGCTGTGAGGCGACAGTGCTAACCACTGAGCCATCGTGCCGCCTTTTATATTTTGTATTTTCTTTTATTTTCTATAGCTATATTCTTCATATTGAAAATTTTAAATATTTTATATTTCTATATCTAACATATTCTGTGTTTTCATTTGTTGTTATATTCGGGTTAAAACAGTATGTTTCTCTTCTGCTCACAAAGGCTGGATTTATTTTTACTTGAATATACAAAAAACTGCAATACTGAAAATATAGTTTTTCTTATACTGTATTTTTTCAAATGTCATTTCTTTTATTGATTCCAAAGCTGAGTCATTGCTTAAGTCTTTAGTGTCACATGATCCAACAGAAATCATGCTAATATGATAATTTGGTGACAATTAAACGTATTATTTATTATAATTTATGTTTAAAATAATTGTGGTGTATATTTGTGGTTTTTCCCTGTGATTCAGGATTTTTTGTGATGAATAGAAACCAAAAAAAAGTGTTTTTCTGTCAAAATCAAATGTGTCCTTGTTGAGTGAAAGTGTCAATACCTTTCTTACTGAGCCTAAACTTTTTAAGTATATTTGTATGTATTTATTGTGATAAATGTTTACAATAATATTTAATTTGTTTAGATTAGTCACTATATTGGCGGCGCGTTGGCGCAGTGGGTAGCACTGTCGCCTCACAGCAAGAAGGTTGCTGGTTCGAGCCTCGGCTGGGTCAGTTGGCATTTCTGTGTGGAGTTTGCATGTCCTCCCCGTGTTCACGTGGGTTTCCTCCAGGTGCTCCGGTTTCCCCCACAGTCCAAAGACATGCGCTATAGGTGAATTGGTCAAGCTAAATTGTCCGTAGTGTATGTGTGTGAATGAGAGTGTATGGGTTTTCCAGTGATGGGTTGCAGCTGCGTAAAACAAAACAACTTTGCTGGACAAGTTGGCGGTTCATTCCACTGTGGCGACCCCTGATTAATAAAGGGACTAAGCCGAAAAGAAAATGAATGAATAAATGAATAGTCACTATATTAGTTAATATACACTAAAAATAATACAAATTGTGCATCATTTTTTTTATTATAAAGTTAGTTTCCACACTTCAACTATTAAAGTTGTGTTTAGGTTGTATCTTTTAACATGTTTGTTCACAGTGCATGAACTAAACTACTGCAGTTTCACTATTAAAGTTAACATAGCTTAATAAATGCTTTAAAAATATATTGTATAATTTACATTACTTATAAATTGTTTATTGTTCATGTCATTTCTGAAGTACTTATTTCTAAAGATATCACTGAAATTGCATTTTGTTTGGTGACATTTCACCATTGTATTGTGTTTTGTGTCCACAAATAGCTATGAAAACATGAGACGGGTTACCTCATCAGATGGAGTGATGAGAAATATGGCTTCCATGGTAGGAAGAGGCTCACGTTTCTTGGTTATATCTTCAACAACTGGAAAGAAAGAACGTTGCATTATTATATATACTGCCATGTCAATTCGCGCTTGGTTTTAACATTTCTATGAGAGTAAAACTCACTTGTGATTCCTTCAGACATGATGTCGGTCATTTTACAGCATGATGAGACCATTCTCATGCTGAGCTTGTCCACCACCAAAACCTGAAGGAGAAGAGCATACATTATATAGAACAACATAAATCAAATCCTTTTAGACTGTCTAGACTGAGAAGACAAGAATAACACATATTGGATCCTATATTTTGACAGCAGACAGCAGATTTTATTTTATTTTTTATCACGTACAGACTAACTGAAGATTGTGTTTGACTTCACAGACAAATGCTGCACACGAGTAATGATGTCTATCATCATGGTTAACTTATTGACCTTATTCTGCAATATGGAAGTAAACTTGTTTTTGCGATTGTTTTAGAACTTCCGATTGAGTTGCCTATGGGAGAAATGACTAGGAATAATAAACGGCAGAAACAGTCAAACTATTTGCTCTACAAACAAGTGTGTTCATGACTATACATAAAAAGTAGAGAAATATAATAAGGAAATATCAGTTTGCAACATCAAGAAGCCTAACAAGCTGTTTTTAACATCTAAAAATCAATGGAAGTGAATGAGACTGGACGTTTCGAGCCTAAAAGATTCCAAAGCTGCTCCCGCTTGTACGTGAAGAATAAGGTCAATAAGCACAAGATGTTCTCTAGCAGAAATGAGGGTGAGATTCACGTTTACCTTCCATTCTCCCTTTTTCTTCACCTTCCTAATGACATCGTTCATAATTTCTAGAAGTTAAACAGAAACATGACCAATGATGTAATTTCCCCAAAATTGATTGAGACAATGATCAAGCATTTTGCATACAAGAGATTAAAGAAATAGTTCACCCAAAAATCTAAATTTACTCACTGTGTACTAATCCTTAAGAGGGTATGGACCATTATGAGTTTCTTTCTTCCGTTGAACACAATAGAAGATATTTTGAAGAAAGCTGAAAGCCTGTAACGATTGAATTTCATAGCAGGAAAAACAAATACTATGGAAGTCAATTGTTGCAGGTTTCCAACATTTTTTTAAATATCTTCTTTTGTGTTCAACAGAAGGAAAAAAAGAAAGTCAAACAGATTTGGAACAAGTGTAGTGTGAGTAAATGATGACAGAATGTTCATTTTGGGTGAACTACCCATTTAAGCAAATGTGAGTAAAAGTTACAGTCAAGATCACAGGAAATGTCACAAATGTTAAGAAATAAGTGCCAAAAAAAGTCGATAAACGGTAACTTTAGAACAAAGTCTTAGCTTTCTGGTTCTTACCAAAGTGTCACATGAAGAAAAAGTGAATAATGATAATGTTACAAATTACAATGCTAGATTTATATTATGGTTTATACTCAATCTGTGACATCTTTAACTATAGTACGACAGATTCAGACAAAGATCTTTTCAACGACTCCAGCTGAAAATGTTCATTTAAAATGGTTAAATGACTAAAAAGAAATGAACAATTCCATGCAAATGTCAAGCTTGCCATGAAAAAAGAAAAAAAAAAAGGAAAATATATATTTTTTTGTTCTATTGAGAACCAACTCTTTACTTTTAAAATTATTATTATTTCGTTTGGGTTGTGCAGTTTAATTCACAGAATTTGTAAAAAGTGTATACTGTAAACGTGCATACTTTTTGGTCACATCAATAACGCATGTTTATTTCCTCATTTTTCTGACTCCTTAACTCTGTGGTTAGTTGTTTAGTGAAATATAAACAGATGTTTCAATATACTGTTAACATATACATTATCTGTGAATTTATGTTTCAAGTTTTTACTGCAAACGTCACATCCATATCGCTGGAATTGCTAAAATATAGTTGGTACAGGTGCTTGATGATGGGCATGTCTGCCATAGTCTAAATATATTTGAAAGGTGTGTGCTAAAACACTGCATAATCATGTACTTTAACAGACTTCTACACTTCATGCACACTCAGTCCATTGAGACAAAGCAAAGCATGAGGTGTTGCAGAGACTAAATATTCTCTCTTCTTTTAAATCCGATCTTTAAAAAGACCCGTACCATTTGTAGAGTCTAATAGACTTATTGCAGTGTATAATAACATTATGGTTTGCTTTATATATTTTTTCATATTTCATAATTTATTGTTGACATACTTTTCTGTCTATATATATATTTTTTTTTTCAAAATTGTGTATTGTCATATTACATGTCTATGTATTTACATTTGGAACAAAGACAAAAGTGATTTATGTGTATTGTCATCTTAATTTTTATTAATTTTCATTTAGATAAACCCCTTAACTTTCACCATCCCACAGGTGATACATTTGCAATTACATATTTAAAACAATGAGATCTTACTCTAAAACTAAACTAACCTAGAACTTATCTTTAAAACAGGTTAAATCTTAATCTAAAATATAAACTAATTTATGACAAGGGTTTGCAGCAAAAAACGACAACAACAAAAAAGAAATCCTAAGTATAATAAGTACTGTATAGTCGTGTCCCTCAATACACACTCACAATCATGCAAAATTAGTTTTTAGTCTAAATATTCATAGCACAACATTTTCAATAGTATTTTTACGGAAAAATATTGTAACCCAGTGAGACACATTTTCTATTTTACAAAGGTCTTCGTGTTTGTTAGAGGCTAACTTCAAATCAAATACCATCGAACTGATACTGTTAAAGTCTACTTCATAAATACTGTAAAAAAGTATCAAAAATATTTAATATCACTATATCACATATTGTCATCTAGTGGTAATTTTTGATACTGTGCCTAAATGAAATCTCACTGATAGCATTTTTGTTGAGATATCAACTTCCAATTTGGAATAGAATTTGTTTAGATATTTGACTTTGACTTTCTGTCTTTTTTAGGGGAAACAGGTTCAGCAAAAAACATATTTAATAAAACATTATAAAATAGATGTATTATTTTCATTAATTGAAAATAATATTTTTTATATTGTTACATGTTGTAATGTCATTCTCTCATCTATACTCAAAAGTGGTACTGACATTTAAGGGTGTTACAGCTACTATGACTTACTAAACATCGCTGTAAAATGTCACCCAGTATAACACTAGTTTGTTTACCTAAACATAATACCAGAAGAAGAAAACAAATAATAATAATAAAATAATTTGACGGCATATTAAAAGATTTCACATAAGGATGACTTTTTATTTTCTTAAATGAGAGCCTCACGGTGGCGCAGTGGGTAGCACGATCGCCTCACAGCAAGAAGGTCGCTTGTTCCAGCCTCGGTTGGGTCAGTTGGCATTTCTGTGTGGAGTTTGCATGTTCTCCCCGTGTTGGCGTGGGTTTCCTCTGGGTGCTCCAATTTCCCCCACAAGTCCAAAGACATGCTGTATAGGTGAATTGGGTAAGCTAAATTAGCCGTAGTGTATGTGTGTCAATGAGTGTGTATGGATGTTTCCCAGTGATGAGTTGCAGCTGGAAAGGCATCCACTGCGTAAAACATAAGCTGAAAAAGTTGGCGGTTCATTCCGCTGTGGCGACCCCAGAGTAATAAAGGGACTAAGCCGAAAAGAAAATGAATGAATGAATGAATTTTCTCAAATGTATTGTAAAACATTTAAGTACATACATTTATCGTGCTTTCTATGTATATAAAATCAACTTTTAATTTTTTCTTTTCATGCCGATATCAAAATGGAACATTTGGGTCATTGACCCATTTGTCAATACTGTATTTTCATACTTAGGTACAGTATTTGTTTTGTCTTATATGACCTTATAGAGATTTTATTGTTCTTATTGTTAGGTACAGTACATATTTTCTCCTATTAATGTTATTAATTAATTACTTTTAGTGTTGTTGTTATTGTTTCAGTGTACTTATTAAAGCTTTACTAATAATAATAATTCAAAAAAACTATGCAAATGTACCGTCCTTGTCTTTTGTGACATCAAAAAGGGAAATGATCAACTTTATTTTATTATTTTAAATTATATATGTTGTGTGTTGTGAGAGAGGCCCATGCAGCAATCACAGGCCTAATCTCTTCCCAATCCTCTTACACCACCGGCCTCTCTATTTTTGTTCTTCCTCTGTCTCTCTTTCTCCTGCTCTTTATCACTTCTTTTTTTTTTTGGTTCTCACTCTTTCAGTTTCTCTTCGTGCCACTGGATGTATTCACAGTGGACCTAAATCATTTTTACTGTCCTCCTAAAATCTCCATTGAGTTGTGCAATCCCAAACGCAACAGCTTTGTGCAGTCATATAACACATTTCACAGCTATTGATGCTGGATCTGTCAGTTCTGACACTCAGAGGTGTTGTTGCATTAAAATAAACTTGTGATGAAGCTCACAGCCTATTACTGAAACTGCAGCACAACAAATCAACATCCAGTCTGACAAAATAACAGTCTATAAAGAGGCTGCTGGTGAGATATATAGTTAATTGCTTTTAGATACAGGCAGAATGAATAATAAATTGATATTACAAACCAGTCTGTCAAAAAGCATGACTAGAAAAAAAACCTTCCATAGCATTTTTGTTATATTTGCTGTAATCTGCCTTCATTTCATTTATGTATGGTGTTGATCAAACATTTGCCAAAGTAACAAATACTTATACCTTGCAATTGACAATGTTTGTTTTCAGATTCCCTTAAATTTAGTCAACACTAACACTATATATATATATATATATATAAGAGCAGAAATAATAAGCAAAAAAGACACATGTAAATGGCAAGAAGTGATGTCTGGATTTGCTACAAGCATGAATTATAAAAATCTCATCAGTCCTCGGTTGAGTTTAAGACCAGCACTTATCAAGAGAGAAAAAGTCTCTTTCTACATTAGCATTTTAGAAAATATCTGTAACAAATGGAGAATAAAAAAATAAAATATGCAGAGTATCACATTTGGGATGCCATGACTGATATTAAAAGTAGTATTACAAAGCAAATTGTTTTTAGAGCTACTAACAACATACTGTATATCATGGAGACTTGTTTAATAGCTCTAAAAACAACTGCCTGTCTGAATTATTTGTATTATTTGTATCAGTTCTATTTTTCACTCTTTGTGCGTCCATCCATGCATCAGGACTATGAGCCGCCCCTCATATCTGGATCCCTAATCCCACAGGACTACACAGATTAGTGTGTATCTCCAATGCTTGTGTGCTTTTAGCAATAACACATTTATTCTTTGTAATGCATAGTGGATGACACTCATTAATATAATATAATATAATATAATATAATATAATATAATATAATATAATATAATATAATATA
>CAIGQV010016645.1:9838511-9865250 GCA_903798115.1 Danio jaintianensis
TAATATAATATAATATAATATAATATAATATAATATAATATAATATATTGACCTGTTTCAATATAAGAATTTAAGTATAGCAGTATTGTTGTATGAGGTTTATATTGTTTGTGAGTATAGCCTAACTGTAATATTTGTTAATACAGCAACACACCCTTCATGCTAACATGTAACACACAAAGTACAAATGTCAATGGAAATGCCACAAACTCCACACATTACAAATATCTAACATTTTCGCGTCAAAAACATCAGTATTTCTACCTTAAATAAACTTAAGGAAAACATTTCTTACTCTCTCCGACGATCGCCTTGAGTCCCAGAGATGCCATCCTGAGTGCTCGCTCTCGCCGCCGGACTCGGAGTGCGCGCGCTCGGATCTACAGTTGGTGTAAATGGGATGTGGCTCTTGCGTTGATGCCTAATCCCAGCACACGCCTCCGCAGCTCCTCTGTTGACATATGCAGCATGTCTTGTAAATACACACATTTGTGCATCTATAAAGCTCATCCTTCCAGCAGCTTCTATCATGTTTTAAAGCCTGTTGTGGTTTTATGAGCCTATACTGTAACAAGGTGAACTAAAAGAATTTGCGTGGGATATAAAATTAACGTTATGATATTAGTGACGTTTGGGTGAGAAGGGTTGCAATCAGTTTAATAATTGGTGTGCCTGTAAGAATTGCGAGAAAAGACCACTTGGTGCCCACTAGAGGGAGACATCGACTTGTTATCCTGCCTCATTCAAGTGGTCATTCAGATGCTTTGCTCGTTTGGATTATTTAAATGAAAATGTATTTAAGAAAGCCATGTACAATAGCGTATGATAACGCATTATTTTAGACGTAAAACAACAGCATTTTCGGGTTGTTCTGCCTTATATTTTCAAGACTTAAGAAAAGTAATTACTGTGATCCTTCAGAAATCATTCATATGCAGTTTGCTGTTCAAGAAACATTATTATCAGTGTTAAAATTAACATCAGTCTTGTGGGGCTTCGTGTTCTTTTTTATACAAACAAATAAAAAGTTTTATTTTCTTTTAAAATTAGTTTGTTGTTAAAATCAAGAACATTACGTTTATCAAAAGTGACAGCCAGGTAAAAGACGTGCCACACCATTAACATACACCATTTAAATACCTCATTGTGTACAATGCACCTTTTGAACATATTGTTGAGCTGGTCTCTGTTTCCCTAATAGATTTGATGTAGAAATCTTAATTTATAAACCTTATTTTTTTACATATTATTATTTGTGCTTTTGGTTTGATGCTAACTGAATTTCACTGACTCTGTACTTGCACTCTCTACAATCACAATAAAATTTTATTTAGTGTAATCTAATGTAAATATGTTAAAGTAAAGTTAAAGTAAACTTTTGACCTACTCTATATCAGTAGAGGAGAATGTGGCTGACACTTTTTAACTTTCTCCGTTTGTGTGTGAATACACACAATGTTAAAAATTAATATCACACTTCATGAGGTTTTGTATCATAATTACATTTTTTTGCATTAATTGCCCCTACAGAATGGAAGTGAAATCCAATAACATGCCCCATAGAAATAGGTGGAGCACATTGTAACATCTAGGGACACATTGTAACATGACCTAATATAACTGTATATAACTGTAACATGACCTAACACTTATAACTGATCTAATGGGGAAAAAAAGAAGAAAAAAAAAGAAAAGATTTTGTTAAAAATATAACATTACTAAAAAAAAAAAACATTTAAAAAAAAAAAAGGCCTTAAGAAAGGCTTATGATGGCCTTTATCACAACATACAGCTGGGCAAATAGATGAATAATTAAATTGTTATTATATTTTTTACATTTGTTTTTTAACATGTCTGAAACTGTCCGTTCAGCAGAAAAAAATAAAGAATTGAGAACTTGAGTTAGGGAAATTTTGTAAATATGAAATGAAATAAAATTTTTGGAGTGAACCATCCCTTTACACTGGGTTTTCATTGTGAAGAAGAGCGGTTATGTTATTAAAGTTGATGTTTTTAATGTCTTGGTCAAAGTGTAGCTAACAACTATAATTTAGGCCTAATTCATTAATGTGGCTGAAAAACACATGAAATCAATTCGTTATGGTACATATTTCTTAAGTTTGATTGAATCAGTTTCTTTTGTAATAAATATGAAATTAAAATGTATATCTAACACACTAAACAGACACTGCATCAGTTAAAATAGCTTGATTTCAGTTAAGCTATAATAGACTTAAAGGGATAGTTCACACAAAATGAAAATGTGCTATTTATTCATCCCTTAAGTGGTTCCAAACCTCGAGTTCCGTTAATCTGTTTAACACTATATATATTTTGAAGAAAGCTGAAAACCTATATTGACTTCCATAGTTGGAAAAACGAATATTATTTAGATCAATGATTAGGTTTTCTTCATCATATCTTCTTTTGTGTTCAACAGAAGAAAGTCAAATAAGTTTGGAACGTAGTGTTGGGGGAAAGTTAGGCTACTTTTAAAAGTAATATAGGCCTATCATCTTGAGTCACTTTTTTTAAAGTAACCAAATGTGTTACTTAGTTACTTTTTAAGAACATTAATGTGTTATTTTTTTTCTGGGCTAAAGATACATTACTTTAAAATACATTACTAAAAGTAAGTTTTCCCAACACTGATAATAATAACCTTTATTTAACCAGGTAAGTCAATTGAGAACCAGTTCTCATTTACAATGACGACCTGGCCAAGAGGCAACATAAAAAGCAGATACAGTACAAAGCAGCAGGGACACAATACAATAACAATTTCACAAATGCAGATAATAACATATAAAACCAAGGAAAAGCTAAAAACAAGCTCAGTGATCTTGTACTATTGACTGGATTGAATTTTTAAAAGATGATAGTGGAATGAAAGTGTTGAGCTTTAAGGTCTGCTGCAGATGATTCCAAGCATCAGCAGCAGAAAACTGAAAAGAGTAGCGACCAAATGAAGTGCGAACTTTGGGTATGCAAAGGTTAATAAAACTACTAGAGCGCAGATTTCGACGTGTTTCCTAAATGTTAAGAAGTGACTGTAAATATAGTGGAGTTTTCCCAATAAGAGTTTTGTAAATGAACAGAAACCAATGAATTTGTCGACGTGATTGAAGAGAAGGCCAATTCAATAAAGAATACAGTTGACAGTGATGAGTATTAAATGGCGCACCAGTAACAAAACGAATTGCTGCATGGTAAATAACATCCAGTTTGTGAAGGAGAGTTTTTGAAGCTGATCTGTAAATTAAATCCCCATAATCCAAAATTGGTAATACTGTTTATTTGACCAAATGCTGCTTTGAAGAGTGCGTAAAGGAAGATTTGTTTCTGTAAAGAAAACCAATCCGGACTTTAACCTTTTTGAGCAATTCATTTATATGAGTTTCAAATGACAGTTTCCCATCTAACCAGATATAAAGATATTTGTAGCAGTCAACATAATCAATCTCAGTACCGTCCAATGAGGAAATTTTAGAAGGAAACTCAACATGTGGTAAATTTCTATTAAAAACCATACATTTTGTTTTATTAGTATTTAAAACTAAATGAAGATTGGTGCTAAAAGCACGTTGGATGCTTAAAAAACTGGCTTGTAGTGAAGAAAGTGCTGTAGTCAGAGAAGAACTAGATTTATAAATGATGGTATCATCAGCATATAGATGTATGTAAGAATCACCTGCAGCAGAAGCAATATCATTAACATAGATTTTAAAAAGTGTAGGCCCCAATATGCTACCTTGTGGGAACCCTTTCTGAAGCGGCAGGGGATCTGACAGGCCCCTCCACCCTTACAGATTGTAGACGACCAGAACAGTAGTTCCTGAACCAGACCAGACATAGTACAATATATTTTAGCCTATCCAGAAGAATTTCATGATCCACAGAGTGAAAAGCTTTTGCCAGATCAACAAATGCAGCTACACAATACTCCGTATTGTCAATGGCACATATAATATCATTGAGAACCTTAAGTGTAGTGGTTACACAACTATGACCAGATCTAAAACCAGACTGAGCCTCAAGGATGAATAAATTATGGGAACATTATCAGTTTTGGATGAACTATCCCTTTAGGAATTAGGAATTTCAGTTAATTTAGGTCAGCATCATTCATAATTTCTCATTTAAGCTAATGGAATTATGAATTATGTAAGGTAGAGTAGCTACTCGTTCAAAACGAAATGCTTCCTTCATTCAGTTCGTTGACGGGCCAGTGAATGTCTCAATTATTTTTTTAATACTATATTCTTTGAACCACGACAAAGTAGGCTACTCCTTTACAAATGTGAACAACGAGCTCGAATCAGTGAGTTCATAGACGTTAAGGGAAAAGATTCGTTCACTTTAAAGATTTGCTCAAACGCCCTTTGATTCACGAGCGCCGATCCCGCCTCTAATTGGAGGTGAATTCAGATTTCTGTAAGGCCGCCCTCAGTGCGCTCATGTGCCTCAAGAAGAAAAGTGTTTTGACGCCGACCCGAGAAGGGGCTGTGCTTCACGCTGGACCGATATCAAAGTTATGGAAAAGTGAGGCTTTATTAATCCTGCACGGTGCGTGAAAACTATATTCGTAACTCGAGCTGCCTCTTACAGAGTCCATACTGCTTGAGTAAGAAGAGGGAGGAGCCGCTCAAATCAACTTGAGTTCATATCTTATCATAAGAAACCAAACCAGCGCCCTGCTGCCTGCAACCACACAGCTGCTCTACTGAGGCGAAGCTCACCGAGACAGACCAAACCAGTCTGCCAACAAACAGCGGCACGATGGGGGATTTGATCTCAACTCATCTGGATGAAAGCAAACGGGAGGTTATAACAGGTACAGTAAAAAAGTGCATTTTCGTGGACGTACTGTTAACCGCGATGCATTCATTATTAGTACTGCAAGATGGGATAGATAATCGGTGTGTGTGGGGTATGTAAAATATGATGTTGCGAAAGTGTTGCAATGGCATTTCAGTTAAGGCCAGTTCTGGGGTTTGGGGTGAAATGGTTTACATTCCACCCCAGAAAGGAAACGTGTGGGATAATGAAACTTTGTACTGTTTTCTCAGTAAATGGGCATTTTTCTGTGACGTGGCACAATATTTTCACTTTTTGGAAGTTTGGAAACACACTGCAAAAGTAATCATTATGATTGGCCACTAGTTGAGAAATATTACCCTCAGAATATGAAAAAAAAGATCCTCATCCTAAAACCACGACGTTTTTCGCCAGAAGAGTCTACAAAATGAATGATATTTTTATTAAATGCTGAAAAATGAATTGTAATAGAGTTTTTAGGGGTGGCTTGAATCTCCCCAGAGCTGTGTGGTGTTGTCAGGTGTGGTTAGGGTGGGTCAGGGTTGAGTCAGTACTGATAGTCTGAGTGGATTACTAGTAGAAGATTACCAAGCAATGCCTGGTCTTTTGTATTTAAAGACGAAATTTTGCAATTGTATTTAATTTTGAAGGCCTCTTTGTTCTAATAAAATACATAGCATGTAGTATCCTCATGTGCAAATGAATAATTTAACTAATAATAAAAGATCAGTGTGAACAATTATGGTTGTAGCCTTTAGTCACATCAGTATCAAATATTAATATTGTTGTGGAAAATTCTTTATGGTCACCATAGATCGAGTTAAGAGATTATTGCTTTAATGTTCAGTATTTTCTAGGCAAATTTTTTCTCTTAATTATTATTGTTTTCAATCAACAACTATATTTCATACTATGAACACTGGTTTATAAGAAAGGTAATTGACTGGTACAAGTAACAGTTGTTTGTAGATAATATATATAAAATTATGAACTATAATTCATGCCTAGAATATAATATTATGAAATAAATCCAAAAATCTGAGTAATGCATAAAGTGTGCATTTCCCATTCCACATTTCTGGGATTCAAAAGGTTTTTATTTTGTTGCTTTCATGGCATTGACCCAAATCCTAGTTAATTTCTGACCCTATTAACTGCAAATGAAATTTTGTAGGAAATATAAATAAATATACAAATTAGGTTAGTCTAGAAAATTGAAAAAAAAATTGGCATCGTTGTGAGAAGTCCAGATTTTAGTGCCTTATGAGATTTTTTTTTTTTCTTTTTTCTTTTTTTTGCCCAAATTCAGTTATTTGTTTTTAATTTATGGGGAAGCAATTTTGTTTTTCTACACTTAAGAAGTACAGTCGTGGCCAAAAGTTTTGAGAATTACATAAATATTGGAAAAGTTGCTGCTTAAGTTTTTATAATAGCAATTTGCATATACTCCAGAATGTTATGAAGAGTGATCAGATGAAGTCCTTCTTTGCCATGAAAATTAACTTAATCCTGAAAAAACTGCATTTGATTGCTGTCGTTAAAGGACCTGCTGAGATCATTTCAGTAATCGTCTTGTTAACTCAGGTGAGAATGTTGACGAGCACAAGGCTGGAGATCATTATGTCAGGCTGATTGGGTTAGAATGGGAGACTTGACATGTTAAAAGGAGGGTGATGCTTGAAATCATTGTTCTTCCATTGTTAACCATGGTGACCTGCAAAGAAACGCGTGCAGCCATCATTGCGTTGCATAAAATTGGCTTCACAGGCAAGGATATTGTGGCTACTAAGATTGCACTTAAATCAACAATTTATAGGATCATCAAGAACTTCAAGGAAAGAGGTTCAATTCTTGTTAAGAAGGCTTCAGGGCGTCCAAGAAAGTCCAGCAAGCACCAGGATCATCTCTTAAAGAGGATTCAGCTGCGGGATCGGAGTGCCACCAGTGCAGAGCTTGCTCAGGAATGGCAGCAGGCAGGTGTGAGCGCATCTGCACGCACAGTGAGGCGAAGACTTTTGGAAGATGGCCTGGTGTCAAGAAGGGCAGCAAAGAAGCCACTTCTCTCCAAAAAAAACATCAGGGACAGATTGATCTTCTGCAAAAAGTATGGCGAATGGACTGCTGAGGACTGGGGCAAAGTTATATTCTCTGATGAAGCCCCTTTCCGATTGTTTGGGGCATCTGGAAAAAGGGTTGTCCGGAGAAGAAAAGGTGAGCGCTACCATCAGTCCTGTGTCATGCCAACAGTAAAGCATCATGAGACCATTCATGTGTGGGGTTGCTGCTCATCCAAGGGAGTGGGCTCACTCACAATTTTGCCCAAAAACACAGCCATGAATAAAGAATGGTACCAAAACACCCTCCAACAGCAACTTCTTCCAACAATCCAACAACAGTTTGGTGAAGAACAATGCATTTTCCAGCACGATGGAGCACCGTGCCATAAGGCAAAAGTGATATCTAAGTGGCTTCGGGACCAAAACGTTGAAATTTTGGGTCCATGGCCTGGAAATTCCCAAGATCTTAATCCCATTGGGAACTTGTGGTCAATCCTCAAGAGGCGGGTGGACAAACAAAAACCCACTAATTCTGACAAACTCCAAGGAGTGATTATGAAAGAATGGGTTGCTATCAGATTTAAGAAGAACATGTTTTATTTAACCAGTAACTTTTTCAGCAGATAAAATCACATTTGCGAAGGGCAGGAGAGAAATGTTAACTTTCCATCTTCCCTCTTTTTTGCATATTTTAAGAGAGTGCACATCAGTTATGGAATCTCAGGAATGCACAAAGAGCCTAGCAGCAGTAAGGAGGCTGTCTGGGTGATCTGTCATTCTCAACATTTAGATAGCCTTTGTTCAGGAGGTCACGTATACTTATTTTATTAGGGGTTTTTTTGTGTATGAAATATTCATAGCATGTGACTGGCAAAATTAAGGTTTAAATGGCTGCATCCAAAATTACATATGTGCTTAATATTCTATATATAAAAAACGGTATGTGAAAAAAGTCCAATAATATCCAAATTATGACTTCTTCATCCAAAGTACTGAAGTGTTATTATGTTAACTATCACTTTACTATCCTATGAGGCCATGGGACAAGTTTAGTGAACAGCAGTAAAACAATGCAACTGGTGCTGATAATGACAGCATGATGAATGTATAGTACATCCAGAAACATTCATACAACACAAAGTCATTCTTTTGAGAAGTTTTTTTAGTCATAGAGTAATTGATTATTAAAAATTATTACTATTTAGGGGTGGTTACAGAGAACCAGTATTTTTTGGACTGGTACATAATTGTGTCAATACTATACGGATAAGCTTCAGGACAAACGGTAGCTTACTGTTAACGATATTCATGCTGCTTGTGTGGGTGTGTTTATGGCCAGACAATTGGTCATGGCAGCTAGGCTGAAATAGTCAAAAGTGTGGGCTCACGTAACAAAGCTAAGCAACACCAAATGCAGACATCCCACCTCAGCTGGAAGCTTCGGGAGACTCCCGCATATTCATAGTGGCTCCCTGATGGGCGCAAATTACATACAATATCCTGTGGAAATCATGGCAGCAAGAGAGAGATTGATCAAGTAGAATATCGCATATACGGCTTAAATTACATGAAAAGCGTAGTAAAGAAAGCTTTAGCGCAAATTGCATTGGGACTCAATCTAGTAGTGTCGATAAGAACCAGTATCAATAAATGGTATTGATAAAATCTAAACAATACTTATCCCTGCAGTTTTGGGGGTTAAATTTTGGAAACTGCTGTTTAGCAACTCTTCTCACTTTTCTATTGTCATTCTGGAGGGAGTCCCGTACTCTATAAAGTGTCCGAGTCAAAAAGTCACACTATTTTCCTAGATCGTCTTCCTGCAGTCTAGAGCATGAATGAAGTCATTTTCTCAAAATAGTGGGTGGGGAACAGAATGACCTCAGCACTTCCTGTTTCAGATTTGAACAATATGCTTGTCTTTGAGTTTATGACGTTTGACAGCTTTCGGTGCCGCGATTGTTTTATTTGTTGTGCATACAATAAGCTTTGTTATTTTTGTGTTTACTGAAGGATGTTTTTGGGTCAGATCTTCAGTTTTAAGAGGATGGTGAAGTCCTGAACTCCCCCACACCACTGTTTGGAGTAACTGGGGGAGTGAAGGGGGTTCTTGCAGGAAATGCTTTAATGGAATGTTCATGATGGGGTGATTTTAGGGAAGCTGTGGAGCACTTCTAAACAGAACATGTTTGTAACAGAGCTCCATAGTGAGGTCATGATGAACATTCACAAGTTACTTCCTTTAGTGTCTGTATGTTCATTGTCTCTCTCATACTGCTCATGCCAACTCATTGTTTTCTCAAGTGAGCAATTCTTAGTCATCTACCGACCTGACTGGATTTTAGGCAAAAATGGAGGAGAGTCCAGAGTTAATCTGAAAAAAATCATCTAGTTGGAATGTCAATGTCACTATGGGAAAGCAAGAAGCGCAGATTTGACGTCTTATGATTTTGAAATTGAATTATCACATATTCTCAAGAATTGGATGTTTGCTTGAGGGTTTATATAACTCCGTTATCAGCCATTGCTGGGTTTAATGGGAATTTTCCATGATGAACATAAGGCTTGCTCAATGTTGGACTCAGCACCAAAGAGGCTCTCAGGACAATTAAAACAAATGATGAGCGAAGCATGTTTATATATCTCATGCTTCACTTACTGTAGCAACAGATCATCAAATAATACTGCTATTTGATTGTAATGTATACTTTACTCGCATAATGTTAAAGCAAGATGACAATTACCAAATTCCCTCTTGTCAGCTATATGTAATAAATGTGTTGGCATAAATCCTCAACTAGTATTGTACAATCAAACTAAATAATTTGCAAGACAAATGTTAGTGTAGGGTTTAATAAACTGAAGAGACTGTCATGTTGAATATATACAATAATTGACAAGTTGACAACAGACCATTGAATTATTGATAATTGAATGCACCCTTGATGGTAATGTAGCCCTGATTTGAAAATGATGTGCATTATATTTGCAATGAGTCATCTGTTCCTCAAACATGCTAAACAAAATAAAACCCTGATAGAAAAAATTATGAACTGTGACACTTGCGTTGTTTTTTCTTCAAATAAATTTTGGTATTTGCACTTTTGAATTCTGATCTTGAGCATACAGATTTACTGTACAAATTATGATCACATTATTATTATTATTATTATTATTATTATTATTATTATTATTATTATTATTACTATTAGTACTGCAGTAACACATTTCCTGGACACCAAATCTCTAAATTTGAATGATTTGTGAAGGATCATGAAGACTGAACTAATTCACTGAAGACTGGACTTATTGCTTCAAAAAAATTCAGTTTTGCTGTAGCAAGACTAAATTGCATTCATTCAAATAAATACTTTTATTGAAATCATAGACCAGTTGTTCATCTTTAAGTCAAATTTATTCAAAATGAAAGCACGGTCATTTTTAAAATGATTGTAATCCCTCACACTATAACATTTGTTTACCAGTTTTTTTTTTTATTAAATGTTTGCAGCCTTGGTGAGTAGGGCTGCACAGTACTGAGAAAAAAAGCGATAGACTATATTGGTTTTGAGTGTTGCAATAGCGAAATTTCTTTCTAAAAACACAATTTATCAGCTATTTAAAACAATATATATTTATGTAATGATCATGCTAATGTATACAGGTAATAGATATTATAGATAGATACCTGTAGATGGCTTCATCTGATTGGTCAGTTTTGAATAAACAGCATATGCACAAAATGAATTGAATTCATTTGAATAACTTAAATTGAATTTATTGGCACATAAAATGAAAATAATGTATCGCACTTCTTTGCAATATGTATATTGCATATACTATTTTATATAAGTAAAGTCAAGTAAAAATGTTTATTTTAATTAAGGTATAATTCTGCATGGGGAACAACCCCAAAACTATCATTTCTACTTTACAGCATGCATTGTATGGCAAAGCATTATCCAACTACAATGCAGTCAGCAAATGGGAAACCACTTCATTGCTGTGTAATTACAGAAAATTTGTCTTGGGAAGTGTGTCTACCAATCAAAATTGAGAACTCGGGCACTACACCATATGATCCTTGACTACGCTCTTTGCAAAAGAACCACAATCCAAGTGTTTTGGGATTTCCTTGTGAGAGTTTAACTAGATAAGCATTAATGACCTCAGCAGATGCGTTTTGCTGAGCCTGTGCGATTTGTAACCTGCAAAGAAAGTTGATCTTTACCAAGACATTACTGTTTGCAATTGTAATCGAGTTGCTCTGTGATTTTCTGTATTGTTTGATTGGTTAATGAAGTGCGGCCGGTATCTTCAGTGTAAGAGTCTCTTTGAAGTGACTGCTATAGGGTCAGGCTAACTTGATTTGCTCTTGAGCTTGTAATGAAATTAAGAAGGAACAAGGAGTGGCACCATGCATCACATGAGACTCATTCAGCAAGTGACTCATAAACAACACACACACACACACACACACACACACACACACACATGCACACACAAACGCTCTCAGTCTTATTCACATGCCCCCATCTTGTGGTGTATTCAGACCCAGGGCTTCGGTGATATAAGCTTTGTTTTCTTTAACCCTCTGAAAGTAATGTTAGCACCATTTTTCATTGTACAGGCATTCTTAAACTTGTTGTACTTGTAAAATATTTCCACACATCATATAGTATAGTACTGTATGTGCAGCAAGTTTCCCATGGTTGTGGACAGCAAGGAATTTCCAAGTCTTGAGAGGCTCATTGGTCAGAAAATGTGGGAAAACGGTTACTGGATAGAAAAGGAATGCACCTTTACCTTGTTTTCTATTGTGCGTAGGTGAGGATATGCACATAGTTGAACACACAGCCTCTTTAAAGGATACTCCATTTGATAACAGGCGCAAACACAGACAGTTTATCTTTGTTTATCTCCACACATGCATTCAACGTGGGCATCTGTTGCCATCTTCAGTAGATTGATATTGTTCTTGTTCTGTCTCCTCCATTTCATTTTCAACACAATCATGTCAACTTTTTGATTGTTCAAAAATGCATACGATGATACGACAATCTCATTTATGCACTTTAATTCGATTTGGGATGTTTGGGTTTTAGTTATGGGATTTTGGGGAACTCCTTTTTAAAAGTTTTCGTACAAATGAAATCGTACGATTTTGTACAAATTTGCCACTTTTTTTGCTAATATGTAAAATTCATAAAAATGGTACTCAAGTGATCAAGAGGTTGTCATTTTTGACTGAAAGAATAGCCTGGTTTGGTTTTGGCACCTTTTTTACAAACTAAGTAGTGCAAAAATCTAAGTGAACTTGTGAACAAATTGTACTTGTGGTTGGAAAAATTTGACTGCATATGATCATGATTTTTCAGATATTGAAATTCACATAACACTATATATATATAAATGTAAAAACTGGTATGTGCAAGTTGCAGAGTTTTTGTAGGAGAATGCATTTGGATAAAATATGTTTACATATTTAATATTTGTTACAAACAGATAAAAAATAAAAGAACAAAGATATATTTGTTTTAGAATGCTTTCAACAATACGTTTAAATGATATGTTTTGAAATGAAAGATGCAAATGATAACCTTTTAGATTATGGTTAAACCAACCAACCAGCCGCAAATCACATGCATTAAAAAATTGTTGCCTGATCAACTGTGATCCATACTTGACATTGTACCTGCTTCAATGTGACTATTAAACATTTAATATTGTAATACTGATGCCGAAATGATATATTGTGCAGCTGTACTCATTGTTTAGATGAGCTGAGCTCCCAGATTTCTCCCTGATGAACTTTCACTCTGTCCGCTCTGACATGGACACATTCCAAAGAGACTTCCTTCCCCCCCCATAAGGCCTGCTGCCCCCTGTGTGGTCTGCATAATGAAATAGTAATTATCTTCCACTAGTGCAACCTCTCTTTCATTGTCTTTCTCCCCGAAGCTCCACAATACACAAACGGAGACTTTATTTATTTTTCTTTATTATCAGAATCAGACTTGCACGCATTACCGAGATGTTTGCTGTAGTGTCGAAAATCTGTTTCTGGAAAAGCAAGTTTCGTTCCTTGCCATAGTGATGAGATATGTATTGTGAAATGTTGTGTCAGGAATGATTTGGCATGGCAGTGGAGCAATGAGGGATCTGCCTAAAGATGTTTGTGTTAGATTGATGCCCGATCATTGGGCAAACAATGCAGTAACAGCTGCCCAGCCCTTACAGTCAGCTCTGTTCCCACCGTGACTCTCATGTTGCTGAACTACACTACCCACAATTCCAAAAGGGCATGTCTACTATTATAGAAATGTCTCTCATGCCAGTTTAGAGGTTTAGTCATGACTCCATTTGAGGATTTTAGAAAATTAAAATGTGTGTATAGAAAATGAATTAAATTTAATGTAAATAAAATAAATATAAATAAATGCAGACTGTTTTGCTTTATTGAGCCGTGCAATATAGTAATGTTCCCATTTGAGAGTGGCATGTTAATCACGTTAATATCCAAAACAATACCAGTGTTTTACTTTTAGACCAGTTTTTAATTAATATTTGGTTACAACAAATAAAAGCATTGGTTATTCTGACCAATTTGGAAGAAATATCAAGACTTTTTTTATAGAATAAAATGCATATTACTGATTTACTCAAACCCAAACAAAATAAATCTATTAAATCCTGAGAAACTTTGAATTTTCAAGTAGTCTCTTAAATCTTTTTTACATACAGTAGCTGTGTTTGTGTGCTTTTACGCCGCGCATGTCTTGTAAATAAAAACACATGACTTGCTTATGGGTTTACTTTTGTAATGCCCTTTTAAACTAGAATGGAATTTTTTTTTTATAAATATGTTTCATGAGTTGTATTTTCCTCACTAATAGGTGCTATACTAAATCTAAAATGCAATTCATGACCCTTTAAAGTGTACATGATCTTAGTAGTTTCAGATAACAGTAACAACACTGGAGTAGATGCAACATTTCGCTTTTCTTAGCATGAAGCAATGCTCATATTTCACATCAACTCTAATATGTTGTTTTATTTTATTATTATTATTTTTTTAAACAATGCAGATGGTCTTTGTGACCTTATTCTCAGGCCGCTTGTCTCCTTTTTCACATTCCCTTCTGCCTGCACAACTGCCTGATGGCTTTAGCAGCTCATTTAATTACATATTCTGGCTTTTATGGGGCAAATCTGATGGATTGAGTGTTGGTCAGGAGAAATCATAAGCAGAGCTCAAGAGACGTTTAATCTCTGCAGTGTAGAGCAAACAGATTTTAAGGGTGTTACTGTGTGCATTTGACTTGGCAGACTGAAGTATGTAAATGCTACAAGTCAGGTCTGTTTATAATTTGCTTTGATGGGAATTGTTGATTTTAATGGCCTTGTTGAACTTAGGTGTTCAGCTTTATGGGTTCTTTTATGGGTATTTTGTTTGGGTTGTTTGAGTCCCTTATGTGAAACTTTTTTTTTTTTAGTTATAACAATTTTATTTAACCTGTTACTTTCAGTCATTTTCTATTAATGTTTTTTTTCCAGCTAACTTCCAATTCGGGGTACACGCACTGTAAAAAGGAATTAGTTGACTTTAACAGCAATGGGTTTGCTCCCAGTTTACTCCCTGAGTAAATGGATTACCTTAAATTTGTTAAGTAAATTATGTTCATAATTATAAAAATTTAGTCAACTCAATAGTTCCAAGCTGTAACAGATTTACTCACTTTTTCTTAAGTCAACTTGTTGTTTTTAAGGCAACAGGTTTACTCGCTTTATTCAAGTTAATAACTAATCGCTTTTTACAGTGCAATATATCACTTTAGCATCGATATCGCAATGTGTGTATCCGCAATAGTCACATTGCAGAATCTGCAATGTTGAATTGGGATTATAGTTGACCAGGAGCCACAGTCATTGAAGATTTTTACCACAATGCAGCAAAAGCTTATAATTGACATGTTTTTAAGACCTATGACTGACTGTATGAGCATATCAAGAGAGTTTAAAGCATTCCGGCACAAGAAATTGTACCATTTGTGACTTTGATAAAAATTATTTTGTTGAATTATTTATACAATTAAGACTATGCAGTGCTATTTTTACATTTGATTATTCAATTTCTGTCCCTGAATTCTTACCAAATAGAGCTCTTTAAGTCATTGGGTGAAATTCTATTTGTATCGCAGAAAAACAAAGCATTGCAATGTCAGATTTTAATATCGTGCAGCCCTACTTCCAATGGACACTCAATGGGCGATTAGATGACCAAATTTTAAGTTTATTCTCTGTCTTTGATCATCACCAAATCCACGCACCTCTCTAATTTAATGACTCTGCAGATTGTTACCAAACAGACAGGAATGTTGTTGTTGTTTTTTTCTTTCTCTCTCTTACTTTGAATCTTTCCAAGAGGTTGAATGCCTCCAGAGTTTTACAACAAGCCCTACATAGTCATTTGGAAAACATCCTGCCAAAAAGCAGTCAATAATGAAGCTGCCTTTGTTCCTGTGCCAGCAGCGGTGCTGATCTGCTTTTACGTGCACATGAAGGACAAAGCCGTGAAGCTCAAACATTGTAATCTCTTCTTCCGAACAGATACATGAAGCTCACTGTCAATTGCTGTTAATGTGTAATGGCCATTGATGTATCTTGATTTACAAGTTTCTGTTATCGCAAGAGTTGGCTTTGTATTTGTGTATAGTGTAATTGTCTTATTTTTTTTGTGTTTGCAGAGCTTTGTTGTTATTAATGTTGTCATTTTATTATTATAAAAAGTTATATTTATTGTATTATTTATGTTTAGTTGAAGCTGTTTGAATAATTCTTTCAAAAATTATTTGTTTTGAGTCCTTGGAATTTTCATTGATTTTCTTTTTTGTGTGTGTGTGTCTTTTTATTTTTTTTAGCACGAACAGGGGAGCTGATGGGAGAGTTTGGCCGGCTCTATGAACGGCAGTATGCAGTCGCTCTCTTCAATCAGATGCGTTATGATGTTGAGGGTGGAGGAGGTCCTCAGCCTCAGCTACTGCACAGGAAGGTACAGATCTAGTAGTAGTTTATTTATATAGCACATTTTTGCAACACAGCGTTGCTCACAGTGCTGAACACAATCAGTACTAATTAAAATAACAAATCACACAGCACATGCATAACATTCATTCATTTTCTTTTCGGCTTCGTCCCTTTTTAAATCAGGAGTCGCCACAGCGGAATGAACCACCAACTTATCCAGCATATGTTTTACGCAGCGGATGCCCTTCCAGCTGCAACCCATCACTGGGAAACGCCCATACACTGTCATTCACACACACATACACTACGGACAATTTAGCTTACCCAATTCACCTATAGTGCATGTCTTTGGACTTGTGGGGGAAACCGGAGCACCCGGCAGAAACCCATGCGAACACGGGGAGAACATGCAAACTCCACACAGAAATGCCAACTGCCCCAGCCGAGGCTCGAACCAGCGACCTTCTTGCTGTGAGGCGACAGTGCTACTGCCCCACATACATAACAACTAAAACATAAAACAAATTGAACATAAAAAAAAAATTAAAGGACGATGATGCAATTTCAGATCTGATAAATAAGGAGGTTTCAGACCAGATCTGCCTCTTTCTATTCCTCTTTTTCACTCCATTTGCGAAACAAGTTCATTCAGGGTCATTTCTCACAGGGCTGGAGTGTTGTGATGCCAAACAGCAGAGGAGAATGGATGATAATGGCCCTGTTTGAGTAAATGTCGACTTGTTTTTCATTTAAAATGTGTAGAATTATCACAGTGTGACCATTAAAGATGAGCAGTGTTTTTTTTTTCACATTTCGTTCATCAGACAGACACACTGGGTGGACAATGTAAACAACAATTAAGTCCTTCCAGTCTTAACATCTCCCTACATAATGTATAATTAGGTCCTCTCTGAAAATAGATGGACAACTGTGTCTTTCTCTGCTTAAACAGCGCTGCTTAAACAGTTTCTTTTTTTTTTTTTGGTAGGTGCCTCTTAAGAATAAGTCCATCTTCTCAGGGGCTTTGTTTCAATATCTAGAAGAGAATAAAAAATGGAGGAATCGTTTTCTCTTTATTCCTGACTCCTACAACATCAACTATTATGAAAACAAACAGGTAAAGTGTTCAGTGAAATGAAGTAAATCTCACATGAAGGAATGAAGTTAACTTAGTGTTTACAAATGTAACTAGATTGAACATAAAACAATTAAGTTGTCCTAAAAAAAACTCAATTATTGTGTTGTTTCAGCTCATTTTAAATAAGTAGTTTGAACAAACAACAAACATCATTTTTTGAGTGCAAATCATACATTTCTGTCCTGTCATCACACTTGTGTTTTTTTAAATTTAGGCCCATGAGCGAGGGCTGCATCCTAAAGGCAGCATTAACTGTGCGGGTTACAGAGTCCTAACCTCTATGGAGGAATATCTGGAGCTCCTAAACACCAGCCTCCCAGGTCAGTCTGAAGGGGTGTGAAAAGGAGAAGGGGGAGAGAGAGATGGACAACCTCAGGAAGGAAATGAGGTCTTAAAGTCCACATGAAATGACATAAAAGGTTTATTTTGCTAGTGCACATTGTTTGTCCTTAGTTAATCCACTAAAAACAAGACTTCTTTTGTAATCTTTAATTAAAATCTAACTATTTTCTTCTGCTCTGGATTTGCAGTCTTTCTCTGATGTCACTTTGAAGGCGTAGTCTAAGTATGCTTAGATATGCCCCTCCAACTGTTAGTTTAAGATGGAAATATGTCATCATACTGACATAAAAGTCTCCAGTAACTTCTGGTTCACACAGATTTAAAAGGAAAATTAGACTCTATAAATCTGTATGAATGTTGGCGGCTTACCGGTTTTACTAGGGTCACGTTGTCATGACAATGAAGTTGAAAGATTGGATAACTGTGCATAGTCAAGGTCAGTAAGCAATTGTTTCACACAAGACTCATGTTAACACGTAATGTAAGGCTGAGACATTTAAAACCTTGTGTTTACTACTCAGCCCTGCGTGCTTTCACTTTAAGATAGGACACTGCAGGCAAAAACACTTTTATATTTCCCATGCGCTCGCCAATTTTGGTCTCTTTAAATTAGCCTGAAAAAAACACCTAATGAAAATTTAAAGCAAGCATCCAAAATGGTATCAGATTGCCTTGTAGATTTCAATTAAATGTATATATTTTTAAAGGCAATTTTGCTCAAAATTAGTTAATTTCTCCTGTACTGAGCCCTAAATCTGTACTTCAGCTGCACTAACACCAAACTATACCATTTTATTCATATCTGATTGGTATTTTGAGTTTTTACAAAGGGATGTGTTCATACATAATTTGCCTGCTTATACTATATACTTATAATAGGGGTGTCAAAATTAATTGTTTCTTTGACGTGGACAATTCAGTATCGGTTCAGTAATAGATCATAACCGCAGTCAATTACGTACTGACGTCATTTATCTCCTAGGCGAATATGTTGCTTTAGAATACTATGGCGAAGGAGGCGAGGGCGAGTAAATAAAACTCTTCAACTACTTAAAAAGCAGATAATTGTGCACAATTCACTGCTTGTGAGTTTGCTGGACAGTCTTACTGACACTGAAGAAGCTACAGCACACGAGCCGCTATTACACTACTCTGCCTCTCTCTCTCACTTTGGACATTTGACCCGCTGGCGTGTTCGCGAGGCAACTTTTCCTCAACTTTTTCATAACTGACTTTATCCACTGTTATCCAGAAATGTATGTAAATTGTCACATATTTAATGAATGCATCCTTTGCGTATTTAAAAAGTGTTTATGAAAAATGAAGATACAAAAAAGGTTTGCCATTATTAACGTCAGCTGTGGATTTTTTTAAAGTCCTATTCACCTGCAGTGTCTTGTTTTTAATGAATGCAGGATAAAGTTGAGCGAGTGTCTAGATAAGCAGTGATGGAAGGGAGTGTACAGAAGCAGACTGTGATCTTTGTATGTTGTGCAGCTGTGCTCATGATGACTATGGAGATCTCCTCATCAGGCCATATGTAAAAGCATTAAATCATACAACATGCGTTTTCCAGGTGTGAAGGCTAAAGTTGGCAGCTCTCCATTCCTGAAATGTGCGACTCCATTTCCTCTCATCCTCTGGCACCCTTATGCTCGTCATTATTATTTCTGTGTGGTGACCGAGAAGGAGCAGCAGAAATGGAGCGCCGTCTTTCAAGACTGTGTCCGTCACACAAACAATGGTGAGTCTTAAAATCCTGTTGTTTTAAAAGAACAAACACACACATGCACAAATTTTTAAGTCCAAAACATCACTTTAACACCTGTACTGTAAGGCTGCATGATATAAAGGAATAAATCTGATATGCTGGTTTAGCTTAGTGCAGTTTTCACACAGTGCAAACAATTAAATAATAAAAGGCCTTGCTGCCAGTTTCAGACTAAATTGTATTTCATTGTATTTACACACCTGATATCATTACCTGCATGCTTAAATGTAAACCAACATCTCTCTCTGAAATAAAAAAGATATAAATAAATCATTTAGACCTTCTAACACTAGCAATGCCTGTTATATTTCCTTTTTTCTTTCTTTTTTTTTTTTTTTTTATAATAATTTTTTTGGGGTTTCACCTGGACAGGACAGTAGAGAGTATTGACAGGAAAGTGTGGGGAGCAGAGAGAGGGGAAAGATCAGCATAGGACCTCAAGGCGGGAATTGAACTCTGGTACCGGAGTGCATGTGTCGACGCACTAACCATTACGCCATTGAAGCCGACCCTTTTTTCTTTCTTAAAATTATTTTCAATGCAAAATTAACTCCAATAAAGTTATGCTACTGAATAATTCTTCCTAAATACAGTAGTTCAATTTATCGAATGAAAAATCCTATTTATTTATTTATTTATTTATTTATTTATAGTTGGCAACATGTATTGCAGAAATAAAGAACAAAATATTTTAAAAAGGTTGTTGGTTTTTCTCTATATCATGCAGCCTTTCTATATACAGTACTTATTCAATGTATGACTTATTACTTGAGGTAACTGGCTTTCATTACTCTTATTGTCACTGTATTGTTTATCAGAATAGGCCGCTTTCAGACTCACTAGTTTAACTGATGTGTTATTTCATAAATCTAGCCTTTTAGACAGCCCTCTATCAAAAAGGAAACTCGAGCGGAATGTTTGGCATGGTTGAAGGTGCTCATTTGGCCTGTTTGATAATAGAAAGAATTTCACCGCTCAAGGCTGTAAAAAGAGTCAGATGAGATCATAAAAAAGCTGGAGATGTGCTTTCATCCTTCATGGGCCGTGCGTGAGTCTATGACTGTTTATGCTGTACAGCAGCTTTAACTTTATAGCATTAGCAGAAATTATAGCATTTCAGTGTAAAATATCTCTTTCTGTATTTTTTGCGTATGATAATTAATTAAATAAATAAATGTGATTTGGGCAGACCGTTTATTTATCAATTCTCAGACTAGAAGTGCAAAACATGTATTGTGCAAAATTCTGCTATGTTTCCAATGTAGTAACATTTTTGCCTCGGGCTACCAGAGGGTTCATTGTAACTGAGTTTCACACTTTCACATTGATGTCACTGTTAGATTGCTTGATATGCTGTTTGTCAGGCCACTTAAACAAGAGCACACTTGTCTATTTGAAGGATATGATATGATTGTCACAACTTATTGTGGATATAGCACCTGCTTGGTGGGCACCTTGTATGGTATTGCTTGACACTATCAGTGGTCTTAAATATCACTAATGTTATCACTGTAATGAACAGCTGTGATCGCCAGAAACTCAACATAAAAAGTACCATGACTATGTTTCAGGTATTACAGGGTGGCATATTGCCTGTACTCTATATAAAGACACATTTAGATTAACCAGCTACTTTTATTGAGCTAAAAACAACACCTTAGCAATACATTTAGTACAAGCCCTCCTTCCAATAAGACCAGTAAGTTTATTTTGTTTCTCATCAGGTTAATGGGATAGTTCACACAAAAGTCAAAACATTTTTGCTTTATTCTAGCAAGACTTAAGCATTTCCACAAAAACTGTTATAGTCACAGATCTCCAAAAAGTATGTCTTTTACTTTTTTCATTAGTTTCATTACATGATCCCTTTATAATATAAATATTATATTACTGTATGTGATGTCATGCAGCTGTTACAGTGTTCTTTTGCTGTTTTCAGTGTACATACAGTACTTTGTAATTCATGCTGCAGGATTTACTTCCACAAACTATACATTCTTTTGGATTCTTTGGATTAGTCCCTGATTTATCGTGGGTTGCCTTAGTGTAATGAACCGCCAACTGCTCAAGCATAGGTTTTTCGCAGTGGATGCCCTAAAATGAGATATTGTTAAACAGTTTTTTTCACTGTATGTTTACTGTTCAGAATGACAGTTTACAGTTTTAATTAGAGCAAAGTTTTCATATTGTGCTGTTTTGAGGTGGTTTTACGAAGGTCCTCTTATGGTATAACTTGCTTGTTGAGCCTGTGGGAGAGAGGAGTCTGGTGATTTCAGACACTAACTGGTGTCATATAAGTTCAATCTTCAGAACCTATTGTTGGTGTTGGATGTGAGGTTGTCCATGTCTCATATGCATGTTCTGATGGCTCTTGAGCTGCTTTCTCTCTGCTGTAGTGCAGATTCCAGAGTGGTCACATCTGGGCCTGTCAACCCATAATTCAGTTTGGATGGGAGGCTGCTGGAGGGAATGCACACTTGCGGCGAGGGCAGTAATGTCCCCTGGGGTATTAAGGCGGCCATTTAAAAGTGTGTGTGTGTATGTGAGAGAGCTGGCCAAATCCCTGCTGCGTGTAGTATGATCTGAATGCAAGCACATCTGCAGAGACGTTTTCCCAAATAAGGGCTGGTTCAGATCTTTTAAAGTTCTTTAATGTTCATTAGTCTAAGATGGTTGCTGGCTTATTGAAAGTAAGTTCGACTCAATGTCTATTTCTCACTGTTTGGTAAGAAGGTCAGCTGTTAATGGAGACTACACTCTGAAAAATAAAGGTTCTTTATTAGCATTGGTGGTTCCATGTAGAACCTTTTTTTAACTTCTATTAAACCTTTTTAATTTCACAAAATATTCTTTAAACATGATTTTTTTGGTGTTTTATTATTAGCATAGGACATTATTTAGACAGAAGGGGAAGTAGAGAGAAAATAGTGGGATCTACAGTAGAAAGGTCTGCGATCCAGGACTTAAACTCAGGATGCCCAAAATTCAATGAAAGTGAAGTGAGCCTTGTCAACTATGGTTTTACCCATACTCGAAATTGGTCCTCTGCTTTTAACCCATCCAAGTGCTCGCACACATTTTTTGAGTGAGGAGTGAGATCACACATACACAAAAACACAGTGAGCAGATATTGGTTAAATGTCTTGTTCAGGGGCAGCTGTGTAAGATGGAGAGAGTGTGCTTTATGCTTTACTATGCTTCATTCACTCCTCCTCCTTTAATTCCTGCCTGGACTAGGAATTGAACCTGCAACCTTTTGAGTCCAACTCCCTAACCATTAGACCACAACTGCTCCAATAGCGATATATGTCAGTGCTTTAAAGTGGAATACGATTTTTAGATTATTATAATCTATAAAAAACAATTGTTATTTGAATAACTTTTCAATAAAAGTTTCTTTGGGGAACCAAAAAAGGTTCTTCTAGGTGCTATTTTTGGTTCATTGAAGCACCTTAAATTTTTAAAAGTGTGTGTACTTCTTAAGAGGCGACTCTGACTATTTTGACGATGCATAATGCAGAGAATCTTTTTTTCTTCTTTTTTCAGGTTAGTACGTCATAAGGATAAGTGGTTTTCAAAAAAAAATTTCGCCTTTCAGTGAAACACAGTAAAATGTAATGCTTAATTTCTGTTATTTTGTCTAAACAAACTGTGCTTTAGTGCTTCACTATCTGCATTGATTGATTTTATTCACAGAACAAACGCTCTCTTTGATGTTATGTAACACCGGTCTGATTCATCGCTTGGAAAGATGTTGTGTCAGTCTGTATGTTAACTGGTTACCATGACAGTTTAAGCCAGGTCCTGCTGAAGGGGTGTAGGTTTTAGTGATTCGTAATGGGCTGTCATTTATAATTTAATTACTGATGTATCTGCCCTTCCCTTTTAGCGTACCTGACAAAATTACACATTCATTAGTATTGTAATTATGATTAGTACTGTCATAGTAAATGGTCATTTAGTGGACTTGTGAGTAATAGTATTTCCTGTGAATCATTGAGCATTACTGCTGTTCAATCAATCCACTTGTTAAGTCTGTTACGCAATGCAGTGTCTGGGTCCAAATCAGGTGCAAAAGCAAACAACAAACAATGCTAATATACACTAATGGTGTGCTGTAATACTGATTGTAACCATTATCTCTAAATTGCACAATAAATTAAAGTGTATGAGAAATTCTTATTGTCTTCTAAAGGAATCGATTCTGATCTGCTGAAAGGAGTCTTCAGCAATTCCAAAATCTGTAAATCTGTAACACATTTGTATAATGCCACCTAATATTATTCATTGGCTTAATGGTTGTGCCCAACAGAGCCTAGTTTCTCTCGAGGTTTTTTTTTTTTTCCCTTTACTTCGTCAATTGGTGAAGTTTTTTTTTTTTTTAAGCTACTTTGACAATCTACATTGTGAAAAGCGCTATATAAATAAACTTGACTTGACTTGACTTCCCTGAACATATTCTTTGACCCTCCAAACAGTCACGTAGAAAAAAAACATTAATGTTTGGTTTCTGAAATGTGCTGTAGGCTATAGACCAATCACAAAAAGACTGGGCCATCTGACCAATCACAGCAGAGTTAACTTGCGGTGAGATCATTTAAGACCCTTTGAGAAAAGCAAGATTGCAGTTCCGATTTAATGTGATGAGGTAAAAGTCTATATACATAGAAATAATGGCAAAGTAACCATGTCGTTGTGTTGAATTGTCTGATTTATAATCAAATGGCTTCTTTGAGCAGTTCTTTGTGAGTCAGAAACAAACAGCAGGGCACAGTCTAGTCAGATTCACAGACAAATGACTCTAATGAGCTTGTTCTTATTAAATTGTTTACAAAACCCTTTCACAGTCATTCGTTACTGTTATCAGTCTGATGAATTCTTCATTGAATGAACTCTTTCAGTAAAACAATAAATTGATATCCTTACTGGTAGATTTACCATATGCCACCTTGTTGTAATAATTTGCAAGCACTTTTTAAGTTATACTTTTATTAATATTCCATTATATTGAATCATTTATAGTTCAAATCTTTTTGGTTCTAAAAAATACTGATCAAATAATGCATATGTTAAAAACATGTCAATACAATCAAATCATGTAAAGTATACTAATGTCTCTTTTTAATTATTTGATTTCGAACAATTCTAACAGACGTTCTTCATTGCATGGGGTAGTGTGTGTTTATTTGGCAAGATGTCTGCTGAGAATTAAAGCTAAACTAAAATCATGAGTCAGGTGCATGTCTTTTTTACGGTGGTGAAAATTGTGTCAAATCTGTGTTGGTTCAAATTGCACTGCACTAGTTCTCTACAAAGAGCTATATGTGAGGAGTAACTCAATATATCATGTAGCTTGTTACAGCTAATCTGTGTTCCAGAAAGTGTCAGTACTCAGAAACATGCAGTGCGCCAGTAGGACTGTGTTATTCTGTGTCTGGATGCCCAGAGGAGTAAGCCCAAGCATGCATGAACAGGGTTAGATCAGGGCTGGATCCTTACAAGTCATAGCATGTTTTTGGAAGTGCGTAATTTGCATGCATAATGTTTGAGGTGCCACTATTATGCTATTTTAAAGGTTAAATTTGTCTTTAAAGGTTAAGTTTCTTTATTCTGTTGAGCAAAAAAAGAAGATATTTTGAAGAACGCTGGAAAAAAAAGGATCGCATTCAAATGATCTACCTGCATTCTTCCAAATATCTTCTTTTGTGTTCAACGGAAGAAAGAAAAAGGTTTGAACAAGTGAATGAGTAAATGTTTTTGATTTTTGAGTGAACTATCCCTTTTTAATATAAATTTTAGCATCACCTTTTTTCTAACAGTGTCTGTAATAGTTTAAGGGTCTTGCTTAAACATCCCTCTAAACATGTGCCAGTGTATGGTAATCTGATATTATGTATTATTAATCTTATTTGATAACATTTATAATAACTTCATTGACATGGATTACAGTATAATTAAAAAAAAATTCAAGTCATGAAAGTTGACCCCAGTGACACAACAGGGTTTTTTTCAATGAGTATGTTAATTAATGCCCTATAAAAGGTTAATGAGCATGCACACACTGTAAAAATGCATTTTCACACAATTCAGTCATGTTGTCCCAACACAAATTGATTAAGTTAACACATTTTTAAGTGGATTGACCATAAAACAATTAAGTTGTCCCAAAAAAAATCTCAAAAATTGTGTTTCTGCATTTTAAATAAGTGGTTTGAACAAGCAGTAAAAATATTTTTTAGTGCAGTATTGTTATCATTGGTAGTCTTTAGATAATTCCTTATGACTTACATTTTTAGAATGCATTTTAAGGGACTCTAAGCAAAAAGTTATCAGTGAAACAAAATCTAAATCTTTGACATGTGGACACAGACTCCCCCAGGCCTCAGCTAAAAGAGTGTTTGAGGGTCCATGGACAGCCAGTGGGGACTATTAGCTGGCATTATGAAAATGGCAGGTTTATGCAGAAAGTAATGACTCATTTCAGACAGTTTAGAATCACTTCTTTCTGGAGACAATAACTCCATTTATGATGAACTTTAATCGGAGAAACTTTCACAAACACAAACGGCTATATTAGGACATGACATGTAATATTAAAAAAAAGAAGAAGCCTGATTTGGACACTTAATGTCGTTTTAATCTGAAGTGTGTCAAAGCAATCCATTCATTTCTACCATGCTGTACTAAGTGATGCTGTAAGTATGCAGTTCTGTGTGCTGTCGAGAGCAATGTGTTTGGACTGGCGACCCAGTAAAGTCTGGTATGCGACGGCAATTAATTTGAGTTCTTTTTGTTCTGCTGATCTTCACTGTGTGACTTTAACTGGTGGGAGAGAGGTCTGAAAAGCAGCAGTACAGCTTCCACACAGGTCACAAATACTACTTTGGTGAAATTAGTGTTATTTATGTTCATGAGTCCACTTTATGTCTTATATGGTGTATGTCAGCTTTAAGAGAAGGTTTTATTGGGCAACTGAACAGGTTTACAGGCATGTTCATGGATTAAGTCCAGACGATTTACAACCTCTCCAGTGTCCAGACTCTTTGAAAGCCTATTGAATGTCATTGTATAGGACTTGACAGAAACTAGACAAACATGAGGAAATAGTCAGAATAATTTGGATTCCTGAAGACTGATGTGAGCGTTTACACACCGTTACGTGATGACCGAAATAAGTAAAAAAATGTGAAATCTCAAAGTTTGAAGAAAGTTTGGTGTTATCTGACTGAAGTCTCATGTTGTGCAAAGTATTTAATCGCTCATTGGTGTCAAAGGGTTATTAGAGCATGGTGTGTGAAGAGTTTTTTTTTTTTTCTCCTCCGCCAGATCTCTGATCATTGGTGTTTTTAGACTTGAGATTAGTTGTTATTTTATTTTTTCTCACCTCTGGTTCTTCCACATGTTCCTAAACACTGTTGCCCATGTGTGCATGTTTTCATGTAAGCGTCAAGCTGTGCTGCTGTGGAGAGCTGGACTTCCTGTCTGTTCTCCTCCAGCCCCACACCCAGCCTGCTTAACTTCCTCTTATTGTAAGGGTATACACACACACACACACACACACACACACACACACACACACACACACA
>CAIGQV010016645.1:9865260-9881053 GCA_903798115.1 Danio jaintianensis
CACACACACACACACACACACACACACACACACACACACACACACACTCACTCTCTTACAAAAACAGGGCATTTTGAGTGTCACCATAACTGACATGGCGTTGTACTGCAGCTTGTTAAAGGGATAGCTCCCCCAAAATGTCATTCAGTCATCCTTGACTTGTTCCAAACCTTTTTTTTTGTTCTGTTGAACTCGTGAAGATATTTTGAAGAATGTTGGAAACTGGTAATCATTGACATCTATAGTATGAAAAACAAAACATCATATTTTGTTCAAATGAGCAATGTTTTTTTGAGCAAAAAACTTAAACTGGTTAGGAACAAGTAATTGGTGAGTAAATAATGACAGAATAAAATTTTTTGTGGGAATATATCTTTATAGAGCTCTATATATAAAACATGACTCTTCTTTCATTTTATGTCACCCATAACTTTCACTTCTCTAAATGGAAAGGAACTGTACCACTTTGTGATGTCATTGTAATTAGAAACGCGTATCTGTGGTGTTTGTTTATAATAAACAATGTTGTTATATGCTTAGATACTTTTATATTTTGAGGATGTTGATGATTATAGCCCCTTTCACACTGTAATTCCTCTTAATATCCGTACAATTACTGGAACTTAATTAAAACTTAATAAAAAAGCTTTACTGGTATTTTAAAAAAGTACCTCTTTACACATGATCTATTTATGGGAATTTACCAGTAATTACAGTGATGGTGATTGAGTATGGTGGATGAGTAATGACGATGGTGTCAATTTTCGCGGTGATGATGATTATGATGATGATGATGATGATTAATGTTATGGTGTCAAAGATTGTGTTGGTGGTGATGGTGTCTATGGTGGTGTCGATGTCACCGATTGTGTGGATCATGATGAAGATGAGATGATATACAGTAGTGTCAATGGTGTTGGTGATTATAATGGTAGTTTAGATTTTGTTTACCATGCTATAACAATTATTTATTTGACATCTTTGATCACTTAGGAATGAGGAAAAATACTCATTCTGTTTCAGTCACACAACTGTTTTCATTCACACAAATTGCTTTCATGCCTATTTAAGTGGGGGTTTGAATGATGGTTTTATTAAAGCAAAAATAGATATGCTGCATTCGTAAATGCAGTTTTTTTTAAGGCTGCAATAAGAGGATCTGGCTGTGCCTATAGAAGATTGTGAATGACCCAAATAATCACTGCTTCGTAGCTGCATTTTCCAAGTAGCCTAGTGTTTTAATTATTTTTTTTTGTTTGTTTGTTTTTTTTAACCCCTCCCTCCCATTTCTGGCCCAATGGCATTTCTGCGCTGTGCCTGAGATGTTACTTTGTCTCTAATAAGATTGGTCACAAACATGATGCAAACATGAAACATTTTTACTCCCTCTTCACCTTTTGGCTGTTTTGACCACTGATAAAATCTTGCTTAAGCCTCTTAAAAGTCCTCCTAGATACTTCTAACACTTTTTGACCTTTACAGACTTTTTAAGATGCTTTGTGAATAACTTTTATCTTTACTAGGATCTTCTCTTTAATTGTAAGCGAAACCTCACAGATTTCTGAGAATTTTCTTTATAATTTTGTCTCTAGCAGCAACCCTTTGTGCTAAGAATCTTCATGAATACAGGCCCTGTTTTCTTGTTCAGGTCTGCCTGAGGAGTGTAAAGTTCAGACTCCGGCATTCACAGATGCAGTGCGACTCTATCGACAGGCTCATGGTCACTATGGAACCTGGGATATGATGTGTGGAAAGCCTCAACAGGTAATGCACAAACACATTATTCAATATGTCTTTATATGTTAGAAGACATCTTATTTGTTTGTTTGCTTTTATTTATTTTTTCCACTGAATCCTTTATTCATAAATTCATTTTTAAATTATTTTACAAGTAATTTACTATATTTTATTGCTTATTGTATTTTGAACACTGGTCGATCCAGCAAATAAATGTTAACTTATGTTGTTATTTTTATTTATTTTATTTTTTATTTAGTTTTTAAATAACATTTTATAACATTATTTGCATAATTACAATTATTAAGTTGTTGTTATTATTATTATTATTATTATTATTAATAAATTTTTTTTTATAAAATGTTATTTAAAAAAAAGTAAAAATTTAATTGAATTATTTATTTAATTTATTTATTGTTATTATTTATTTATTCATTTTATTTTTTATTTTATATATTTTTATATATAATTTTTTTTTTTTTTTTTTTTTTTAAACCCCTTAATCGTGTAGAGAAAATAACTATTAATACTTATTATATAAAACATTTTTAGGGCATATATTATGTAATAAGTTTAAAAAACAATGCTGTTTATAGAATGCATTACTAGTGACTCTAAGTGAAATTTAAGAACTGTATAGTGAATCTACAGTAAATCTTTCTTCTTCTTTTTTTTAGAGTGAGGAAAAACAGTGTGTAGAAAGGTGAAATTATGTCACCCAGTATTTGTTTGGGTTATAATTGAAGGTCAGAGCTAAATTAAATCATAGGAAGTGATCCATTTCAGTAAAAAAAAAAGAAAACGTGTCATGTCAGAGAAAGGGAGCATAGTATATGGACCTTTTTAGGTATGGTATCAGTCAGCTCTACTTAAAAAAAAAAATGCAAAAAGAATATTTATTAAATCATGTTCATTTAACGCTGCGTTAACATTTATTCAAAGACATGTATGGTGAGTGTAGATCTTGGAAGAACATGTGTAGAACATGGAAAACATTAGTGGAGTCTGACCTTGATCTTTTGTAATTGGTTAAAGTCATGTTACAAAATCACATGATGAAGATAAATACATTTATAATATGTGTTTTAACTGTAAAATGCAGCTTGCCTGTTTCTTTTTTTATTATTTATTTATTTATTTTTTATTTTAAATTTGATTATTTAATTTTTTATTTTATATAGTTTTTTATTTTTATTCATTTTATTTTATTAACTGAGCTCTTTAAATTCTTTGTTTTCTGTCTGAAATGTGTAAAAAATAGAACAAATCTATTGTGTGTGTCCTCCAGTAACTTCCGACTGTAACTCTGATCTATATCGTTTAGATTTTCAATGTTCGAAATATGTCAGGCAGAATAATAGATGTTAATCTTGCACCGGTTTATTTTTCTTGTAATTCAGTAACACTATTCTTGTATGCTTTGCGAGGAGGATGTCACCGTAACCAGTTTAATGACACATGAACTTCATTCAGATAGGCTGAAAGTAGTACAGTAGTAGTAATGTGCTTCAGGCAGGCCGGGTTTCCTCATATGTCTAGTAAATATGATGGGAATGAGTAAACAAAGCCTCCAGGTCAACTGTGTCAATCAAACACAAAAGACGACTTCATAATTTTTCTGGAATCACTTTCATGTTGATTTTAAAGATTGCCACATGTTAAAGTGTTGTTCTTTCTTCAGTTGTTTTCTGACTGTCTCTGCAGATCCTGGCTAATCTGGTCATGGAGACCCTCCTGCCTGAGATGAGAGACCTCATCACCCCCAAACTGAAGGGCAAGATGCACGAGAGACAGAGGAACTGGATGTTGGTATGTCCTGCATTTTAGATGCTTTTTAAAAAACAGATTGTGAAAAGGTTTTTTATTTGTTTTATTTATTTATTTGTTTGTTTGTTTATCTGATTTATTTATTTGTTTATTAGTTTGTTTGTTTATCTGTTTGTTTATTTATTTGTTTTTATTGATTAATGTTTATTTATTAATATTTTATATTTGGTTTTTTTATTTTCTTACATTTGTTCAAATTAATGAGTAATTATTTACCCAAAATGTATTTGTTTTTATTTGACTTTTTTCCATTATTTATTGATATTGCATAAGTAATTGTGTTCAAAAAAATGTAACGAACAAGCAAACATATGGCATGAGCTGATCTGATTTCCCAACATTTAATTTTATTTTATACATTTTTTCCCTTGTTGATTCTTTTGTGTGTTATCTTGCTTAGTATTTATTTATTTATATTATTTGTTTGTTTGTTGGGTGGCAAAACCGTTTTATTTTATTATTGTGCAGTACAGTATTTGTAATTTTTTGCTTTGTTTTGTTTTACAGTTGTATACATTTTATTTATTTAGTATTTTATTTTTATTTATTGATATTTATTTATTAATACTTTTTTTTTTTTGTCTTCATTTTTTGTTCTTTTTATTGTTTTGTAATTTCATTATTTTCTTACTTTGTAATTAATAAATAATTATAAAAAATTGATTTATTTTTATTTGATTAGATTTTTTTTGTCATTTTATTTATATTAAAAGGTAATTGTGTTAAAAAAAATGACTGAACAAGCAAACACTTGGCATGAGCTGAACGTTTTATTCCTTTTTTTTCTTGTTGGTTCTTTTGTGTTATCTTGCTTACTTTTATTTTAATTTTTTATTTTTTTTATTTGTTTATTTAATTAGTTTTGTTTGTCTATTACTCTTGTTTTAATATTTTTGTTTCTTATTCTTTTGTATTTAATTGTTTTTATTCATTTCATTTTTTTATTTATTAATACACAAGTGATTCACAAGTGGCTTCCCAACACAAGTGGCTTTGTGTTTTAATTCACAATGAAATGTATAATATGAGGGTCCTCATTTTATCGACGTGGGTGTAGAACAGTAGTAGTATGAAGTCTGTTTTGTAAGGAATCTGATCTTTCTGTTCTCCAGCACCCTGGCTTTACTCCAGTGTGTTTTGTGTTCAGATATCAGATGCAGTGTACGGCCTGGTTCAGAGTCAGGCTCAGGCTCAGTATGAAGCTGTAGTGCAGAGCTGTGAAGCTGGTCGACCTCCTCTGGAAACAACCATCCGCACAGACATGGACCAGATCATCACTTCCAAAGATCACGTGACCAGCAAAATACGAGGTTTTTCTTCTTTTGTTCCTTCAATTGCTTAATTTGTCTTTACCAAGTGACAGAAATGGGCTGCTTGTTATTTTATCTGGAAATAACCTGCCAGATGTTTATCTTATCATATCAGGTTTCTGATGATTCGCTTTTCAAGGAAGTGCATTTTAAAGGGATTGTGAAAGAACAGACAATGTTTGCACAGTTTTTCTCAAGTGTTATTAACGTACATGATAGAAGTGTTCTGCAGAAATCACAAACACGCCTTCTGTTTGTCTTTCCTATGTATTCATATTATCCTTGGATATTTATTGTTTCTACATATTTTGATTATATCGTGATCTAGCACTAATGTGAAGGAATGATAATTAATTAGTCACTCGTGGCCAGGGCCAGGCAGAATTATTATTTTTTTTAACTGTAGGGATATTTACAGTTTTAACCCAAAAATGACTAATCTGTCAGATAAAGAAGAGCCGGAGTCAGAGATTCAATTAAAAATAAAGTTTACTGAAGATAGTTTGCAGTTGCATCAGCAGAAGTCAGCTTCAACACTCGCAATGAGTTTGTAGGCCCCTTAATTCCATTAATTCCATTAAGCGGCCAGTTTAACACCAAAAGCAGCAAGAGATTGAGAGGGCAATCTTACCAACAGCGCTTGGCATCTGCTTGATGAATCTGCAAACCATCCCCAAGATGTGCAAACTGTCTAGACTGGTCAATCCAGTTAGGGTCATATTTTTCTCTGGATTGCTCCTGGTGCATCATTGATCAATTGACCTCATCCTGATATTTCTAGGTATCTTATCTGACTTTTGTGGCCACAACTATCTAATGGATATCTATTATAATGCTATTTTTATTCAATTATTTCTTTCCCTAATAAACTGACCTACACTATTCTTAAAGCTGGGCATGCCCTTGTCTGTGAAGCAGGAAGATAGCAGTTCATTTTCTCACTACTAAATACAAAAACCAGTCCAGGTTTTATCCCCGAGAATGTTTCCAAGCCTCTTACACACCCATCAACTGAGTAACTTGACTCTGGGTGGAGTAGGTACACTTTTCATTTACAGTTATCCGTATCTGTAACGTTATTGGTGTACCGTAAAAATGCACCAGCTATTCTACGGGGATTCCACACAAATCTACCACAAATTTTGTGAATCCTCTGGTGCCTTTCATCCATGTCTGAATGAGAACCACAACGCGTTCAATTACTAACCACATGCATTAACTACACAGACAATCCTAGTCTATAATATTTTAAATCTTCCTACCTTTCTTTTTGATTGATCAAAAGTGTCACCAGTAAACAAATGCCATGCGTCCTCCACCAAAACTGTAGGGGAATTTATTTATTTTTTAATTATTTTGCTATTTCTGCACAGATTTTGTAAAAAAAAAAGTATGTATATGTGTGGAATTGAGGAATGATTTTTAGAGTATAGTAACTTACTATGAACTAAAAATAGTTACCTTTTTATGTCTGTAGGTCTTGTGGTGCCCAAAGCGGAGAAGCTTCTGAAGGTGAGCATCCAGCCGTACATCAGCTCAATCCTGGATGCTCTGATGGAGCCCACAAGCCGAGGCTTCTTCGAGGTGCGAGACCTGTTCTTCAGAGAGCTAGTGGACATGAGCAAGAACCTCCTCAATGATGGCAACAAAGAGAAACTCGGCGAGGTAATGTAGAACTTAATTTTACAATCCTGTTTCACGTGTACTTTCGCATGTAGATGTATAGCATGTACTATACATCTATCGTAGTCATTACATAAACTGGGTAATAACAAGGTACTATTCTAAACCTATACCTGAACCTAACCTTGACCCATGTTATTATAACAAAGGAACAAAGTATTTCATATAATAAAGTATCAAGAATAAAGTAAGTCAAAGGGATAGTTCACCCAAAAATGAGAATTTCTTTGTATGAATTTCTTTGTTCTTTTGAGACTAAACAAGATATTATATTAATATGTTCTATTATTAACTATGGATGTCAATATTTCCCAATAATCTTCAGAATATCTTTCTTTGTGTTCAACAGAATAAATAAGCTTTTCTTTTGTAAATTTTTGATTATAGTTGCAATAAATACAGTACAATGATTTTACATTTCCTATTGCTAAACATTTTTCTTTTTTACAAACTATAAAGTAACAGAACACAATAAAAAACAAAAGTTTCATAAAATAAAATGTATTAAAATAACAGTAACAATAAAATGGTAACATAAATAATATCAATAACTAAATATACATAGGCCAGAGAAGGTAAAATCTTTATTTATTCACTCAACTTTAGTTGAGTTATTATCAACTGTAAATTCCTAATCTAAAGAGAGGATTAAGAGGGGGAGTGCAATGGGTCGTAAATTCAAAAATGTTTGTTCTGTGGATGGGAATTAGATAGTAATATTTTTATATTTCTACAAAGATTGGATGGAGCAATCTAATGTATTCAGTCCACTTGGTCCAGATATTTCTAAATGCATTAATTTGGAGTCGAAGGGAGAATGTAATTTTTTCCATCACATAAATATTATATACTATTTCTAGCCATTCTTGGGTTGTAGGGGATTCAGGAAGTAACCAGTGTCTTGTAATTGCTTTTTTGGCAGTGATTATTAAAATATCGAGTAAGTATTTTTCAGATTTACTTATTTGGATATCAGAGCTTCCAAAATAAATAACCATGAATCAAAAGGGTAGTGTAATGAAATAAGCTTTTCTAGAACTTTCTACGGTTTCTATAGTCTCTGACTTTACTTTGCAGTATGTGTGCTTTAAAGGGTAGTTCACCCAAAAATTTAAATAGTCATCCTTAACTCACGTTTCACTTTTTCCAAACTAGTCCAAGTTTCTTTCTTCGGTTGAACACAAAAGAAGGCATTTAGAAGAAAGCTGAAAACTTGTAACCATTGACTTCCATGGAACTTGTTTTTCCTACTATGGATGTCAATGGTTACAGGTTTTCAGCTTTTTTCTAAATATCATCTTTTGTGTTCAACAAAAGAAAGAAACCCATGAAGATTTTTAACCACTTGAGGCTGAGTAAATAGTGAATAAATCTTCATTTTTGGGTGAACTATCCCTTTACAGGCATAGTTCATCCAGAAATAAAAAAGATAATCTACCTGCCCTTCACTTTCTTCTAAACCTCTTTGAGCATCTTTTAAATGCTAATAGGGGAGCCATAAAAACCTTCTCTTAAAACCATCTCTTAAACCTCTTTTGTGTTTGCTGCCCAGCACATGGACAAGATCTCCATGCTGGCCTTTCATCCAGTGAAGATGCAGAGCGGCTATGAGAAGATGGAGACTCTGAGTTTAGAGGGACTCCAGCAGCGCTTTGACGTTTCCAGCCCGTCTGTGTTTGTCCAGAGAGCTCAAATCCTAATGCGGGAGGTCAGTCACCTTTTGAGCTAAAAAAAAATCTGAAGAATTTCATTATAAACAACCACCACTAATACTGTCAAACCGTGGTATTGACAACAAACTACACATATGTACCACACATCTGAGCTGCTTTTATGAGATTTATGCCATCAGAATGGTTTGTTAAACTGCAGCTGTATAGAAACGTCTCTGTTAGTTAGGGCAGGGGGGTTATAATAGCAAAACAAGTGGTTTCTGTGTGTCAATTAGAGTTTGGTTTGCGGTTTTTGTTTTGTATGAAACTGTATGCCCTGAGGAGGTACGTGCTGTTGTGGTAGAGATGTTAAACCTCATTTTGGTCACTAAATGACATAGCTGTGTTTTTATAGACTAGCATATGACCGCTGATTGTACTGGCCCTTTTGTATGAAAGCTTTTTTTTTTTTTTTTTAGATTTTCAGAGCTCAGGGAGTGGAGAAACAAGATTGAACTTGAGTGTTGTGAATTACCAAAATGTTGATCCACCCTTTCTGTATGGTGAAATACGCCCCCTTGTGGTAATAAGGATTAGCAGACGTTAGTTTGTTGTGAAATGTTTGTTGTCTTTTTTTTGTTTGGAACTTTCACAGGGGCTATTGCACAAAAGCAAGATAAAGGATTAAGCTGTGATTTTTAGTTCTATCCTTGTTGAATTTAGCTCCAACTCAGTCACATGATAGCAGGCTAAATTAAACTAAATTAAGTTACTATGGAGATTTATTCTTTACAGCTGCTTTACAACAGGCTAATATTAATCCTAGTATTTTATCTGTTAGTTTCGCTGTCGATATACATATATTGACAGCGAAATGAGTTAATATACATACATATAATTTCAAATATGTATGTTCAAATGTATCCTTCAGGTCTATTTCCATCTTAGATGCAACCATGAATCCTGTTTGGATAAAAACTTTGGATAAAGGCTAGAATACAATGTGAAATTCTGTTTTTTATTTTTTATTTTTTTTAACTAGGCATTTTGAAGGTAGCAAATATGCATCATTGTTGAAGCTTTTATTGCAATACAGACATAATGTAAGCTGCAAAAAAGGGCTTTTTAAACATGTATAAAAACAAAACAAAGTCTACACATTTGTGTATTGCTTCATTGTATAAATGTTTAGAGTAAACTTATTCATTCATTTTCCTTTGGCTTAGTCTCTATTTCAGAGGTCACCACAGCGGAATGAACCACCGTTTAGAGTAAACTAATGTTTGAAATAAATTTAATTGCAAAAGGCTCATAAACCTCTTTGTTAAATATTGAAAGTGAGAAACAGCTACATTTGTTTACAAAAGTTATGTCATTGGTAGTTAAAAAAATTGGTAGTTTAAACTAAATTAACAGATTAATATGTAAAAATGTTTGTTTAAAATATAATAGCCTATTAAGTCATCAAACATTGTTATAAAGTGTTTATGATATATATTTTCTCTAATACATTGAATCTTGTATTTTAATGCGTTTTATTCTCTCTGTTCTAGCGTTTTGGGATTTAGTAAAGCACATTATAAATAAAATTTATTGTTGTTGTTGTTATTATTATTATTATTATTATTATTATTATCATCAAACTTCTGGTGCTGCGATTAACACCACTGTAAATAAAACAATTAGAATATTTTTATGAGGCCTTTCTATAAGCTTTGTATACTTTCTAATCTCACACACACAAAAATACACACAAATACTTGCACAAAACGTGCCTTATTGCCTGCAATTTGCAAACCTACTGTTATTTTGTCAACTAGCTGTGACTCGTCTAAACTGCAACTCTGTAGTTCATTCATTTTCTTTTCGGCTTAGTCCCTTTATTAATCAGGGGTCGCCACAGCGGAATGAACCGGCAACTTATCTAGTATATGTTTTACGCAGTGGATGCCCTTCCAGCTGCAACCCATCACTGGGAAACACCCATACACTCTCATTCACACTCATACACTATGGACAATTTAGCTTACCCAATTCACCCATAGCGCATGTCTTTGGACTTGTGGGGAAAACCAGAGCACCCGGAGGAAACTAACGCGAACACGGGGAGAACATGCAAACTCCACACAGAAATGCCAACTGACCCAGCCGAGGCTCGAACCAGCGACCTCCTTGCTGTGAGGTGATCGTGCTACCCACTGCACCACCGTGATGCCCACTCTGTGTAGTCTATTATTATATTACATTTAAGGATATATTCATCTGTTTTGTGCAGCAAATGGATGATGCAGTGTACACGTTTGAGCAGCTGCTCCACCAGAGTTTAGAGAACCAGGAAGGAGAAGATCTCTGTAAAACCATCCAGCGCTGCCAGGATCGTGTCATCAAGGTAAAACATGTCCACCTGCCTTATCATATCATATCTTTTGGAGTCGTTTTTAACTTCCTTTTTGTGTTTATTCCACATTGGGTAGAAATTTGACTACGACAGCAGTACAGTTCGTAAGAAGTTCTTCAGAGAGGCTCTTCTGCAGATCTTCATCCCCTACATGCTGAAACAGCTCTCCCCATCATGCTCTGCTGTAAGTCCTGCAGCTGTTCTTATAGCAGTAATGCATTGTCTGTTGTAAAAAACAGTCTGACGTTGGGTTTTTTCTGTTTTCTGCAGGAGCTCCCTCACTTCCAAGAACTCATTTTTGAGGATTTCTCTCGTTTCATTCTGGTGAAGAACATCTTTGAGGAAGTGGTCCTGCACACGGTCATGAAAGATATAATGATGGGTAAGATTTTTTTTTTAAAGAACGAGATGATGTAAAGCACTGATATAATGGAAGTAGTGACAAATGTCCAAATTATAACACAAATTACATTTTGTACATATTGAAAAAAAGCACCTTTCATTCTGAGGTTGTGTTTATATGGCTTAAATGGTAAAATTCAGAAATAAATTATGTAAATATATGAATAAGGACCAATATTGGAATAAATCTGTCTTTCGGATGAGACGTTAAACTGAGGTCCTGACTTTCTGTTGTCATTAAAAATCTCATGGCACTTCTTGTAAAAAGAGTACGGGTGTAACCCCGGTGTCCTGGCCAAATTCCCTCCATCGGCCCTTACCCATCATGGCCTCCCAATCATCCCATCCACCGAATTGGCTCTACCACGGTCTCTCCACTCCACCAATAATTGATGTGTGGTGAGCGCGCTGGCGCCGTTGTCCTGTGGCTGCTGAGTGGATGCTGCACACGGGTGGTGGTGTGCAGAGTTAAATAACATTAGTTCATGTTAACTCACAGTGCATTAACTGTTAACAAGCACAACTTTGGATTTTAATAATTAGTAAATGTTAAACTATGATTAATAAATGCTTTACAAGATTTTTCATACTTAATGTTAGCATATACACTACCTAACATTAACCAATGGACCATTATTCTAAAGTGTTACCGATAATTAAAATATAAACAAAATAGCCTAGTGGTTAAGTGTACTGACATATAGCACTAAGGTGCTCACGGCGACCCGAGTTCGATTGCCGGCTCGAGACACTACAGACAATTTAGCTTACCCAATTCACCTATAGCGCATGTCTTTGGACTTGTGGGGAAAACCAGAGCACCCGGAGGAAACCAACGTGAACATGGGGAGAACATGCAAACTCCACACAGAAATGCCAACTGACCCAGCCGAGGCTCGAACAAGTCCCCCATCCGTAATCATTAGCAAGCCAATCAGATCATTCCAAATTCAACATGTATATCCCGTCTAACTTTACTACCTTATCTTCGTTTTTTGAAGAACCCCCCCATCCACCCCATCTCCCTCCTCCTCTTTCTAGATTAATCCAGGATTGGGCAACACGGTGGCTCAGTAGCTAGCACTGTTGCCTCACAGCAAGAAGGTCGCTGGTCGTGTCACAGCTGGGCCAGTTGGCATTTCTGTGCGGAGTTTACATGTTCTCCCTGTGCTCACGTGGGTTGCCCTGGGTACTCCGGTCTCCTTTCACAATCCAAAGGCATGCGGCATAAGTAAATTAAATAAACCAACAGGACCAGTATATGAGCACTTAAGTACTAAGCTTTCACCGCTGGGCGGTCTATTCCTCTAGGGCTGCCCCCGATAATCAAGGTATAGGCCGAATGAATTCGGGGAGCTCTCGAGAACTACCTGATCTCGTACCTCCTTTAAATGCTCATTGACCAGGCGGGAGCCTTGGGCTCAATTATCTCCGAGCTCAGGGTTCTCTCCTGGGACAGCATGCCAAACCTGCTAACATTATCAAGCAATATCTAAGTGTGAACTCTTGAAGCTATTTAAAAAAAGCATTTTTACCATTTATTTTTTTACCAATGGTCATATTCTGCCAACATATTCTCTAAATGACAATAGTTTGTGTTTAAAATTTGGAATTAATGTTATCAGAGATTTCACATTGCATTCATGCCATCAGTTTGGTCTGATCAACATTTCCTGTTATGTCTCCAGCGGTGAAGGAAGCAGCCGTCCAGAGGAGACACAACCTATACCGAGACAGCATTGTTTTGACCAACAGTGACCCAAACCTTCACCTCCTGGCAGAAAATCCTGCCATTGACTGGGCTGAGGAGTATGGAGGAGGCCAGGACGAGGCAGGTGGAGAACATGCTGGAGATCCCGAAGCTCAGAAGAGGCGCAGGATGAAGCAGGTGGTCTCCATGATCCAGTTAGAGGGCACCGCATCAGTGCTGCCCAACGAGTCATGCCTGGAAGTGCCCACCGTAGGCAATATTCCAGAGGAGGAGACCGAGGTACATTCAGACCCCTCATTATCCCAAAAATCGGAGAAGCAAGTGCCCAACGGAACCAAAGAGGATGTGAACAGAAATGCGGTTGAGGAGAAGCCACTGACAAATAGAAGTATGCAAAAAGAAGAAGAGAAAACGACGAAAAAATCACCACAGGACACCGAGAGCAAGTCAGCCATAGATTGTGCCATTCAAGAAATCGACAAAGCAGTTCAGGAAGAGGAACACGAAAACCGGACGCAGAAAGAGGAAACGGAGGTAAAAGCAGACACAAATTGCCAAGAAATGGAAATAAATACAAACAAAGATACACCTTTAGGTTCAGAGGATTCAACCATTAGGGAAGTGGAAGTCGTGATGGCATTGGATCAACAGGAAAATCACATTACGGCAGGTATTCAAGACTTCCACACGGAAAAGCCCATCTGTTTGTTACAGCAGGACGACAGTGGATTCCAGTCGCCCGCTACTGAGGCAATAGTGGAGGAACATCCAATGGGAAAGCAGGAGTGTAATGACTCTGAAACGGGAGAGGACACTGGGAAGGGAGAAAGTGCACACATGGATCACCAGTGAAAAAAAAAAATTTAATTAATGTGTTTTTGTGCCTGTAAACATTAGGGAAATACGGGATAGTTCACCCAGAAATGACTATTAACGCACTGTTTACTCAAGCTCTAATAGTTCCAAACCTTTATACGTTTCTTTTTTCTGTTAACACTAAAAAAAGATATTTTGAAGAATGTTGAAAAAAAACGGTAGCCTTTGACATGCATGGTATTCAACGTTCTTCAAAATATATTATTTTGTGTTCAACAGATGAAAAAAAAGATACTTGTTTGGAACAATGCAGAGTAAATGATGACAGAATTAACATCTTTTTGATCAACTATCCCTTTAAAAGACTTCTGACGAGTGACAGGAGTTTTATTTTCACTATAGTCTCACATTTCTGACTGTATAGACATTATTTAGTGTCTATTGTAGTGTTCTTGTTGTTTTGCGTTCACACTGTCACAATTTTTGCACTTAGAAAAAAAATCATGTCACTTAGAGCTGGACTCGATTATATACACATCCTAGGTCAAAATGTCTTTCTATTCATAAATACGATATCCACCTTTATTAGAATTCTCAATCATTTCTCAGTGTGCAGAAAATCATGACGTAAACCAGCCCCATTATGCCTGATGTTAATAGCATATGTTGCCTTATTTAAACTTCGTTGTTGCATCAGATGTTTTTATTGATCGAGATGAACCATCTGCCTTGCTCAGAATTCAAACTGAAGACACTGACTTTTATTTTTTCATAAGCTTTTTCTATATAGAAGTTTGTTTTATGCTTTTAGCATTGTTTTTGTCGAAAATGGCATAAGGAAGTGTCAGTTTTCTGCACAGAAGATATTTTGATGCTGCAGTTTAGCTGGTAAATAATGCATTATTTTACTAAATTTTTTTTTTTTTTTTTTTTTTTAAATCCCATTCCAAAACAGTACAACTAAATTCAAGTGATTTTCCAAATGGTGGCTTTTCCATAATTTTTCTTTTTTGTTTGTTTGTTTTATGTAATTGCATTATCAAATCCGAATTCTCTGGGTTGCATGTGCACTGTAGTAGTTTTAGTTCATGCTGAGGATACTGTGCTGCAGAGGGTTGTGGGTCTTTGTGGAGATGTGTGTCATTTTATTTAAGACAGGTGAGTTTTCTGTAGGCCGATTCAATTCATATTCATGTTAGTACAGCGCCACTGTCAGAGAACCAGATACTAATGTTAGATCTTTGTATTTCAAATTGAAATGATTGATGTGCAAATTATCTGTACTGTCCAGCTTTAGATGCATCTATCCACAAGTTCCTAGTTTCCTTCTTGCTGTTTGAGATTTTCTTTTTTAAAGTGCAGTTTTATCTATGAAATGACAAGTACTTTAACTTTGAATGGATGTAATTGAATATATTTTCTTTTATTTATTAGTTACAAGCACTTGGTACTATACTGTATCTTAACCTTTTTAATTGTATGCTACACAAATCCTTTTGTGACTTATTTTATTGTTATCTTTTGGAAAAATAAACCATATTCACGGACAGTTGATATGTTGTTGTCTTTATAATATTTGCTGGATTGAATTGGATAATGGTAACACTTTATAATAAGGTTTAGTTGTTTACATTAGTTGTACAGTACTTAAACAGTATTTGTGAACCTTAAACCCCAAGTTTACTAAATGAAAAGTTGATTGTTCAAATCAATGCACTACGAACTAACATGAATATGAATTTGATGTTAATACGTGCTATAAATGGTATCGCTCACTATTAGATGGTTTATTAAATCCATTATTCATTAAAGATGTTAAGTATTTCGCCAAATGTGGTATGGTGTATCTGTTACACCAGCAGGAGGCAGTGCACACGTATGTCACGCTAGTTTCTTACATCAAAACTGAACATTGGCCTGAGCAATAGATGAACTTGCCGTAATGATTTTGAATCATCACAGTGAGTCGATTATTTTGAATCATCTTAAACGATTCGTTTTTACTCTACATGTTCAAAGACTCCACGTACAAGATGACTCTCGAAAGGGAGAAACTGAAGTGAACAAAGATTTAAGCCTATTTAAAAATAACAATTTGGTTGTAAAATTACAAACATTTTTATAGGCACTGCATAAAGTTCTCATGCGATAGGCTAGGTGTACAGGTGTATCTAGAAAAACAATCTTAAATTCAGGGAAGATGGAAATTTCCAACCACCACAAGTATACATTTTAAAATAGCCTATATCAATTATAA
>CAIGQV010016645.1:9886053-9937110 GCA_903798115.1 Danio jaintianensis
ACAAACAAACAAGCAAACAAACAGAAAAACACCATCTACACCATGCTGTTTTCTAAGAGGAACACTTACAGAATAATAACTTAGCAGTGACATATTACTGTTGGGAATTCTTTGAATGTGGAAAGCATATTGGTTTTTGTTCAAAAAGAACAATTTTAAAATGTATCTGTTAAAATTCAACATGCAATTACAAGACGTGTGACATTTAAAGGATTAGTTCACTCAAAAGTGTAAATGATGTTATTACTTTCCCTCATGTGCTTCCAAACCACTGAGACCTTTGTTCATCTTCAGAACACACATTAAGATTTTATTTTTTAGATGAAATCCGAGAGCTCTCTCATCCTCTATAGATGGTAAGGGTCCAATTCTAAAGTCCCCAATTTAATATTTAGTAACTATTTATCAGCAGATGGCATCCTCTTTTTGCATCCAATTACAATACAATTACCACTTGAACCTAAAATAATCATTAATAAAGTTAGGAAAGTTTTAAGCAAATTACAAGAGCTGTGTTTACATTATTCTTGTGACACACAAAATTTTTGTCAACTCACATGACTTAGCAGAAAGCACAAGAACGCTTCCTCGTGAGAATTCAGGTGTATGGTTAAAAACTAGCCTATAGCGCATTCTGCTGTAAAAAACAAAGCTCAAAATTGATTCAGAAGAGAATAGCGATGTATTTTGATGTATTTCTCAAACTATATAAATAAGCTCTAAATAAGAGACTAAAGAGAACTTTGGTTTAATCATGACATGCATTGTCTGGCAGTTGGCTCTCTGTGTGTGCACTTAGGAAGTGTGTGAGCTCATTTTAATGGTTTAAACTGACCAAGTTAAACTGACAAGGCTTTAAAATGCATGCAGATCACATAACCTTTAAGGATGATGAAGAATTGAATGCCTCATGAGTACAATAGTCATGATAAAACTAAACCCATATGTTGAGAGTATCTGAGGCACAGGCTGTAAAGACTTTGCTCTCAAGAAAGGCTGGTGGGAAGTAGCAGCTCATTTGCACTTAAAAAACACATGAAAACTATGTTATTGCTTCCACTTAAATATGGGCATCTAAAGCATGATATAACAAATGATCTGTGGGGACACATTTGGCAGTAGTTTAAAAGATTAAGTCCTACAGCAGTCAACTCAACACATCACCAGCACACTCTTACAACCCCCCTAAAAAAACAGATGAAAGGAGAGACCCTAAGCGGCATAAAAGTGGATGATATTTAAGCCAAAGCGCAGACATTTCACAAAGGCTTTTGGAGGTTGCCAGGACTTTGCTCACACTGTAGAGAAGCTGTGAAGTCGATTATTGACCATCTAATGAGAAGGAAGACAGTTTAAGTAACCTTCAGAAATAAGTACTGCAAATGGTTGTTCTTTTTAAGAACTTATATAGAGGCAGTTATGAAAGCCTGGAGATGCATTGCATTGTAGATCATTCAGGTGCAGAGAAAAGAGGGAGGTGTTGTTGCTACTGCAAAAGAGAGGGAGGAAAAAAGATCTAAAAATATGATATAAATAACAGAATGTCAACGCAGTAAAAGGAATTTAACGGCAAGGTCATGAAATACAGTGCTGAATAATATTACAAATGCATAATGGTACTAATACTGATATGGTGTATAGCTATTTTGCTTCTCAAGTAAATTAATCTCCTTTTAATAGGAACAGAAACAGTTCCACAGCTTAGGGGACAAAGACAAGGCATCCCATTTTGCTGTATTTACCAAATCAGATTTGACAAAGCAATTTTTATATACAAGAAAAAAAAAACATGAAATGCATTTAATGTTTTAAATAACCTTTGTGAAACCAAAATGCCAAAACATAGGTGAAATACCGTGGTGATTGTTTCACTGAGTGATTTTTAAATACAAAAACTGATCTTCTGTAAATACAGCCTGATCTCACAAGGAAACGTAACCATTTTACGTTTTGTCAGTTTAGTGGCTAATTCCTAGAAATTCATACGAGCTCAGTTGTACAAATATGCACAATTTTTGTATGTATATATATGTACTAAATTGTATGAATGACATGGTACAAATTCATACAATTTAGCCACTAATTATTTAATTAGCCAGCAATTGTCGTGAGAGCGTTGGTAAATAAAACTGGACAATGCTTCTTTTTTTTGCTTTAAAAAATTTACACTTTCATTGTTTATTGCTTAAAAACTCCTTATTTGCTCTTTTAGACAAGTTTGAATAAACAGACGTAAAATACAAATAAAAATTGATTTCTCAGTTGGAATGAAAAATGTCTGTAGAATTATGGCACGTGGCTCAAAGCCTTTAAGCACTCAGAAGAAGTTATGCCTCTAAAGAGATTAAATGCGGTAATATCTGAGTCTGTCGTTCTGCTTTTGCTGATCTTGCCTCCTGTACCATACTCTGATTTAATGCCTAGAGTGTAGGAAGTCTGTCTCATTTCCAGTTTGCTTCTGTCGTTATTACTTTCTCCTGTTCGCTGTTTGTTTGAGTTGCTGCTATGATTTTGCGTGATGAGCCGTTCATAAGTCTTTCAGTAACTTCATACAGTCACGTCAGATCTAAGCTTCCGTGAAAGAGGGTGAGATGTTTTAAACAGCGCATAGAGTTGACAGTAATCCTCATATGCTTGTGTGTGTGTGTGTGTTAGACTTCAGATTGCTCTGTCATTTTAATCTCACTTCAAAGCAGATGTCTAAACCTAACATTTGCACTGCGCCACTGCAAAAGTGAAGAGATCTACCGTCGAGTTCAGCATCTTTCTTTCATGCTCTACAATTTGTGTGTGTATTTGAACAACAGAGGAAACTTCTGGCATAATAAGTACAGCTCAGTTGCTCTGTCACTTTTTATTGTTTCACTTCTGCAGCTTTCTTTTGATGTAAAAAAAGGACACAATGGAGAGATGTGTTATTGAAACACAAAGCTGCCACTCAAACGTTGCACCATAGAAATCAAACATCATGAATATTCTTAAGCGGTCTCTCATCATATGCTTTCTTTCACTCAAAGCTTTTATTCTCATTTTTTCTCATTATTCTCTCGCCTGTTATTCTCTTTCATTTTTGCTTTCTTTTTTGTAGTATATTTTACAGTATTGCACTCTACGCTTTTGCTGATCTTGCCTCCTGTACCATACTCTGATTTAATGCCTAGAGTGTAGGAAGTCCATCTCATTTCCAGTTTGCTTCTGTCGTTATTACTTTCTCCTGTTTGCTGTGTGCTTGAGTTGCTGCTATGGTTTTGCGTGATGAGCCGTTTATAAGTCTTTCAGTAACTTCATACATAACTTCATACGTACTCTACTCAAAGTGTAGAGTACAATGTGCTTAGCTAAGAAATTACTGGATTATAAAGGGTAACTAAATAAATTACGGTTAAATTCAGGGATTTTACCAAGTATGACAACATTCCAATCAGCCCATCATAATTAATTGATAAGTTGACAGTTTATGTTAAGTTTAGTCAGTTAGAGTTATGTGCTTCTTCATGATTGTTATCCAACTAGTATTCCCCTCTGATTTTGGCAATAATGTACAGTTCGGGTTGGGTTTAGGGGTCGGGATTAGGTATGGATTAAGTTTTTGAACAACATAGATGTTAATCCAGGATCGCATCCTACTTGGCAAAATCACACCCACTGTCAAATGAAGAGCTACCCCATTTGTTATTGCTTTTATTCTTTCTTTTTCTCTCTTAATCCTTATGGCGCATTTCCACTGGCACGTTGGGAGCGCAGCATAGCAAGTGTTTTCAGTTCATTCATATGAAAGTTGAGTGTAAACGCCCACGCAGTGCATTATGGGATTGAAAGCAGCACGGAGAAAACATTGAGAGCTGCCAAGAGCATCAGAAAGGTTGGGCATTTCTCCTCTTTATGCAAATGTCAAGCGAAAACACCGGGCACCAACCAATCACTGTGAAAAGTAGACAAGGCAAGATTTCCGAGTGTTTGCGGAACTGGATTACTGTGCTGAAATCACTTACATGTAGACTACTATGAGGATGTATTCCTTCATACTTTCAGTTCATGCAAACATCTTGAACCATGTATGTCTGTGTGTTTATGCATTGACAATGCACGTGTAAACATGTCTTTTCAGCCGTAAATTTGACACGCCCCAGGGCAGTGGCGTTGTAGTGTTGCCAGAAGCACTGAGCGCGGAAACGCACCATTATCTCCTGTTCACATGGGGAGTCTTCATTAACACTTCCTATTGACTTTGAATGGAGTGACTTCAAGCGTTGCCGAACTGAATTGTGGATCCATCAAGTTGCGCTGCCTCGCTGCAGAAGTTGAAAAACTTTCAATTTCTCAAGCACCAATGGAGGCGTCATCCAATCAGATCGCTTTATGCAAATACTAGTGTAGACACTAGCCAATCACGTTCGTGCAGTGCCAGTGAATAACAGTATGTCAAAATGGAGGAAAAGCTTAATGTCACGGTTGGTAATCACCCAGTGCTTTATGATCGTGTGAACAGGGCATTAGAGACCCACTGCAGAAAATGATCCATATGAAAACAAAATGCACTTTTTTCTACATGGTTTCGCTGATTGTCCACATGAAAACAGAGTATCGAGTGACTAAAACAGAAACTTTCTGAAAAGCCAGGATGAAGATTTTCTGAAACTCCTGGTACAGTGTGTTCGTGTGGACACTACAATCGATGTTTTTGCCTCAGTGTGTGCGTTGTTTTCTCCTTTCTGACTGGCCAACATGGCTGGGTTCACACCAAACCCAGAAGACACAAATGAGGCAAATTCTACGCATTCACAGCAAACGCATCGCGTATACTGCGTCGCTCGTACCACTGGAGAGTATTCCACATCTGTTTTCACATTTGCGTTGAATTGTATGCAATTAACTTGCAAAAATACTTAATTTGGTGTGAACTCAGCATTAAAGTGTCATTATCTCCACCTGTTGGTTTGGCTTGCCCTTAACATGCATCACAGTGGGTTTTGGTGTTTTCATGTGGACAGTTTTTTTTAAACGAACGTAGGGAAAACGTAGGGGAAAAAAAAGCTTATAAATTCCCTGTGCACGTGTGGACATGGCCTAAACATGTTTAAATATTTAATATTTTACCTGTTCTTTAGGTAATATGGGTTCAAATCTGTTCTCAATCTGGAGTGTATCAGAGCTGAATGTTTTCCTGGAATCATTCAATTCAATTAAATTCATGTTTATTTTTATAGCGCTTTTACAATGTAGATTGTGTCAAAGCAGCTTAACATAGAAGATTATAGTAAATTAAAACAGTGTCAGTCCAGTTTTCAGAGTTTAAGTTCAGTTTAGTTCAGTTCAGTGTGGTTTAATTTTCACTGCTGAGAGTCCAAACACTGAAGAGCAAATCCATCGATGCGCAGCTTCACAAGTCCCGAACCATGCAAGCCAGTGGCGACAGCGGCGAGGAACAAACTTCACCAATTGCGAAAGTGAAGGAAGAGAAACCAGGCTCAGTTGGCCATGACCATTTCTCCTATGGCCAAACGTCTTGTGCAGAGCTGCAGTCTAGGCGCTGGAGGCTGGAGAACGTTGGACGTCCATCGTGGAGAAGCTGCAGGTGGGAGAGGTCACCGGCTGGTGTACAGGCTGTTCCTTCAGGATCAATGCGAAGACTCGTCTGTCACTGGGGTCTTACAGGAATCAGTCTCATGCTCTCCACTCCTCCGTGACCACCACAGCAGCTGCTTACAATACGGCCTGGTCCAGGATTATGGAAACCTCGGGAATAATAAAAAAGACTAACATAAGCGCAGATGCCGTTCAAATTATAATGTCTTTTGGCAAGTGGTTGCCCTAAATAATGCAGACTAACAATCCTTTAGAGGATTTGTATTTCAAAAGCATTTGTGTTTTATGTGTATGCTAATGCAAAGAGATGTGTCTTTAATCTAGTTTTAAACTGACAGAGTGTGTCTGCCTCCCGAACTGTGCTAGGAAGGCTGTTCCAGAGTTTAGGTGCCAGATATGAGAAAGATCTACCGCCTACAGTTGATTTTGATATTCTGGGAATAATCAATTGTCCAGAATTAATTGAGCGTAGTGGACGTGAGGGGCTATAATACACCAGGAGCTCCCTCAAATAGGGGAGCTGAGCCGTTTAGCGCTTTGTAGGTAGTCAATAATTTTTTATTTATTTATACGATATTTAATCATTACAACTGCAATCTCCTTGTCTCAACATAGTTACTGCCTACTAATAAAGAACATCAAAGTAATCACTATATTAGGGTTGGTGAAAAGTTTTTATATTCGTTATTTTAATAAAGTAGTTTTTTGATTGACATTTCTTCTTGTAAATTACTGAAATGTTATTTAATGAAAATAACAAGCTTCTGGTCTGGCATTCATAATACAGCCGTTTTGTCATTTTCACAGCTTGGTGTAAACTGGAATCATTTTGGCTTTTCAAATATTCAAAGGAAAAACATTTTATGTAAACGTACCCCTACTCTTACTAGTTTATGTTTTTATAATAAAGTTGTTTCTCGTGTGTGTTGCATTGTTCTATTGCACTTTGAAATAGTCAGGATTAAAAACATCTTTTTCAGAGCTCAAGTCAAATGTTCTTCTCAGTAACACAACAGCCACAGAACACCATTAGAAATGATCTTAAAACGTGACGCTGATACAACAGCACATGTGTGAAATCTGTCTGGCTCCTTTTGAAGGATCAATAGCATGTCAGTGGAGTGGCTGGAGAGCTGCACGTGTATTTATAAGGTCAAGCTCACCTGAGAATAAACCCTCTCCTGGTTTGAACCATTCAGCAATCTCTCTGCAGGCCGTATAGCATTGAGATTCAGTCATAGAGCTGTTATCCTGAAGGGACTTTTTATGATAAGCTTTTTCAAGGGCAGACGATGCCAGAGAGAAAGTGATATTAGCATTTTGATTAATCTCATATTGGAGCTCTCTTATTGTTAGATTGAGTCAACAATAAACGCAAATGTCACGTTTTCCTGCACATCATTGATTATTCGACAATTACATTTCTCCTGTAAGTGACATAATGGATTTCGGCTCATTACTAATTTAGAGTCGAGACTGGCGACCTAAGTTCTGGACTAAAAGACAAATGTGTTCACTGATCGAGGTCAGACGTCAGAGCAGACGGTGACGTAAGGATGTGAAGCGGCTAAAAAAAGGCAGATGTTTCATTTTTTATGTTACTCACAGTTCCTTGTGACAATAATTAATGAAAGAGGGTTATTTCTGGACTCCAGCTAACTGGACTGTTTCATTGTGTTCAGAGTTGGTTAGTAATGATGTTATGTGACGCTAACACACTTGCTGCTATTTTTATATGCTTTGTTTCATGTTCTTACCTTCTGTGATGTGTCAAGGCGGTACTAAAAATTTGTGAAGTGACTGGTTTCACAGATTATCTTTCTAAATGGTGTCTTTGGGAAAGTTTTGTAAAGTCTAAATGCAATGATGGGCAAGACGTAAGAACATTGGCTCATCAAGTGGCATGAATTTAGTTTGGTTGGGGTTAACGGGGGTTAAATCTATTTGAATTAGTAAATATTTCTGCAATTCTACTGATACTGATACTGATTTAATCTTTAATGTATTTATGATTCTGGGACTGTTATCCAAAGAACTACCATAACATTTATATCATCCAAGTTCATGAGATCATACAACTTTCTGAACTGATTTATGTGTAAAAGTTTTTTTTTAAAGATTAAATTGTTTTCATTAAATATAAATTACATATATTAATCAGTATTTATGAAATTTGTCAAAAAGGAGTTTATACAAAGCGAACGTGAAATTATGTAAACCAAATATATAGTAATTCATTCATTCATTCATTTTCTTTTCGCTTAGTCCCTTTATTAATCTGGGGTCGCCACAGCGGAATGAACCGCCAACTTATCCAGCATATGTTTTATGCAGCAGATGCCCTTCCAGCTGCAACCCATCACTGGGAAACACCCATACACTCTCATTCATACACATACACTACAGACAATTTAGCCTACCCAATTCACCTATAGCGCATGTCTTTGGACTTGTGGGGGAAACCGGAGCACCCAGAGGAAACTCACGCGAACACGAGGAGAACATGCAAACTCCATACAGAAGTGCCAACTGACCCAGCTGAGGCTCGAACCAGTGACCTTCTTGCTGTGAGGTGACAGCGCTACCCACTGTGCCACCGCGCTGCCCATATATAGTAATATTTATACAATATATATATATAGTCTTTATCTCTTTATTATTTAAAATATAACATTTATTCATTCATTCATTCATTTTCCTTCGGCTTAGTCCTTTTATTAATCTGGGGTCGCCACAGTGAAATGAACCGCCAACTTATCCAGCATTTGTTTTACGCAGCGGATGCCCTTCCAGCTCCAACCCATCACTAGGAAACACCCATACACTCTCATTCACACACATACACTACAGACAATTTTTTAGCTTAGCCCAATTCACTTATACAGCATGTCTTTGGACTTGTGGGGGAAACTGGAGCACCCGGAGGAAACCCACGCGAACACGGGGAGAACATACAAACTCCACACAGAAAGGCCAACTGACCCAGTCGAGGCTTGAACCAGCGACCTTCTTGCTGTGAAGCGACAGCGCTACCCACTGCACCACTGCGTTACCCCATATAACATTTATTTTCATTATATAACTAAATATAAAATATGTATTAGCCTTAAAGTCCGCTTGAATCTGAAGCTGCTGCAGATTTTAATTGTAGTATGACGATGCATTTCCATCTGAAGTGGAATATTGAGCAGAGGGCGGGGTTTTACTTTTACACTCCTCCTCTCTTCTTTCACTTGCAGCAAACTAGCGGTTGGAGGGGCGTGGCTAAGCATTTTTCACGCAAGCCGTCAAACTGACATCATCAGAGAAAAACTGCAGTTTTTTTCTAGAGTGGAAGCAAATTTTGATTAAAAATTACCAAAACTTGCAGAGATTAGTTGTTCACCTTAATACTAACACTGTAGGCTAGACGCTTTGGTTCATCCTAGCATTCTTTTTCCTATATAAACATCTTGGATTTTGTCTTCACTTTCTTGTAAAATAATTTATCTGTACCCTGTGTGATGTGATTACATTTTCTAACATTTTACAGGGGAAAAGATTAACACAAAATGTCAAGCTGAAAGTGGAAGAATTGTAATAATTTATTTCGCCTAATACATTTATGAGTCAGCATTAAATACTGACTCACCGTAAGGTTATTTTTTTAACATTTTACTGGGAGACAATTCAAGGCTCTCATCTCCTTCAAAAAATCTGATAAAGTCAGCGCTCTGTTTTCCACTCTTCTTCTCTGTCAGCCTGTCATGTCACATGTATAACACACACTTCCTGAGAGAGATCAGCTTGCTTCAATATAACTTGCCATGTTTTTCAAACTTTGTATTGAGAAGCACGTTTATAATGGGTTTTAAAAGACTGGCATAGGCTGGAGTGAAAAAATAACACTTCCTTTTTCTGCTGTGTTTAATGAATGCTGTTGCTAGGTGAAAAATAATGTGCACGAATGGCAGCTGAAGTTCACTGAAGTTCATGCGAAACGTTGGCAGTATTCAAGAGGTGTAAAGATGTGTTGCACCATTATGAAGCATTGGTGGCTTTGTTGGTCTACACTAAATAGGCAAACAAAATGGCAACCTTGAAACACCACAGGCAGATCTGACTGTAATAGCAGTAAACGTAAGAAGTGAACTATACACATTTATATGTGCGAATGTGTCAGAAAACCTTTTTTATTCACTGATGGATGGCAGTTTCAGTCAGTTTGAGGAGCTAGAGAGAGTGAGTTCTATATGAACAGACATGCTGAAAACTCTTAGCTTTTAATCATTTTATTTTACATATTATAATATCTGTACGGTTACTGGTTAGGGTTAGGTTTCATTTTTGACCATTCTTAATTTTTCAGTTAGTCGTGCCTCTTTAGAGCAGGGCTTCCAAAACTGGGGTTTGTGAATGGGTTCTTAAATTGTGAATTAAACCATAAAGATTTGTTTACCTGCATGTCGTGTAACTACTCTGAAACTCAAAAACAATATGTACTATTTTGACTTAGTCATTTGAATAATACTACAATCTAAAAAAATGCTAGGTTGTTTTAACTCAACGTTGGGTCAAATATGGGCTAACACAATGCTGGGTTAATTTTTTCAATTAAATTCAAATTACACTTTTTAACGCAACAGGTTGGGTTTGTCCATATTTAACCCAACATTAAGTTAAAACAACCTAGAATAATATTAGAGCGCAGTGTCATTCAAAATAATACATTTTAACTATTCACTCGCGTTTTACTACTTTGCGTCAATTGAGTTGCAACTAGGGCTGCACGATTAATCGAAGAAAGAGTGCGATCTCGATTCGACCCCCCACACGATCTTAATCCAGCGTCTCTACGATTCAGCCAATTATATTTTCAAGTTCAGGAAAGAAGCATAAAGGCAGCCGCACAAGTCTTCACATTGTTTTATATACATTGCTCAGCAATGTGGACACCTCCAAATGGAGTTGAAAGAGTTACATACTGTATTTATAAGGTATAATTCACCCAAAAATGTCATTTCTGTCTTCATGTAATGATGTATTTACGGCCACAAAATCACACATGAGCTGACAATGAGCTATTTGTTTACCACAGAGAGGATGCACGCGCCTTAGTGATGTCTACTTTAGTGAACAGAACCTGCATAGGCTGTGAATAACTGGTAATAAAGTTGTAAATAACGCTCAGTTTGTTGCACAGAGCAATCGTTTAAAAGCCACGCGGGAAGTATGATTTGCATGTATGGTTTTGTTTCTCTCAAAGTGACGGCAGCCATGACATGAGCGCACTCAGCAGTGAAAGTGAAACCGAAAGCGCGCACATCATTTACATGATCATATCGCATTTTAGAGTTATGATTACAACAAGCATTTGATATGTTTATTTCTTTCATAGCGAATACAAAGTCTTGTGCATGAAAATCAAACAGTGTCAGTATAACTACTCTAGCCTATATAATGTTGAATATAATGCAAGAGGGAATCTGATAATGACAAATGTTTCATTTTACCAGTTGAAAAAAATGATCTAATAATGTTGACGGATGCAAGCATATGTCTCAAACATAATAATTCAACTTTACAGTTATGAATAGTTGTATTCTGATGCCATCACGTTACTGTGAATTAGGACAAATTTAAAGTCTATTCAAATCCACCATTCCAAGTCTATACAAAATTTAGCATTTTAACTAACAGCAGACCTACACATAGGCATAATATTATTACTTATGTTTTACCATATGTTTGAGAAATAACAATAATAATAGCCTACTCATATTAACCTTTATTTTACATCTACAGAATCGTGAGAAAATCCTGATCTTGATTTTAAGCCAAAAAATCGTGATTCTCATTTTAGCCAGAATCGTGCAGCCCTAGTTGCAACAACACAATTCTTAAGTTTTTTTAAAATTCTTTTATGTTCAACCCACTTAAATTTGTAAAAACGATTAAGTTAACTTTTGTGTTGGGATAGCATGAAGGAACCCAGCATTTTTTACAATTCTTTTTATGTTCAAGGACATTTTATTCTCTGTTTGAATGTTTTTTTGTTTGTTTGTTTTTCAAAGGATGTAGCACTTATGTAGCGATGCTTTTGAGGTGTCATAAGCCAATGTTTTTTAGTAAGGAACATAATTTTGAGTAAAAAATTCAGGTTTTACTTAATTTTATTATTTGATGTTTTCTTGAAGAATCATTGCAAACTACAAAATTCATTCATTCATTTTCTTTTCAGCTTAGTCCCTTTATTGATCTGGGGTCGCCACAGCGGAATGAACCGCCAACTTATTCAGCATATGTTTTATGCAGCGGATGCCCTTCCAGCTGCAACCCATCACTGGGAAACATCCATACACACTCATTGACACACGTACACTACGGACAATTTAGCCTACCCAATTCACCTATACCACGTGTCTTTGGACTTGTGGGGGAAACTGGAGCACCCAGAGGAAACCCATGCGAACACAGGGAGAACATGCAAACTCCACACAGAAACCCCAACTGACCCAGCCAAGGCTCGAACCAGCGACCTTCTTGCTGTGAGGCGATTGTGCTGCGCACTGCGCCACCGTGCAGCCAAACTACAAAATTCCAAGTAATATTTATTTTTATTATCTTTATTTTATTCTTGGCTGAACAAGATTATTTAAGGCAGACTGTAGACATCACATCAGAGACATGTACAGCTTCAGAGAATTGTGAACTTGCAGTGTATTGTAAAATTATTCAAATAGTAAGGGGGTATTTGCAAAACCTTTCTCAAAGAGTTTCGTCTTATTAAACATTCTGCAGAGTTTAAAATGCAGTGTGCCAAAAACAGCTCAAATCTCGATATTGTCCTTCCGCCACTGGTGTTTTGGGACTGGTTTGGGTCTGTCCTGGATGAATTTCATCCTTACCCTGCTCAGCGAGAGCAGCATGACAGCGTGACCTTGAGGCATGTCTGAACCCGGGCCAGACGCTGACTCTTTCCACCCTCAGCACAGCCACGCTGGCCTCTGCTGCCGTTTGGCAGAAGCAGGAGGTGGATGAACTGAGAGATGATAGTGTGTGGGTGTGGGTGTGTGTGTGCGTGTGTGCGTGTGTGTGTGTGTGTGTGTGTGTGTGCTTGGAAGTGGGTATTAGATTTGTTTTGTAACACGGATTACTGGATATATCACCAAGTCTTACAAACCTGCAAAAGAACTTCTTATCTGGACTGACTAAGTGTGTGCAAATCTGCATATTTTAAATATCAACCAGTGAGTTGGTTGTCTGAGTGACTAATCGGTTTAACAAAAGCCCTGTCTAATTAGTCTGCTCTAAACCATATGTTCAAAAACATCTGGCTGGTGTGTAACAGAAAAGAAAAGAATCCTGACATTTTTACAGAAAGAAGAAAGACAGGTGTAGATGTGTATTTTGGTATTGAGAACAACCTTCACATTTTACAATTTAATCCAACATAATGCTGAATTAGCAACTGAAATCTGTTTTGTTTCTTTATAACATACTAATAACATAACCATCCTTAAAACAGGGATAAGGAGAAAGACGCATGAACATTCCATAATTTTCTCAAGTAGTCTACAAACTAAAGTAAATGCTGGTAATAAATAGAGGGTGCATGATGTCATGCATACTAATACCGACACATCACACTAAAATAATGCTGTAAACATTCATTTAACAACATAAAAACTAAAATGTTAAATAAGTTTGAATAAATAAGTTTTCGACTGTATGGTTTGTTTGAATAGGACAATATTTGGCCATGATACAACTATGTGAACATCTGGAATCTGACTGAGGGTTCATAATAATCAAATATTGAGAAAATTTCCTTTAAAGTTGTTTAAATGAACTACTGGGCAATGCATATCACTAATCAACATTTAAGTTTTTATATATTTACAGTAGGAAATTCACAAAATGTGTTCAAGGAACATGATCTTTACTTAATATTATAATGATTTTCATGATAAAATAAAAATCCATAATTTATACAGTAATATAACAATATTTTAGGGTTGCACGGTGGCGCAGTGGGTAGCACGTTCGCCTCACAGCAAGAAGGTCGCTGGTTCGAGCCTCGGCTGGGTCAGTTGGTGTTTCTGTGTGGAGTTTGCATGTTCTCCCCGTGTTCGCGTGGGTTTCCTCCGTGTGCTCCGGTTTCCCCCACAAGTTCAAAGATATGTGGTATAGGTGAATTCATTCATTCATTCATTTTCTTTTCGGCTTAGTCCCTTTATTAATCTGGGGTCGCCACAGCGGGATGAACCGCCAACTTATCCAGCATATGTTTTACGCAGCGGATGCCCTTCCAGCTGCAACCCATCACTGGGAAACATTCATACACACTCATACACTACGGACAATTTTAGCTTATCCAATTCACCTATAGCGCATGTCTTTGGACTTGTGGGGGAAACCGGAGCACCCGGAGGAAACCCACGCGAACACGGGGAGAACATGCAAACTCCACACAGAAATGCCAACTGACCCAGCCGAGGCTCGAACCAGCGACCTTCTTGCTGTGAGGCGAACGTGCTACCCACTGCGCCACCACCTCGCCCCTGGTATAGGTGAATTGGGTAAGCTAAATTGACTGTAGTGTATGTGTGTGAAGGAGTGTGTATGGATGTTTCCCAGTGATGGGTTGCAGCTGGAAGGGCATCCGCTGCGTAAAACATATGCAGGATAAGTTGAAAATGAATGAATGAATAACAATATTTTATATATGCAAAAACTGCATATTTAACAATAGTTCGTCCTTAATATCAGGGCTTGTGAATGACTGAGTAATAGTTTAGTGTGAATAATAAATTCTAGAGATGCCAATGTAATTAATGTAATTTTACATGAGCAGCTCATGATAACCGCAGATGTTCTGAATACACAGCAAATGTATTCCTAGTTTGCTCTAGTATTTTAAATAAAATAAAGAACATAGACTCTAAAAATTTAGGTTAAATATGGACAAACCTAACCTATGTTGTACATTTTTAATCATTTAAAATATGTTTTTTATAAAAATCTAACATTTGGGTTAAAACAAACCCCAGCATTTCTTAGGGTGACACTTTAAAATAATGTTTCATTAGTTACTAACATGAAGAAACAATGAACTGTACATTTATTACAGTATCTATTCATCTTCGTTAACGTTGTTTAAGGAAAATAATGTTTTTCATTTTGGGTTACAGCTTGAAGGGCATCTACCGTGTAAAAACATATGTCGGAATAGTTGCCGGTTCATTCTTCTGTGGCGACCCCTGATAAATAAGGGACTAAGCTGAAGGAAAATCAATGAATGAATGAATGTTGTTCATTTTGAGTTCATCTTAACTCACAATGTATTTTAATAATGCATTAGCAAATGTTAAACTATGGTAATAAATACTGTACAAGATTGTTCAAACTTACGTAGTTCACACTTAAGTAGTTCTAGTTAGTAAATACATTGACTGACATTAACATAGACTGTTTTTTTTTTTTGCTTTTATTTTTATTTAGTTTATTGTTTTACAATACAGAACAATAATTTAACAGAAAAAAAACATGCTAACATATATCATTACATACATACACAATATCAATATTCGCATACATAATTACCTATATATACACCACATAAACTTGCATGTAAAAAAAAAAGAAAAAAGTCAAACGCATAAGATTGCTATAGATCTCTTCCAATTACCATTCACTTAAATAGGAATGTCTTTATATTCCCTATATATCAACCATTTTTCCCAACCCTTCCTCAAAATATCCGTTTTCATCCTCAACATAAATGTCATGAATTTCTTCAATTATCTCACACCACTGCTTAAGTTTCAATGTTGAGTCTTTAAGCCAGTTCCTTGTTATAGTATTTTTGCATACCACAAGAAGAATTCAATTCAATTCAATTCAATTCATTTTTATTTATATAGCGCTTTTCACAATATAGATTGTGTCAAAGCAGCTTAACATAGTTCTAGTAAAGTCCAGATTTGAAGTTGAAGTTCAGTGTAGTTTAGTTCAGTGTGGTTTAAATTTCACTGCTGAAAGTTCAAACACTGCAGAGCAAATCCACCGAAGCGCATCTTCACAAGTCCCGATCCAAGCAAGCTACTGGCGACAGTGGCAAGGAAAAAACACTTCACCAATTGACAAGTGAAGGGAAAAAAAAAAGAGAGAGAAACTAGGCTCTGTTGGGCACGACCATTATTCTTCTGGCCAAACTTCCTGTGTGGAGGCTGAAGAAGCTGGACATCCATCGTGGAGAAGCTGCAGGTGTGAGTAGGGCACCGGCGGGAGGTCAGGCTGGCCCACAGGATCAATGCGGGGACTCGTTTGTCACGGTGGTCATTCAGGAATCAATCTCATGCACTCCATTTCTCCATGACGACATGCATCAGCTCGGGATACGACCTGGTACAGGATTATGGATACCTTGGGATCATCTCTTCACAGGTCTTGGATTGCATTAAGAATCTTATCTTACACAAATATTGGTCACCTCTGGGGACAGTGTCCTTAATATCTCCCATAAAAAAAAATAGTGCAGTCCTAGGAACTCTGTATCCGAACACCTCAGAAATAACAATCTGCACATCATCCCAAAACGGTTGAAATTTCCCACAGCTCCAGAAGATATGAGTATGATCTGCTTCTGCCTGCCCACACTGTCTCCAGCACATTTGTTGTCTGGAGGTCTGTTTGCTTTTAATCTTGGGTGTTATAAAGAAGTGTATAAGGCATTTCCAGGACAATTCCCTCCAAACTTGTGAACTAATGGTAGTTTGGTGTGTCTCCCACATATCATACCAGCAATAGACTGTTATTTTAAAGTGTTACCTTTTATAAGAACAGACATTTTAATGGCAGGTAAAAAAAATATGGCTGGAACATTTTCTTAAGGCAAATGTTAGTTAGCACGTGGTTTGATTAAGATGCATGGTCACAGATGCGTGTGTGCTAGTCATCTCCTGTGGGGAAGTGAAGATTTCTAATAAGGTTAAACTGATAGCGGCCGAGAGAGAGAGATTTTTAGACAAATGGATTGTTATGTGAGAAAGAGCAGGAAATTAATGTGTGTGTTTGAGCAGTAAATGTATCTGTGTGTGTGACTGTCAAATTAAGCTGATGTTCCACTGTAGCAGAAGCAGATAGACAACATGTAGATCATCTGTCTGCATGACTCCCAATGACAGATTCTGGTAAAAACCATCACTGCCGAGTGATGCATTGGAGGTTTAATGAGTCACTTCTTCGCATTTATGCACTTAATGGGCATTTCCAGTAAAAAGCAAAGTGCAAGGCGATGACTGTTGTTTTCGGCATCTAAAAATCAATGGCGATTAATAAGGTGAGACTAATTTGTTGATTCAGAGTCTGAAAATGGTGTGGTGGTCAGTGATGCTTTTAGTATAAATGATGGCTGAAATTAATTGTGGGCATAATGCGCAGATCGAATGGCATGAGCTAAATTATGATAATAATAAATAATCAAACTGCTTTTATAATGCTTTAATATCTGTTTAACAATACAGATATTCTCTTGGATTTATTTCCATCAATGTGTCCCCTGATTTGCTCTGTGTCAGAAGAGTTCATTCATGCCCGCCCTCTTTCAGCCACTGCATTGGCAGTGACTCACACCTGATGATGTCACACCTACTCAGTTGCCATAGCAGTTGTTATGGCAACAGCAGCCAAGGTTTCAATGGCAGAGTCTTTCAGCCGTTGTGCCACTTGAGGCTGTGCATTATGTTGATTTTACCATGCAGAAGAGCTGTTCTTATAGGCACAGTGCAATGAGATGCCTAAAAAACCCAAAGGCAGATTTTAATCACTTCAATATAAGGCTTTGAGTGGTTTATTGCCTTCATAAGATGGTTAGAAGAGGAGTACAATGGACGTATGTTCTGTCATTTATTTAAAAACATTCTTTTGGCAAGTGCTTCTCAAATTGAAGTTATAGAATTCAACTTACAGTCCCATTATCAAAATAATGACTTAAAAGGGAAAAGACAAAAATCCCTTACCTTTTTGTTGATGATGTCAAAGGCTGTTCATATTCTTCTCACAATTGCTAAAATGACTGAAAATAATCAGTTCAGTTCAGTTTCCTTTATTTTGTCATTCAAAACATCACAGTAGATGTAATGCAGGATGAAATTACATTACATCAACACCATAAGCAATACCATAAAAATGCATCAGAAAACAACATATAAACCTGATATAATAAATATGTTTTGGAAATTTCATGATTTTATATATATATATATATATGGAAAAGGCTCTTTAGAACAACTCCTCAGCAGCTGCCCCAAGGCTCTGGCTGATGGTCGCTATCATTGGCGCCATGACCAGATGCTTAAGGCAATTGCTGAGAGCTTAGCCTCAGCCATCAGCACCAGCAAGTATCATCATGCTCCAAAGAAGGCAGTCCACTTCATTAAAGCTGGAGAAAAACCCCGGGCCCTCCCACATTTATCAACAGGCCTCCTTCACAAAGCCCTGGACTGGCAGCTGCAGGTCGACCTGGGAAAACAGCTGAGGTTCCCTCATCACATTGCAACAACAAGTCTCCGCCCAGATATGATAGTTACCTCAGAAGCTTCAAAACAGCTAATCATTCTGGTCCCTTGGGAAGAGCGTATTGAAGAAGCCAATGAGAGGAAAAGCGCTAAGTACCAGGAACTGGTGGAGGAGTGCAGGGAGAGAGGCTGGAGAACTTTCTATGAGCCCATAGAAGTTGGTTGTAGAGGCTTTGCAGGGCGTTCACTTTCGCTGGGTCGCCTGGGTGAGAGTGTATGATGTTGAGAGACCTGAAACACCCAATGATTCCAGGATACATCACTGAGGATGTGTCCCAGTGCATCCATGAGATGTTTCTTGCATAATATTTATATAAACCAACTTAAAATTACAAAAAGGGATTATAAAGAAATATTAGTTTGACTGATATATGCTGTTTATGAATTTGGAAATTTCTCTTAATTAGTGGAGCACCGAAATGAAAGACTTTAGTCAAAATAAATCAATGTTAACATCATGATTCTACAGAACATAAGATAATCTCTATCAAATTTTAATATAACGCAAACACATCTGCTCTTAATGTATCATAAAAGATAATGAGTTAGTCTGTGTGTGCTGTAAGTGCAAAAGTGTGTGCGTGCAATCTGTTTGAAAATAGTTTTTAAACCGCCAGTTAAATGTATGAAACCTAAATATGCCATATGTTTTTATTACTTTTATTTGAACTTGTTATGCCTGTGCGCAATTAATATGTGCAAATGTCAACTCAACTTACAATTGATTGTGACCTGCTTTCCATAAACTTTAGTGAGACGAATCACGTCTGCTTTCTCATTGCACTTCTCATCACACATCAATAAAATCTGTAATGCCAGTTCATTAATAAATCACATTCTGTGGATATATTATATGAATCATTGTTGGTTAAATCATATAAAGTTTTAGATTCTCAATTTTTTTTGTGGTATCTGCTTACATCCCTCCGTAATAAATAATTATTGTTTATATATTAGTGATGGGCAAAGATTGAAATAAGTAAAGTTTAATAATAAAATTTTTTTTAAGTTTTTTTGGGCATAATATATATTCATTCATTTTCCTTTGGCTTAGTCCCTTTATTCATCAGGGGTCGCCACAGCGGAATGAACCACCAACTTATCCAGCATATGTTTTACACAGCGGATGCCCTTCCAGCTGCAACCGAGTACTGGGAAACATCCATACACTCTCACATGCACACACATACACTACGGCCAAATTAGTTTATTCAATTCACCTATAGCGCATGTCTTTGGACTGTGAGAACCCGGAGCACCTGGAGGAAACCCACGCAAACATGGGGAGAACATGCAAACTCCTCACAGAAATGCCAACTGACCCAGCCGGGACTCGAACCATCGACCTTTTTGCTGTGAGGCGACAGTGCTAACCACTGAGCCACCGTGCCGCTCGCATAATATATATGTGTGTATTATATATATTTATTTTGTATATATGAAACACACACAAACATAGAAAAAAAACTATATAAAACTATTTTGTTACATAGATAATTAAATGTATATACAATTTGTACATATATATGCATGCATGTGTGTTTTTATTTATACATAATAAATATACACAGGGCGCCACGGTGGCGCAGTGGGTAGCACGTTCGCCTCACAGCAAGAAGGTCGCTGGTTCGAGCCTCGGCTGGGTCAGTTGGCGTTTCTGTGTGGAGTTTGCATGTTCTCCCCGTGTTCGCGTGGGTTTTCTCCGGGTGCTCCGGTTTCCCCCACAAGTCCAAAAACATGTGGTATAGGTGAGTTGGGTAGGCTAAATTGTCCGTAGTGTATGTGTGTGAATGAGTGTGTGTGGATGTTTCGTTTTGGAAATTATTAATCATGATTAATTTTTGCCCAGCACTATTATAGTAAATAGCACATTTACTGTATACTATATATATATATGGCAACGCGGTGGCGCAGTGGGTAGCACGTTCGCCTCACAGCAAGAAGGTCGCTGGTTCGAGCCTCGGCTGGGTCAGTTGGCATTTCTGTGTGGAGTTTGCATGTTCTCCCCGTGTTCGCGTGGGTTTCCTCCGGGTGCTCCGGTTTCCCCCACAAGTCCAAAGACATGCGCTATAGGTGAATTGGGTATGCTGAAATTGTCCGTAGTGTGTGTGTGTGAATGAGTGTGTATGAATGTTTCCCAGTGATGGGTTGCAGCTGGAAGGGAAGTTGGCGGTTCATCCCGCTGTGGCGACCCCAGATTAATAAAGGGACTAAGCCGAAAAGAAAATGAATGAATGAATGAATGAATATATATATATGTGTATGTATGTATATACCAAAAAAAATTAGTAGCTGAGTTGTGTGTACTTCTACAAGCTCTCCTACAGACTTAAAAACATTGTTGTTTAGAATGATGCTAACACTTGGTGTTATGATGAACATTTGTTCAGCATGAATCCCTGCTGACAATCAGTGGGAGACACACGACTACTTTGTTGTTCTCAGATATAATTTGATACTTGTGGGTGTTGAATCTTCTCTGCTCTTCGACCTGCTGCCCCAGTTCTGCCCTCAGCTCAATGCCCACACAACAACACTGCTGCTTTTATTGCTGTGCTGACGTTCCTAAGACTTCCATCACAACAATAACAAGACACAATGCACTAGGCTTACATTAGCTGGCTAAATACTGTTAGCTGTTTATGTAATTATTCTGTGTGACAAATAGCCTGCCATGTTCTTCTCGTATAAGCATAAGCTAAACAAAGTTGTGCCTAATACAGTATGCGAAGATCACTCAAGCTGCAGCTCATCCCAGGACATCCCAAATTAGATATTCTCACAAAGCCAAAAGTTTTTTGTTTTTATTTAAAATACGCTGCCATCTTTGTATATAGTTTTTGGTGCAAGTCATTCATTCGTTCATTCATTTATTTGCAATGGCAGATTCCTGATGTCCCTTACAAAAGTCATATATAATGTACTTAAATGGCCCTGTATGTCAAGAGTCAAGTCACCATGACAACTAGAAAAATATTAGTAATTTATTTAAGAATAGAAAATGGAATAGGTCATGCATTAAGTTTGTTTTCTTTCTTAGTTGTAGGGCATTGTCCTCGGAGCCTGGACTGTGCCCGAGAGAGACGGCACTTCTGCCAGCCCGGCTCCTCACATTGCGGCCCATGTCTAGACCCATTCGTGGAGAACAAACGAGGGAAGTGTGTGCTCAGGAGACGAAATCATCCTGGTGAGTAGTGTCAACTTCACACTGAGACCTGCCAAAGCCCATTTTAAGGAAAGATGTTTCACTTTAGCCCTGTTTTGCTTCCCCGCAGAGTACTAATATAGCTTGCAGGTTCAACTTTTATAGCTATAAAAGAATAGTTCACCCAGAAATAAAGACTACCCCATAATTTACTCACCCTCAAGCCATCCTCATTGAACATGACTTTCTTCTTTCAGTCAAACACAGTTGGAGTATTTTTGAATTTTATCCTGGCTCTTCCATGCTGTGAAATGGTGTCAGGTAGTGGCCCTAAATCTGTCATAAAACTCTGGTGTTAACCAGGGACTATGGGGTTAACCTGGGTCAACCTAAATGATTATGATTTGGATTGATTTGCTTATTATAAAACTTATAAAAATATTTATAATTTTTAAAATATAAACTCAAATCACTGACCTCAAAATTTGACACATGATGATGATGATTATGCACTCTCATTTAAAACAAAAAAAGGTTCTTCTTCTCTTACAGTGAAATTGCCTGACATTTTAACTTTGTTTTCCACTTTTTTATTAGTTTCCAGTATTTAATTATCCTTGTTTGTCTACTTTCACCGGAGCCAAGAACTTGTCAAGAATGCGCATTCACTTGCCGTCAGAAGTGATTTAATAACAGTGAAAAACTGAGATAGAAAAAACTGTTCAATAAACTCTTATTTAAAAGTACCTTTGCAGCTGCTTGTCAGCTAACAATTATTAATATTGGTAGTTATTGTTGAGTATTAAGGTTAGGATAAGTAACCCTACCTCTATTGTTAGTATTAGTACACTGTTTATAATCTATATTATTATATGATCTATATAATAGATCTATATTATTATATTTATAATCTATATTATTATATGATTTATATAATATATCTATATTATTATATTTATAATCTATATTATTATATGATCTATATAATAGATCTATATTATTATAACTCAGGCATACAGACATTTATCAAGCCACAGATTTTTCTAAAAAGATGCACAATGCACAATCTTCCAGCTCAGGGCAAAGTTGTGTGTTAACAATATTGTAGGACAAATATAATTTAACTTAATGGAACTACATAAGAAGGGCTCTGTAGCACAGCAGGACTTAGAATTGCTCATAGAAAACCATGTCTACAGCTACAATTTACAACAAAGTGAACCGTTAGAAATCAAACCAGAAAGCCTTCATAGTCATTCCGATTGAAGCATAGAAGTGTACATTTAAAAGTGTACATGTCAGGCTTTATGGGCGACATGGTGGCTCAGTGGTTATCACTGTTGCCTCACAGCAAGAAGGTCGATGGTTAGAGTCCTGGCTGGGTCAGTTGGCATTTCTGTGTGGAGTTTGCATATTCTCCCCGTGTACGCATGGGTTTCCTCTGGGTGCTCCGGTTTCCCCCACATTCCAAAGACATGCTGTATAGGTGAATAGAATAAACTAAATTGGCTGTAGTGTATGTGTGTGAATAAGTGTGTATGGATGTTTCCCAGTACTGGGTTGCAGCTGGAAGGGCATCCGCTGTGTAAAACATATGCTGGATAAGTTGGCGGTTCATTCCGCTGTGGTGACATCTGATAAATAAAGGGACTAAGCCGAAGGAAAATGAATGAATGAATGAATGATTGAATGTCAGGCTTTATGTAAATACGTTTCTCATTATCATTTTCCTTCGGCTTAGTCCAGCTGCAACCCAGTACTGGGAAACATCCATACACACTCATTCACAGACATACACTACGGCCAATTTAGTTTATTCAATTCACCTATACCGCATGTCTTTGGACTGTAGGGGAAACCGGAGCCATTTCTCATTAATGTGAGACAATATTTTGAAAACGTCACACATTTGTCAGTCATGTAGACAAGACAGAAAAGCACTCAAAAAAAGAAACACTCCCTGTCTCATTACTTTAACAAAAACGTACTGTTTTGTAGTAATTCTGAATATATACAAATAAAAATAAACCCTTTACAGTTTTTAAGTCTGTGTTCGCCTCATCAATACGACCAAGTATTTACATTAAGTATTTTTATGGTCTTATAACATAAAAACGAACCCCTTAAAAAAAATGGACCCCAGGTGGTTAAAGATGGAGCTGTTTTCATCCAGTGCAAAACCCCCTTAAAACGTAACTTTATAAATTAGTGATTTGGTCTTTTTATTTATTGCCATAGTAATATAAACCATTATGCAGTCTTTTCTTTGGTCATACATTACTGCACAAGATACACTACCTTTTGTGTCGCCAATTGTCTCTGTATCAGCATTGATACTGCTGAGCACGTTGATCTGATATGTATAATTTTAAAATGTCCTTCAAGTGAAAGCATTGTTAGGGTTCCCCCTCATTAGCCTTCCGTATATACGCATTGAACTGCAGTGAAGGACCTCTCACTCTTTACAGCCCTCCCGTCTTCCACCCACACACTGCTGCAGATGCAACAGGAGGGAGGAGGGCTAATGAAATAATTCAGCCACTCTCTTTCTACACTGCAGTGCTAGCGATTGACTTTCACTGGCGAAAACCCACTTAACTGGAGCCATATACCTGCAAGCAGCCGTTAGATGTAAATATCCCCAATCGTTTCATTTTAGATTACCGCTTCCAGTTTGTAGCTAAAAAAAACTGTTCTTTTTGACTAGAGCCTTGGGATTTATTGATTGGTAGTTTTCCTTCCCTTAGGAAGGCAGTACTTTTGTCAACATCTGATCAATAGCATTCAACAGGCTGGAGAATGAACAGTGCCCTTTTCCTCTTGCACTTTTAACTTACAATTTTTTTATTTTTTTATTTAGAAACCCTTAGAGGGCTCACACATTTTTTCTGTCATGACTGATGCAGCTGCTTATTTTTTGTTAATGTAAATGCTGTTTTTCATAAAAGACTGAGGTAAAGATATGTGTTTATAGTGGCTTATTTGGTTTGCTGTATCTTGAACTCAATTAAACTTTCTACTGTATCTACTTGCTCTCAGGATGTTGTTTTTGGGAAGCCATTTGGCATCATTTTTTAAATTGTGTTTGCAGTATATTGATATAGATAGAACTGCAGTGAAGGTCCTCTCACTCTTTTCAACCCATGTATACACATATATACATACAAACTTGCGTACATACAATATGCATTGTATAATGTAATGTACAATTGTAAGCTAAAACAGGTTTGTAGATGTGTCTGTATATTATTGTATGTATAGATTTTTTTCAACCATCAGCAACAAACTGTAGTACACCTGAAATCTTTCCACATAAATTAGCTCATGTCCTGTTTATTATGTGTCCTGTTTAAAAGAAAACATACCCATCTTAATCATACTTTTGTTCCTTGACTTACAAACGGCAGCTACTAAATGTCATTCAGTGTAACAACAGTTTATTTACAAAAAAATCTTGTCAGGCATATTTAAAACAAAAATCATTTGATGACATATTAAAAAAATCTATTTGAGGATATCACAGTGCAGCTCTAAAAAAAATTGTGTAATGAAATAGATTTAAAAATATATAAATCAAATGCAGCATGATCACTTATTATTTTATATATTTTACTAATTGCTACTAATTACTAATTGTAATTTGAAATGATTCAAATCTGAATATTAATTGTGCGTATTACAGCTTGATCTAGGAGTGGTGCAGTAAAAACCCTTTCTTTTTAAAAAGCATGTTTGTGTTTCATTTGGTTTACAGACACTTGACTTTTCTCAAAGCTTTTACCACAGTTGATCTCGGGCAAGAGTGCAGGAATGTTTAGAGAATGACGAATGCCTATGCAAGAGAGGTTGAGCAGGAAGCCCTTATATGGAGATGACTGGGGCAAGCATTATGCAAATCACAAACTGTGGGTCAGTGCTGCGTCAGTAGCCTGGACTCAACAGTATTATAGTGAGGGATAGCACACATTTGGCAGAACCTTTTCACATTACTAAGAAGACTTGTGCGCAATTATTAGTCAATGAGACCCATTAGGAATCAATTATTGATGATTCATTAGTCCTATGTGAAAACATCCACACAAAACAATGTACACACAACTACAGTTAATAAATGAGCCACAGTGTATTTAAGATGACTAAATTGCTTTTAAATTGCTCTTTAATGACATATTTCTTCAGTTATGTTTCATTTGTTTATTGTATGATTCACTGTATACTTAAAACATAAAATTCAAAGGATTTCTGCAAAAAGAAAGTGATTTACTGTCAGTGAAGCATCCACCCGTTGAAAGATTTTAGTTTTTTTTAAAAATATGTTTGCTTAATTATGTCATTTAATTATGTCATGTCATTATGCAAGTATACACAAATAAAACATGCAAATTAAAACACAGATTACCGAGTCCAAATTTTTATGAGATTTCAAGGTCACTAAACAAATATGTGTCCCTTAAAAATGTAATCCTGTTTCTGTGTGTTATTTGGAGTGGAAAATAAATGATCTGACACTAAATAAATTTAGCATGCACAGTTAAAAATAGAACTTTCATAGTTGAATAGCTGAAGCATCTCTGTCTGCTTGGCACACACGTACACATTCTCTCTATCTCTCTCTCTCTCTCCTCATGAAGTTCTTGCTCTCTGCACTTTTGCAGTGGTTGCAGTGGTGACGGGTTTCATTCATAAATCTGTGGAGCTCCTCCTCTGCTCTCTCTCTGTCCATCTGTACGCTCCACTGCCCACATACACAGAGCAGCAGCACACCACAGACCCACTGAACACATCCACGTACACACTGCAACACACACACACATGCACAAATGCACGCACCGTTTCTGCAGTGCGTAGACTAAAGTGTTACACAAGCTCTTAAACACTTCAGCATGCTTTTTTGTTCCTGTCATTATTATTTGAGTTTTATTATATTAATGTGTTAATCTATTCATTGTTAAAAACTATATTTTGTTTTTGTTTTATACTTTTGTTTTCATTAAAATGTTTTTTAAAAAATTTTATTGTATGTTTCTTTTGCACCAAATTTGCATTTTAACAGGAGTAAATGATATTTTCAAAAATATATATAAAAAAAAAATACATATATATATTTTACCTAATACTAGTTTTATTATTGTGATGGAATTATTGTGGTATATTATAGGTGGTATTAGATGGTATTATTGTGTTTGATGTATGTTTGATCAAACGTGCAGCCTTCCTAAACTTAAGAGAAACATTTAACATGTAACTACAACATTTTCATCTGTTCTTCTTGTGTCACTCTTGCTTTTTGAAGCAGCCAAAGTCAACCATCTCCCTGAGCTGGATGAAGAGATAGACATACTGTCCTCCATCATCAGCAAACACAGAGAATCAGAGATGAAGTACTCAGGTAACACACATGCAGATTTCACCACTGAAGAAAATAAATCCACATTTTTGTTCCCCTTATTCTGTTTCAAACCTGCATGACTTACTTTCTTCTTTGGAACTGGTAAAAATAGGTACATGCTCTTATACATACTGTCGCTGTGACTGACTGTAAACATAACTTTAAGTTATATACTTTTATAAACTAATTTCGAGAGGAGCACGTGATATGATTGATCGCGGCTGGTTTCTCATCCGTAATCAGCGATAATCCAATCAGATTGATCCAAGCCTACAATAAATAGACCGATTTCACCCTACTGCCTTATTTTTGTTTTGGAAGAACCCCTCTTCCACCCCATCTCCTGCTTTTTACCAGGGGGAGCTCTCGAGACCAACCTGATCTCAGACTCCCTTACATGTTAATTGACCAGACGGGAGCCCTGGGCTTAGTTATCTCTGAGCTCAGGGTTCTCACTCGGGACAGCATGCCAAACCTGCTAATAGCGTCAAGCAATATCTAAGTGTGAACTCTTGAAATAACACTTTATCCCAGGTTGAATCCAGAAGATAACTTTTTGTATAGTTATTTTTCAAGTGCTATGATAATTTAACATCCACTACACGTCTTCCATAAACATAACAAATTCAGTATTTCTCATTCAAACTGACATTCTCTCTTTTTTTATTGTTCTTATGTTCTTCAGCCCCATCTCTAGCTGCTCCTAAAACCCCTGAGAATGAATCAGGGTCTAGCAGTCATTATAGAGCAGAAGCTTCTCCAGCCGCTGCTACATCGGTCCAGCCTCTGACCAGAGCCCCGACCAGCACCGCCAGCCCGACCTCAACCACCCCATTCATCTCTGCGGTGCACAGCGCCCCCTTCATCATCCCGTACCCCTCAGAGGACCACTCCTTCATCAGTGCGTTACAGAAGATGTTTGAGTTTTTGTCAATGAGGTCTTTCTCTTTTAACTGACCCTCATTCTTTTTTCTCTTGCAGTATTTTTAGGTGTGTTTCTCATGGTGGGCTCAGTGGCCATGGTTTTGACTGGAGTCTGTTGGGTCAGGTGAGATTTCACACATCCTAGCATACACTGTACACCAAGTTTGAGGTAAAAAAATCATATTATTTTCACTTAAATGTTTTTTTTTTTTATAAGGTTATGTTAAAGTTAACTTTTAAGGCTGAGAAATAATGTTACTTGTAAGATTGTTATACATTACCGAGAAGCACTGTCATAAAAATAAAGGTTTCAAATATATATTAAGCATAAAATGAAATTTTAGTGACAGGCAATGAGCCTTCAGATCGAATAAAAATCAGTAGTACCCAAACTTTAGGTAATAAAACCTAAACCTTTTATAAAAAACAAATAAAAAAATGCATAGCAGCATATGAAATTTATTATTTATGTAATTTAGTTTACTTCAAGTGGCTACTATTTATTTGTGGTATTGAATTTGCTTTTACATGTGCTTTAATGCTTTTTACTTTAACTTTCACTTTTTTGGCACTCACTGGATATTTTAAGAGTTGAGATATTTGTCAATGGCATCTGGATCATGTTTGATGTCTATTAATTTTTTTCTCAGACTAACTGACCAATGAAAATGACCAAGCTTTTCTAGTTGATTAATGTTTTAGATCAAATAAATGAATATAAGAGACTTAAAAACAAACAAACAAACTTTTACTTTGTAAATTATCTCAAATAACACATCAAAAACACAAGGACTAGAAGCCAGAAAATTCAAATTTTATTATTATTTTTAAATAACCTTTAAAAAATTGGATTGGATCAAATGCCTGCTTGAACAAATGATACTGATGACATGTCATTTATTTGCCAGGATGCAGAGAGGATGTCGTCTGGCACAGAAAGTTGATTATCCTGCTTTTGGGTTGATAGGTCCTAATTCTTATGACAGTGGTATGGTGAGTAAAGCATGCACTTGACATACAAAGCAAAGTGACATCCAGACTTGCATATTTAATATGTTCACACACTCTTCTATTTCTCTATTATTAGAGTGGAGATAAAAAACTTGCCCAGAGTGCTCAGATGTACCACTTTCAGCTTCAAAAGCAGCAAATGATGTCGCTCAAGTAAGTAATCTGCAAACAACATAAAAAAAAACACATTTACTGGATGTAACACATTTTCCACCAGACCTCAGCATACTTTTATGTCTCGATAGGATAATTAGAGTATATTAAATGCAATTTTATTTCATTTAATACATGCATGCTTATTGTAAACCATAATAATATTACAAATTATACATGCCCTACATTCTTTTAAAAAAATTAAATGGAACGTGTAGCTTTACGATATACAGAAAATGTATACTGTGTCATTAATTAAAACATATTACAAGCTTTATGCAAAATATTTCTTGTTTTTGGTTGAAACATTTCATTTAGCAGTACTAAGTTAAAATACTAAAGTTACTATAGTCAATACTGACAAAACCCCCCACGTACTGTATATTTCAGACAACGGAGTGATTCCAAGATTCCAGATTCGGGGGCCACTTCAGATGAGGAGAATGAAGATGGAGACTTCACTGTGTATGAATGCCCTGGACTTGCCCCAGTAAGAGCAATACTTCATTATTCATCTTCAACTCTGAAATCTGGACTTCACTAGAACTGTGTTGTAAAAATTGTAAAAAGCGCTATATGAATAAACATGAATTGAATTGACTTGAATTATACCGAGGTCCCGTTTATACCTAGTATTAATGTGTTTTTGTCAATCAGGTGGACGATGCTAAATACAGATGTAAAAGTGCGTAAAAGGTCTTGTAGTCAAAAACGCATTGGATCAGATTGTTTACATAATATACAGGTTGTTATTTGCTATGAACATGAATTACAAATAGATATGTAGATATGTATATCATACATTTACAAGTGTATATGTGCATTTACAAATGGGTATGTGCAGTGTAGTGCAGGGATTATGTGCTATATTAGGTGTGCAATATTAAATAGTGCAATGGTTATGGCGAGTGTAAGTTATGGGGAGAGTAGGGGTGTATGAGGTGGGCAAATGAGTCAGTGGGGGGCAGAGTTTATACCAAATTACTCATTGGTATTTGGTTAAAATCGCAATTGCAATCCACATTTTAATTTGCTTGCTTTTCTGCGCATACATAAGCTGTGTTACATGGGTAAGATTCATTCAGCATCACCCTGAGTGCTCCTGTGGAAGTGACATAAAGGCCCAATGAGTATCAATGAACATGCGATCACAAGAGACACATTTAAATACGTGTTCATATCAGGTGGAAACAGAGTTTTGTCTGTGTTCATGCATGGGCGTGATCTCGCTTATTGCTGTGATACATCACGACTCCTGCAGGTGTAATCAATGATATTATATGCCACCCACAGTGCTACAGTGTTACCCATAGGGCTGTAGTGTTTGATTGTTTCGCTCTCTTTGCAGACGGGGGAAATGGAAGTGAAGAATCCACTCTTTGATGACTCCACCTTTCATCTTCACCTGCAAAGGAGTTACAACTAAACCCAAGTACTCAGAGGACGCATCACTTCACGCACAAACCCGCATGAATTCACAATGGGGTGCTTTTCCTCATGAACAGCATCTGTACTTGCGTCATGGTTCGTATAGACATTTGAGAGTTTTTTTTTTCCCCCAATGCTGTTAAATACAAGATGACGGAGGTGTTACAGCTTTCATCCACGAGGTGAAACAACGCTTTGCAACCCTGACAGAAATAATTCGCTTTAAAATGTCGATTCACATGTACACAAGCATCCTTTCTGAAAACCAGCCTTTATGGACCAGGACGCTGCGCTGTAGTAGCTTTCAGTTTAACTGCAGATGTGTAAAAACATTGCATGGATTTCCGAGTAAGAGTTGCACCCATCCTGTATAATCATGCACAGTTCGTGTTTCTCTTCTGGACCTGTTCGATAGTAATGTTTGCGATAAACATGCTGTACGTAAAGGACTGGACGTCCTCAGAAAGCCCGAACATGATCTGTTCTTGACACCAGCTCAAGACTCATTCATTATCAGGTTCTGTTATGATGTCTTCTGTAGTATATTGTGAATACTGTGCAATGGAAAGGAAAAATTATTTATAGAATCAATAGTTTGAACATATCTTGCCTGCAAACATTAGTCATATTACAATAGGAAGATGATGAGGAGGAGGAACGACGTAAATTGTACGGTTAGCATATTTAAGTTTTCTTCTACCAGATTCGTCTGTGACTGTATTTTTTAAAATACCAATGGTGGTTTTAATATTTTTTATAATTGTGCTCACAAGATTAACCCTAAATGGTATTATGTAGCCTCTGTATAATCAGAATGGTCCTACTATGCATGATTTGAAGCTGTGTAATAATGAAGAGAGTCAGTGTGCATTCCTGTTTTGTTTATGGAACCAAAACTCATATAAAACTGGAATTTTATTATCAAACCCTGCATAAAAAAGACCTGATTTCCAGCATTATGGTGTGGTCACATTTTAGTCTCGTTTGACTTATTGTCATGAGCAAATATATCTTTGCTCTTTGATATATTTATCAATGGCCATGTACACACTGTAGAGATTTATAAGTGACAACCACATTTAAATATAGGAGTGGATCCCCTAAATTATTGTTTTGTGTAACCATAGCAAGTCTCAGGTATCGATTATTTTGGTATTGACCATTTTTGACCAAAGTATACAACAAAGACTTGTGGTTGTTGATTTTAACAAAACCATCGTTGATGAAGGAGTTGTGTTTTGTATGCTTTTGAAGTCTGCTTTGCAGAAGTGAAGTATTTCCAACTGCACATATTAATAATAATGATAATTCCTTACATTTATATAGCGTGGTCTCTCATCCAGGTACTGACCGGGTGCAGCCCTGCTTATTATATATTATAAGCAAGGCTTATTATGCATCTTTGAACTTAAGCAGTCCATTTCATAACATTATAAAATAAACAGGTGTAGGCTGTGATAATTTTGTATTGTCCATCTTTATTTTTAATATAAAGCATTTGGGTTTACATTTCATAAAGGGATCTGACAACTATAATGACTCAAGATGTACTTCGTATATTATTGCATACATGAGCATATACCACTGAGCCATGGCTGTGACATTCCTTCACTCTCAGAAATATGTACAAAAACAAGCATGGGTGTTACCTTTTCAAAAGGCACACTATTTACTTCTTAGGTACTATTAAGTGCAGTTTAGGTACTAATATATACCTTTAAAGGCATAATATGTAATTGTTGATGCTAGAGGGCGAATATTCACAACAAACAAAGGCCTAGTCTAATGACGCCATCACTAGCTATGTTTCCATCCAAAAATGCGAATTAAATTTATGCGCAAAACTGGAATATCGCATAAAAGATGTGCGAATAAAGCAGCGTTTCCATCCAACAAGTCAAAGAGAACAAAATCGTCACTTCCTGATTAACTGGCGCCAAATATCAACAGTAAAAACGGAATTTGCTGTGGTAGGAGAAGCTGCGTCAATCTTTTCTTTATTTAATAAATTACTTGTGCTTCAGAAGACAGTATGCCGACACGCAATGAACGCGTGGTGGTGTTTGAAGCCATGAGACGCAGAGCGCAGACGCTCTTGACAGTTCTGGAGGTCTTTAATAATATAATAACACTAATACTGAGATGGTTAGGTGTTTTAGAATGACCGAAACAACACTTCAGATGTTTTACAATGTGCTCAGCCTGCTGGTTTGTCCATTCACACACATTTTTATCATTACATGATCTCTTATAACAAAATCACATGACTTTTTAATGCACATACTGGAATTTGTTTGGTAAAAGTGTTTCCATCGTAGTTTATGCGCATCTTTTCTTATCGAATAAAAAGTATACCCTACTCAGTTATGAGCATACATGTTTTATGCGCATTTTCTAAATTTATGCGCATCTTGGCGTTTTCATCAACCGATTTTTTTTTTATGCGCATAATAGGCTGATGAAAAGCATAGTTACTGAGTGTGGAATCATGGGAGTTGTTGTCTTCATTACATCCTATGGGACTCCAGCAGAAATCATGTTCATGGATAAGCTAAAGTATTCACACCTTATTATCATGCTAGTATGAGTAAGGCTGAAAGGTGTTGAAGTGAAACAAGACACTGAAGTAATTGCTGATGAGAGAAATATAATGCTTCTCTATACAGTCTAATAAAACACACAACATATTAAAGAATTTGGTGTTTCCAAATGTTTATATGGTTTATGTAAAACCAAACAAGAAATCGAGGATTTTTGACATTCATTAACATGGCGGCACAATAACACAGTGTTTGTCACTGGTTAACTTCTCTGGATTTGAATATTTTTTGGGATACATTTGGGATAAGTACATAAATATATAACATTGTTCAAGTGTTTTCTTTTTTACATATTGTATCCTTTAGCCCCAGTGGCTTTTGTAACTTTATTTCTTAAAAAAATATTTCTTGCAACCCTTAAAATACATATTAACAACTATTTGTTCAGTTTGGTTTAGTTCACACTTAGCAGAATCGTGTCATGTCGTGATATCCACCAACTACAGTTTTGGAGATTAAATTTGGTTGTTGAATGTGGTTGTCACCCCCATGAATTACTGAACTGTTTGTGTACAGAGTAAAGACTTGCGTAAAGGTCAACTGACAATCGAATTTATCTTCAGTGTGTACGTGGCCAAAAAGTCATCCATGTTATCTGGAGTTTTACTTGACTTATAAGATTCACAACAGGTTTAAGTCTGCCAAGCGAATTTGCCACATTGACCAACAGAAAGCGGATTGGTTTGGAAGTCACATGAACTGCGGCTCTCACTACTGAAAATAGACTTTATTTAGTCTGCAAAATTAAAACTCATCTAAACATTCGATAATGTGACATTAACCACACTGTATATAGCTGCTATTGTCTACAGGCCAGGATTCTCTGATCTGTGTGCAGTAACCTCTGTGTTGGATCATTAACAGTAATGTAGTTTGTTTCCGGAGCGTGTGTCGCTCGCTGCTGTTTGTCAGGAAATCTGCCAACAGTAGCCAATGACTGTGCAGCATTTTCTGTCATTCCTGCTGGGGGATCCATTCAGGTTTCAGGTGACCTGAAACCTTCAAATTAAATCACAGTGGTCTTTAGTTGAACCCACTAAACCTTTTTCAGCTACTGAGATAGCCTGACATGCATGTAAAGATGGAATATATAAAGAATAAATAAATATTTATATCTGCTCAACCAAAAAGTGTCTTGTCTTTGTTGATTTCAAACAGCTTTTTTATGTGTGTGTGAGGACGTTTACAGACAAGTCTGATGTCGCAAATTGTCTTAGTAGACATTGGATTTAAATGTCATGACTGAATTGCAATTTGCACTGATGCCATGTTTTTGTGACAGGATGAACTTCATTTGTAAACCTACAATACCATTCAAAAAAGTCCAACAAATGCACACTTAAGAATCTTGCTGGAAGTAGAAGGTCATCCAGGTGTTTTTTTTGCTTGTTTTTTAAGTATTTCGAGAATACAATCTTCAGTGCTGGAAACCTCTCACACACTATGGCCACTTTAGTTCATCTGACAGCGACAGTGCTAACCACTGAGCTACCGTGCCACCCATCATCATCATCATCATCATTATTATTGGGACATTCTACCAGAAATGTACATTTTCACTTTTTAAAAATGTGACAGGACCTGACCTTTAAGCTTGTCCTCCTCAAAAAATCATACAAAACCAAGCATAAAATCATACAATTCAATGATAGAACGCATCCTTGATCACCGTCAGCTTCTCCTCCATCAAATGATGTCACTTCCGAGTCATAGCCTCAAAGATGCATTACACGAATTTGATGTTAAATTGAATGCAAATGTGACAGAACTGACAGAAACATGGGGACAATTGTACATTTATTTGTATTATATATTTGATATTGTGAATGATAACAACTTAAACTTGCTATTTCTTTATTTTTCTTTCTAAATAGCAGTTTTTAGCATAACGAAACTATTAAAGCTGTAGGTTCAATTGGGCTGAGGACAAGGACAATGACAGGGTTTGTACATTTGTAAAGGGTTTTAATAAAGAAAAAAAAACCTGAGAACCAAATGAATGACATATTCCTTTACAGAACAACACAATCAGTCCATTTTAGAAATTTTTGGGATGAAATACTTTTTATTCACTGTATTTATGTTTTTATTTCAGGGACAGATGATGTACATTTCTGGCAGAATGTCCCTGTTATCCTCATGCAGATTATTAAACATGGGAAAACAAAGAAATGACATATGTAATTTATATATTGCATATAAAAATATGTAATATATAAAAAGGACAGAACGTCTTGTGTATAGATCAAAATATCATGAACAGTATATAGGCCTACAAAATTTGCTTAATTTTGATGTCACTGAAAATAATACTATAGGCCTAATTTGAGTCAGTGAATGAAATGTTAAACTTATTAGATGTTCTAACAGATTCAGAAAGTTAATTCACTCAAGTATTCCTCAAATTTACTCAAAAAAAGAATTCAAGATAAAAACTCAAGTATTAACAAAAAAAAAATATTAACTAACATTTGCTTTTTCCTTATATTATTTCCCATCTTTAGAAATATTCCACCAAATTAAGGGAGACTGAACAAAAACATAATTAGGCCTACATTTTAGCGCTGTGAAGAGGGAAAAATGTTTTTTGGACCAATTCTGGTGGACAGTACACAGTAGGTGGCGATAATATACCGTAAACGTTGGTGTTACCCACCATAAAACAGAAGAAAAAGAAGAAAAGCAGAAGATGGAGTAGGCGGATGTTGTAAAGCTTCTTGTGCTTTGCACGCATGCGCATAAAAAAAACGTTCAGGTGTGGCTAAAACGGCGAACGTCGAAAGACAAACGTAAGTAAACAAATTCTATAAAAACGCGACTGTTATTGTGAAAATGATTTATTGTGAATAATAAGCACCTTTTGTAATGTACATATGCAAGTTTTGCATCATTTTATGCTTACGGACAGGTTATCAAATCTAACTCCATGTTATGCGTATCTGTTTTTGAGTAGAGAAAAAAACCCAGGGATTTCATTTTTTCAAGACGTGCAAAAATTACTGAATTAAAAACCTCAGTCAGGCTAGATGTGGGGCCTCATTTATAAAAGTTTTTGGAGAAACTTTTCTATAAATGAGCATTTTCATCGTTATAAATTAAAGACTACCTGATTCTGATTCACAAGCTCTCAATTTTGACCAGATTCCTGACCTGATATGATTAGATTCAATGAATGTGGCACTTAGATGTGGGAGGAGTTGGATGTCCACTGCAGATTGCAGTAAGCCCTACTTGCCTCCAATAGCAACCTAGTTTTCCCATGTGGTATCCTATCCAGGTACTATTCAGGCTTAGCCCTGCTTGGCTACAGTGAGCAACTGGTCTTGGGCTGCAGGGTGATAGCTGTGGCCGCTTTTGCACATCTCAACCTCCTGTCTGCCTGCTGACATCCACAGTAATGTGGTAAGAAGATGAAATCATTATTAAAACACATCATGGCACCGTAGCAGCAGCTTAAACTGTCGAAAGGAAAAACAAGTCAAGCATGTGGAATAGGGTATATGGACAGCTAGTGTTTCTTCCCATAATGATAAATTTCTGATGAACGGTTAATGTGACTTTTTTTTTTAATTTCATACGGTTCCTTTTACAGCATCGATGTTGTAATGTAACTAAAATATAATCAGTTAAATAGACTTCAGCGTTCATTTAGTTGTTCAAGCGTAAAACGAGATGAAAAGCCGTTTACACGCACGCACCCATCAGGATTTGCAGGCTGGCGCAGAAACTCCAATATACTCCAATACTTGAATATACTGGGGTAAAATAAATGTTCATATTTTAAAGACATGGCGTGGAAAAATGTAATTTAATGCAGTGCTTCTTGTACACTCTGAGACCCACTTTATATCGGATATCAATCAGGCAGTGAAGATCGTTGATTTTTAAAGAAAACCGACCTTAAACATGCCGATTTTGTAACGGCATACAGTTCAACGGAAGCGTTTGACCCAGGATACTGAAAATTTAAAGTCCTTCTCCATACTTCTGCATATACCCTATTGGCTTAAACTGATAAACTATTTGCACACAACTTGATCTAAAACATTGTCATGCATATCTGTGAAGGCACTGCAGCAAGCAATTTAACATTGAAATTATGTCTGTCTAAACACAGCCCAGATGCTTGGGCTAAAATAAGGCCGAATTTGCGCTGTCAATGAAAAATTTAATAGACAATAGAACAAACCACAGCTCAAAAATAGACTAGTCTTTATTCAGACCACTATTGAATGCCTACATATACAGTAGTCAACATTTGAAGTGAATCGAAGTTGTCCTAAAACTATTGAACGACACTAATTCTTGTCTTAGGACAATTTTGAAATACTTTATCCACTTCAAATGGTTACTACTGTATATGTGTAAATAGCTGGTGAATATTGATCAAGGCTGAATTTGTTCTGTCAGTGAAAATTTAATATACTTCTAAGTAACTATTGCACAATAATAGACCAGTCATCAAATAAACAGCTAAGGAATGACTAGACACTACACACAGACAAATCTAGACTAACAGATCGTGCAGCACAGAATTTAGTCCAAGCTCTTGTCATTTCAAGGCTGGACTACTGCAATACTCTTCTAGCTGGACTCGCATCTTGTACCCTAAAACCTCTACAAATGATCCAGAATGCTGCAGCTCGTCTGGTCTTCAATGAGCCCTAGAGAACCCATGTAACCGTTCCCTTTAAGTTCAAGTTCAAACATTGATGCACACGAGACTTACACATGAACATTTACTCAAAGGAGAAGAACCCCCAAAATGTGTATATTGCAACAGAAACCAAACTGCTAAACATATACTTGTGGAATGCCCTATTTTTAATGTTATCACACAACGTTTTTTATCTGAAGAGACTTTAAATAAAATATTATTAAATGTGAATCCTTCTAAAATTGTAAAATTTTGATCAAAAGTAAACCTTAAACTGTTTTAGATTTTTTTTAATTATTATTATTATTATTATTATTATTATTTCTTTTATCTTGTGTATTATTTATTGCTGTTGATGCCTTTTAATTGTTAGAATATTTTTATAATTATAGAAAAGTGGTATTTATAAAATGTGGTAAACTTGATCTGTTTTTTTGCCAAGACATAGCCAGAGAAGCTGATATGGCAAAAAAACTCAAAATTCTCTCTCAAACATTGATGCTTGCTTACAGGACAGCCACTGGCACTGCACCCGCTTTACCACCTTCTCCTGAAGGTCTACATCTCCTCCAGGAGCCGCCAGACAGTAAGTGAGTGCCACCTTGTGGTACCATCACGGAAAGGCTAGAAGTTACTTTCTAAAAACCTTTTCAAAGCCAGGACCCCCTCTTTTCTTCTTCACACATTAGAAAAATCCAAATATTTTTGTGTAACGATTTATTAATATATATTTATGAGTGTATACTGTCTTCAAAAATGTTTGGTTGGTATTTTTTTCTTACATTCTCTATATTATTCATATTAAATACTGTACAAGCACAGCTGATTTGTTTACAGCACTAACAATGAAAACTCTATCATCCCTGCTGTTCAATAAGCCCCACCTGCTGGAAGATGGGATCAGATTCTGCCCTGAAAAAAATCAGGTTTGGTGCATTGCTATTCAGAAACAAAATTATCTAATGAATACAGACCCGTAGCCAGCCTGATGAAAGGGGTGGTTCTTTTTTCTCCAAAAATGGAGTTATACGCCTCATTTTCTATTTAATTATGAGATTTAAATACTGCATTTTAGTGACGTTTTAAGCACTATTTTTAGCTGGATTTGCTTGTGGGATGGTCATCATAACCACACTTTTGGATGTACCAAACCTATTTCCTAAAGATGTAGAATAAAGAAATGTGAAAAAATACGTATTTTTAAAATACCAAATTATTACATCATATGTCATTAGAAAAAAAATAGGAATCTGTTAAAGTTTTAAATTAAAAACTGTAGTCAGTTGTCATTTATTAGGCAAATAACAAACTGGCCAGCATATTAAATTTTCCTCAGTCAGAATTTGGCCATTTCAATAAAAAAATATTAAAACATAATAATAATAATAATAATAATGTAGAGCTTCAAAATTTTCTAGCCTCTCTTGTAATAAGTATATATTGTGTATATATAAAGGAAATATTTACGGATAACAACAATAGCCAAAATAGTATTCAAATCAATTTTAATATGGGCTTCTTTTGGTGCTTCACACCTTTTTATTGGTCTTTTTTTTTGTTTCAAGAGTAAGGGCCAAGATTTAGAATAAAAGTTACCTGTAAAACGTTTTCTCTTTTAAAAAAACAAAACAATACGGTAGCAAAGATGACTTCACTTACGTCAGATTGTGTGTTTTCTTGCACAGCTGGATGTTGGACTCAAAAAAAATAATTGTTTGCATTGGCCAAAACTGATTAGCTGAAGTCACACCAAAGCGACAGCCAACATTCTGCTTGGTCTTAAAGCCTTTTTGATGGGTTATTTTTATTATTTATGATGGCGTAGCAGTCCGATATAAAGTGGGTCTCAGAGTGTACAAGTAGTATGTATGGGACAAATTCTGGACCTTTGTCAGTGAGGGGTGGGTCTTCCGAACCACCCGGACCCCCCCTCCTGGCTATGGGCCTGGAATAAACAATACAAACTTATAACAGTGGACATGAAAGTATGATCCCCAGCTTCTGTTCAAGAGGTCAGCCTGTGTGCGTTTTCAGTGGTAAGACCACTTCTTTATGAACCACTAATGTGGATCCCTCTTGCTTTTTAAGCAGGTCATTCAACATTTTACCATGCTTTCTTTGTGTCTCCTTCACTTCTTCTAAAACTGATTTGGACAGTTGGAACAACAGTTGGAAATTAGTTGAGATGTGGGGCTGACACTTTGTTGGGAAATGTGACTGGTGACTTCTTGGGAAGCGCAACTGGGGGCATGTTGGGTAGTGGGACTGGTGACACTTTGAGGAGTGAGGGTTTTGATGTAGTTATTTGCTTTCCTTACCACTGGCCTAAGCAGCTGATTTGGTGGAAATTTCTCTGAAGAATTTTCAGGCAAGTCTGATGAATATTTGGCTTGAAGTAGTTTTTCTGGCCTTTGAATAAGTGCCTGTAAATTAAAATCACACAAAGTATCAGGAGTGAGTGAAATTTTGATATTTAATTATTTTAGCACTATGAAAGAAATACTATGTGTTGTAGTATATAGGCACATACCTATCAGTCAGATGTGAAATACTCTCTGTAAAGGGCTGATGCAGTTTTCTTTTCTACCAAGCAAGATCGTATCTGACCAGACTAATCAACTGTTAAGCCTGATGTGATCCTCCTTGGCAGGAGTGAAAACCTACAGCTATACCAGTTACTGTAATAATTTAAACAACAATATAGTGACATTAAGAATAAAAGAAAGAGTAGGAGGGTCAAATAAGCATGCTGGCAGTATTTATTTAGTAAAGGAGGAATTCGAAGTTACCTGCAATTCTCACTACACCAGTGTCTCTCATTTTCTGCCATTCCCCATGTTGGAGGTAGGGAAAGGTTCCGAGCCCCACCTGTCCGCAGTCACACAAACAAAACAAACTTGGTTTTAAGTTTAACTGAGGTTTTGAACCTATTGAAATAACATCACATTTTTGTTGATCTGTTCTATTTAGGGGTGTCAAAATTAGGTGTTGCATCAATGCACCCCAATGCAGTCACAGATGATTCGGTATTGGTTCAGTAATAGATCAGTCAGTTATTATGTACTGACATAATTTATCTCATGCTCTATGCCACGGTAGCATATTATGGCGAGGGAGGCAAGCGTAAGTAATTAAAACACTCCAAGTACTTAAAGACAACTTTGCAAAATTAGTTTGCTGGGACAGTCTTTCACTGACACTGATGTACAGTATAACATATGAGCACCTCTCTCTCTCTCATTATAGATAAGAGACCTGTTGGCATGTTTGTGAGGTAACATTTCCTCTTCTCTCTCAGCTATTACAGTGAAACTTGTGGATCCAGACATGAGTGTGTCAGCAGAGTGAGCTTTCTCCATCCATCATGGATCAGCTGTGATAGTCTCGGGTGTTCTTCAGAGTCAAGTCCCAAAAACACAAATACGTACTGGACACAGTCAGAAGGCAGTCAGCCTGAGTTCTTTGTGCCTTCCTCAGCAGATGCAATTAAATCAACAAATGTAGCATGTTATTGAATTGTTCTCCATCTGTATGACATGTACTTGTGGATCCAGACACGAGTGCATAGTTCTGCGGAGTTCTGTCCTTCAGAAGTTGAGGTCCCAACAATACAAACACAGTCAGAAAGCAGTCGATCTGAGTCTTTCCTTTGCATATGCAATGAAATCAACAAATGTAGCATGATAATGTATTTTTCTCCATCTGTATTCTTTCCTTTTTGAATTGCTCTTCACTGACTGCTTTTTGACTGTGTCCTGTTTTTGTGTTGTTGGGACCTCGACTTCTTGTCTGGACTACACTTGATAATGTTCCTCATCACTGCTGTCTGAACGACCATCATCATGCATAGTTCACTTCCTCTAACTGTTTTGTCACTTTAATTGCCATCCATTATTATGTTGATGACATTTTCAAGACACTTTATTTGTCTATCTAAAAATACACATAAATTGATCAATAAAGTTTACCGATTATGAATTATTGTAAAAATACCCACAATATATTTTAAGATAGCATTTTAGTCACTTAGTAGATTAATTCAATCATCGAAATACTGTGTGTTTGCATTGTAGTAGGCATGATATACAGTTGTGGCCAAAAGTTTTGAGAATTACATAAATATTGGAAATTGGAAAAGTTGCTGCTTAAGTTTTTATAATAGCAATTTGCATATACTCTAGAATGTTATAAAGAGTGATCAGATGAATTGCATAGTCCTTCTTTGCCATGAAAATTAAGTTATTCCTGAAAAAAAACTTTAAACTGCATTTCATTGCTGTCATTAAAGGACCTGCTGAGATCATTTCAGTAATTGTCATGTTAACTCAGGTGAGAATGTTGACGAGCACAAGGCTGGAGATCATTGTGTCAGGCTGATTGGGTTAGAATGGCAGACTTGACATGTTAAATGGAGGGTGATGCTTGAAATCATTGTTCTTCCATTGATAACCATGGTGACCTGCAAAGAAACGCGTGCAGCCATCATTGCGTTGCATAAAAATGGCTTCACAGGCAAGAATATTGTGGCTACTAAGATTGCACCTAAATCAATAATTTATAGGATCATAAAGAACTTCAAGGAAAGAGGTTCAATTCTTGTTAAGAAGGCTTCAGGGCATCCAAGAAAGTCTAGCAAGCGCCAGGATCGTCTCCTAAAGAGGATTCAGCTGCAGGATCGGAGTGCAGAGCTTGCTCAGGAATGGCAGCAGGCAGGTGTGCGCGCATCTGCATGCACAGTGAGGCGAAGACTTTTGGAAGATGGCCTGGTGTCAAGAAGGGCAGCAAAGAAGCCACTTCTCTCCAAAAAAAACATCAGGGACAGATTGATCTTCTGCAAAAAGTATGGCGAATGAACTGCTGAGGACTGGGGCAAAGTCATATTCTCAGATGAAGCACCTTTCTGATTGTTTGGGGCATCTGGAAAAAGGCTTGTCCAGAGAAGAAAAGGTGAGCGCTACCATCAGTACTGTGTCATGCCAACAGTAAAGACCATTAAGACCATTCATGTGTGGGGTTGCTTCTCATCCAAGAGAGTGGGCTCACTCACAGTTTTGCCCCAAAACACAGCCATGAATAAAGAATGGTACCAAAACACCCTCCAACAGCAACTTCTTCCAACAACAGTTTGTTGAAGAATACTGCATTTTCCAGCACGATGGAGCACCGTGCCATAAGCAAAAGTGATATTTAAGTGGCTCTGGGTCCAAAATGTTGAAATTTTGGATCCATGGCCTGGAAACTCCCCCAGATCCTTAATCTCATTGAGAACTTGTGGTCAATCCTCAAGAGGCGGGTGGACAAACAAAAACCCACTAATTCTGACAAACTCCAAGAAGTGATTATGAAAGAATGGGTTGCTATCAGTCAGGATTTGGCCCAGAAGTTGATTGAGAGCATGCCCAGTCGAATTGCAGAGGTCCTGAAAAAGAAGGGCCAACACTGCAAATACTGACTCTGCATAAATGTCATATAATTGTCGATAAAAGCCTTTGAAACATATGAAGTGCTTGTAATTATATTTCAGTACATCACAGAAACAACTGAAACGAAGATCTAAAAGCAGTTTAGCAGCAAACTTTGTGAAAACTAATATTTGTGTCATTCTCAAAATATAACCAAAATGTGACATGATTGGGAATAAAGAATTTTATACCTGTAGTATCAAATTTGATACACAAATTTTCAATACAATTTATTTGTAACATAAGGAATTAAATAATTATTATTTGTTTCAATAAAGAAAACCTTTATTTAATAAAATTTGTAACGATAAAAATTGTATTCCAACTATAACTACTTGAAATTAGCAAATAGTTTCCAGCCAAAAAGCATGTGAGTAATTCAATGACAGCAGCCATATTGAAAAGGGGAAAAAAAGCCCTTCTGCTGCCTGCAGTGTCATGAAAATACATAAGAATACAAGTATCAAATCATATACAACAGGTTTTCAAACAAAGTATAGATTACGTTGATATGGTATTGATTATAGGATCGCTTGTATGAAATACGATACAAGTGTCTTTATAGGGTTGTGTTCAGTTGAATGTTTATTATTTGTAAAGATACAGGCCTACAGAATATTTTTGTGTATGACCATGAATGGAAAAATAATCTTTTCCACATTACACATTGATAGCGTATGTTTGGCAACATTTTAAGATGAAAGAAATGTAGTTTTACAGATGCTTGAAATGTGGCCTTCAAATGACAGATTAAATATCATCCCCCTTATTTTTGACTAAAGATGAGGACTGAACTGAAAATTCATCGAGGGTTAGACAGTATTCAAGGTTTTTGGGTCCAACAAGCAAGACCTCAGTTTTATGTGAATTGTAAAAAGTTCTTAGTTATCCAGTTTGTAATTTCAGCTGTACATAAAATATATATATATATCATATACAATTTGTTTTGTGGTCATTCCACTGTCAATGAAGAGCAGAAATAACTGTGTGCTTTTGTATTGTTATATTAGCTAAGTAAGTTTTTCCTTTGGGTTGACAACTTTCCCAAAGAAAAGGATGTTGTCATTTTTTTGATCCGTGATAAAGATCATGAATGGGCGATCAAAACTCAAAGTACTCAGTGGGCTGTAGAGCAGTGGTCTGAATTCAACTGTTGTCACTGCTGCTGCGGTGGTTCCTTTCTCGTCGATATCCAGAGTGGCTTTATGCAAAACCTAAAAGTGAATGAAACAGAGTCCACTTAAAGTGTTTTATTGCTATTTAAATCATGATTCATGGAATACTGTATTTACATGACGTTATTGTAGTTGTAAAAGGATTGGACATTTACAATGGAATTTTAAATAATTACTTTATTGAAAGAAAATATTTAAAAGTTTGTCTTTTCAGGCCTGCAGAACACAGGGAAAGGGCATTTTAAAAACTTTTTTTCAGTTGAAAACAATGTTGTGTGAATGTACTGGGGATTTGAGACTTTACCTTTGAAATGAAGATCCTTTCCTCTGAAACTCCTGTGAAGTTGGCTTTATTTGAAAACATATCAGCCATTCCCATTCCCTTCAAAATATCCTTCAGGGAGTATGATGTTTTCAGAGAAAGCTTGGGGACGTAGATGTCAACTCTTCTGCAGGAACAAAGAAGTCACTGGTTAAAGATGACTGGGTAATCCATATGATGAATGCACTAAACTTAAACACTTTAATGAAACAATTGGGATGGTCTTAATTTTGATGAAGAGAACCAACCTTTTAATGGCACTTCTCCTCCACTTTTCAACGTGCTGTCTAGAGATTGTCATCTCTAGATCTTTGATGGTTTTTTGCCCCATGTCAACATCTGGGACAGCCAGAAACATGGAGAAGGAGTCGTTGTAGTCAAGACAGAGGACTTTAGTGGACAGTTCAGCATCATAATAGACTTTAAGGTGTTCATACTGGTGCATCATTTTCACTGGAACGGTGGTCTTATCATCTATATGAAATATACTCTTACTGGTTGTTTTTGGGTTAAAAGGCTTGTCCCATTTCCCTTCAGAAGAAAGAGTGGAATTATTTAAGAAGATGAAATGCCATTTCCAAAACTCCAATACTTTGTGACTATTGTGTATATTTGTGCACTTACCTTTAAAATATATGTATGTGAGAAGAAACATGAAAGTATCTGATTCCAGATTATCGACAGCTTGATCGATTTTCCCATGTGTTTTTTCTTTCACATACTTATTAATTTGATCTACTGTTTCTTTGACACTGAAATCTACAGTGAAGCCATCGGAGTGGTAAAACTTCTTCATGTCCTCCAGGAACTTGGAATGAGGCTTAAATTGGTTGCTTGCATAAAGAGCAGTACCGACATCGATGTCCACTCCTGTCCTATTGTCGATGTCTTCCAGGAGACTGTGAAACAGCTGGTGCATTTCTTCAGTGCTGAAGACTGAGCTGTTGTAGCCAAGGCCACTGAGAAGCTGCTGTTTGGTGTCTCCACCAGCTCCTAAAGATAGCTCAGAAAGGGCCATAGACACACTGAACGGAGAGAAGAAGATGTTTTTGGACTGATAGTCAGGCATTTCTATAAGCTTCTTGTACAGGTGAAAAGCAAAATCGTTGTTCATGTTTATCAACGACGGGAGTTTAGTGTTAATGGGAGGTTGTTGTAAAGTCTCTTGATTCCCATAGACAACTATTGCAAAACCACAAATCCACAAAAATACACTGTTACTTTCCATGGTTTTATTTGAAGGCTCTGAGGGGAAATATAACAGAAAGAGCTGTAGAGAGAACATGTAGGTGCTTATAAGAACATGTAGGTGACAATGAGGACATGTTCATGACAGTTTGAAGTGTCAGTGACAATGAACAATTAATCATACTGCTGTATTACTTGTGTTCCAATGTTTTTCTGCAAAATCAGATTTACATATATTTACCAAACAAAACAATTATTCAATAATTCATATGCCAAGCAAAGAATTTTCCTACCTTATCAGACAGCTGTTGTTCCTCTTTTCTCAAACTAGACTGAGTTATAAAGCCTGTGCTCTTATGTTTGATCATAAAACAACCTTTAGTCTGTTTACTTTATAAAACAAATAAAAAACAAATTATTAACCACTAAGAAAGCTCTCAAATCAGCACAGTCAATAAATGGTTGCAATGCGATCAGTATTTAACCTTAATGAGGAGATGACAGTTGAATAATTGTTATTAATAATATAATATTAAAAAAAATACTTTATAAAAATTATTTTATAATTGTTTTTAATACAAATTAACCATTATTTTAAATATTTTTACCATTACCTTTTGTATAACCACAGTTTTGCTACAAATACCAAGCTATGGTTAGTGTAGAAAAACCATGGTTAATTTCTTGGTTACTATGACTTAACACAAGAACATAAAAACTTGTTGCTAATGGTGGTTGTTAAGGGTGTGATGCAGGTTTTTTGATGTGCCAATTTATGACCTATAATATTATGCAATTAGAGTAAAGCCTGGGTGCATATCAACAAATGAGTGATGAAGAGACATTGATCCACTTTCTAAATACACACAGGTGACTGTGTAGGGTGGGTGAAGGGAAGGGAAGCCATTTACCCAGCCTATTATTTTCCATATTAAAAGGAGTTTTGTTCTAACCAACTCCTGGAATTGATATATTAAAAACGGCTTCTATTTCTTGCAGCTGAACAACAGAAAACTGACAATGATCACCTCAGATACACCTCATGTGCTTTATTCAGTGTTAAATGCTAGTAATGTGAGTTTGAATGCCATTTTACATAACATTTATTGCCATACTACTGAAAGCAGCAGCAGATAGTTTACCTCAGATCTTGAAAATAAAATAAACCATTTGAAATTGAACTTTAGAACTGTGACTCAAACCCAACACATATCAGTGATTCAGCATGTATACATTTAATAATGTTAAAGAGGTTTAATATGTATTAAATAGATTGTAATCCTTACCATTTTGTGAGAGTGCATATTCTGTGCTTCTGAATGGCTGTATTTACATTTCTGTCTTGTTTCGTCTGGTGCAAACAGTTAAATTGCTTATCACTGCAAATCTCGTCATGTAGCGTGTTGTTAGGACACAGGGTTACAATGTAACCTGCTCACCTAATGTTTACACTCATAATATTTATGTTATTTGCTAATTAATAACCTCATGTGGAACTCTGAATCTGCGTCTCATTTTGGAGTCTGCTACCGCCTTTCTGAATGAATGAATGAAATGCGCTGTTTTCCATCAAGGCAACCCGGGGTGCTGAAATATAATTGGCTACACTGGCAGTGTGCAGGTTAAAAGAACCAAAACAAAAACAACGCCCATTTTCAAAGCAGAATATCTGACTTCAGCATTGTTTTTCAGATAAACAAGAATGTTCACTTGACATGTTTCTTAAATATCTGCAAACTTACTATGGTATTTTTATGCCTTAGAAGAGTCAAAACTTACATACAGCACCTTTAAATATCATAAAGAATGCATAAGTAAATATCATCAGCCACGATTAAATCAGATTAAATCAAATGGATTAAATCAGAGGTACCCAAAAACCCTGTCCTGAAAGGCTGGTTTCTGCAGCGTTTAGCTCTATCTTGCTTCAACACCTGCCAGAGAATTTCTAGTATACCTAGTAAGAGCTTAATTAGCTGGTTCAGGTGTGTCTAATTGGGGTTTGAGTTAAACTCTGCAAGACTGAGCTTGGGACCTCAGCATTACAATGTCAAACATTTCACAACAAAGTAAGCAGACATGCCAGTAACTTCAGCCCTCGGAATTTTCTGTGTGCTAAGAAAGGAAGCATGCTAATTAAACACCATTTCTATGAGGCAGATGCTACTATACTGGAGATGCTACTTTTTCTAGAAAGAGAAGCAGGCTTTCTGTAACAGGCTCACTGTAACATTAGTAATGTGGTGACGTTAAGCACATTTTGTATAAAATAATGGCAACAAAGAGCAGTACACGCACAAGCAGCAGGATTTTTAATTTGCTCCCGAAACCGCTACAAATTGCTGCTTTCCCTTTGACACTTGTGTTTCCTGTGCCCCGTGGGAAAATATCTTTATATTAAATCCATCTCCTGATTATTCCACTCAGGGTTTGATGCTTTAAAGTCATTCTTTAAGAAATGTAGCCTACTTCTTTATATCAGTCAGTGCTTTCTTATATTATTTTCTTTATTACACTTTTGTAATTCATATCTATATCTATATCTAACTAAGTACACCCCTCAAAGATCTCTTTTAAATTAATATTTTATATAGGATGCTTTACAATAATATGTTTGTGCATATACATTAGATTACTCAGTACCGAAGCAAAATTTGGCACTAATCTAACAAAGAATAAACTAAAGATCAATCCAAAAATTTGTACACCCAAATTTATATGTTGGGGAAAAATGTTAAATACAATTTTAATAAAATGTTGTAGTTTGTATTTGTTTGTTTGCAATAACTTGTTTGAATTTAAATGTATATATCGTTCTATTCTAAAAGATGTGGGGTGTATATATATTTACTATTAAGTGACTATAAAATTGTAATCATTATTAAGAGGTTAAGTGAATTAAAATAGCATCATATTACGGAAGGCGAATGTTATCATTACTTTGATTAAGTTTGAACTCAAGACTTAGCCTGAGAATTAACCTGCCCTGGACCAGGCTAGTTTCCCAGCATAAGTTGCCAGAGTAACTGAGTTTGAACTATCGTAAATTTGATTTATGTAACAGAATCCGCCATTAATAAACCTGACTTACCAAAATAAGCCTGGCTTTTCCTCTAAGCTTGGTTTATGGAACAGGGCCCTGGACTGGTAGTCTTCCTGAGCTGCACCATCATATTCATAACTCACATACTGTGAACAATTAAAATATTGCTGGTAAAATATTGACTGTTTTTAATAAGCTCAATCATTGTCTTTTTAACATCGTCAGCCATGGCTTTTATTCTTACCGGAATTGGCGATCCGGAGGCTGGCATGATATGATGCTTCCTGTGCTCTGATTATGGATGTACTGCAGGTTTGTTTGGTGAACTTTAACTGCTTAAGTTCATTATGTTTTTTTTTTTTTTTTTTTAAATCACTGGTTTGTCCTCAAGCGCTGTGTGCCTGGTTGGTGAGATGCCTTTTCATGGATGCATTAAGAACTTTGCCACATACCAGACACCGCATCTCTTCTTGATGTATATTGAATTTGATGTATAGTTCAAGTCATAACTTTACACTGTTTTGTGTTGTTCACTGCTGCTAGCAGATGTTATGAGGACTTTACCAGCATTGTTAGCACTTATTCTCAGTTCACTCTCATCCCCTTCTGTTCTTGTGCTCTCCTCCTGATCTACATTTCTCTTGCCAGATTGAGGCCACGATAGATAGAGATCTTTTCATCATTTAGCCTCCTTGCAAGCTTCCTAAGTGTTTTTAACATTATTATTTTTTTAATTCAGTGATTCCCCTGTGCACCACTAGAGGAAGCCAGTGTACCACTTGTGGCACCTGCACCACTCACTGATCTAGATGATATGCAAGAAAATCATCATGGTTCTGAAAAAACTAAACAGGATATTAACATCATCCAAACTTTCTTGCTGCACTGAGGCAAATAGAATTTTTCTCTATCTGCATCTCAGAATCAAGGCAAAAGGTTATCTCTACATTTCTGCAACAGCTCATTCATCTTTGGGTGTGCAGAAGAAGCAGCAACATCAGTAGAAGTTCCTCAACCTCAGTACATTCTACCTCAAGGTGAAGGAGAAGGATTAGAAGTTGTAGTCTTTTGTAACACCATATGTTTACGCTTTCAGTAAACATGACATTTAAAGGACTCATCCTTGGAAAATATTCTTTGACTATCATTAAGTCCACAAGTTATTGAAAAACAGAAAACAATAAATGCACCTCGCCGAGCACAATGAAATGTTCAAGTTTCTCTATGAACAAGGCTGGCAACATGAGAAGTGCTGCTTTAAAATCAGTTCCTGGCATACAAACAAATGCATTTTTAATGAGCTGAACTAAAACTTTCAGTGTACACAAAAGCCATATTTCTCTCAAAAATGGTTCACACATTTGCCTAAATCTGTATTATAAATTTGAGTTCACGCTGCACAATCAAAATCTCTAATAAATGCCTGAAATCGGAGGTAAATCAGTGCTCGTTCACATGAGCAACAATCATGCACATCCTGTCACTGAACTGAACGCTACCTCAAAGTCATGCAGTGAGAAAACAACTGCGATTTGATGACTTGAAAATCATGCAGTGTGAACTCGACACTAGTGGGCACTTTCTTCTTTACCCAAATAATCTATCCACATCACAGGTATGGCATATCAAGATGCTGATTAGACAGCATGATTATTGCACAGGTGTGCCTCAGGCTGGCCACAATAAAAGGCCACTCTAAAATGTGCATTTTTATCACACAGCACAATGCAACAGATGTAGATAAAAATCTACTATAATTATTTGCATTTATTAAAACAAAATTGACTTTTTTCTTTTCAGTGTTGACCTCAATTTGTTACTACATAACATTCGGAACAGAGTGAACTTCACAGGAATTATGAGTATTATTGAAAAAAAGATCAGGATGAGACTACAGAGCTTTTTGTTGGCAGCATTTCAACACGGTATCAGTGTCAAATGTGGAAATACTAGGGTGTCTTAAATGTAATTCCTTCCCCTTGTTCTGAACAAACTAACATTGCTGAAAAAGTTGACCCCGCCTTTTATTTTCCTTATTTTTCATTATGTTTCTTGAACAGCAGCGACAGTGTAATATAATCCGAAATCAGTCAGTTAAATAGACCTCAGCATTCAATCAGTTGTTCAACCACAAGGAGATTTAAATTTGTTTAATATGTCTAATTGAAGTGAATAATAAATGAAATAAATAAATGAAGTGTCAAATAAAACTCAACAAGATGTCCACCCCACCTTCAGCCACAGCAAAGTCTTTTTATTGAAAAGATGTGATAGATACATGACCAAAGGAAGATATACAATCCTCTCAACAAAATAACCAATTGTTCCACCATACAGACAGGCTTACAATAAAATTATGTTATGCTTTAGATTATAGTTAACATCAGTTAATGCATTCAGTATAATTATTTTAC
>CAIGQV010016645.1:9948350-9969260 GCA_903798115.1 Danio jaintianensis
CACATACATATATATATATATATATATATATATATGTATGTGTGTTAGTTATATATGTTAGTACTAGGATTAGACATACTAACGTTAGCCTACACTCTTACCTTTTTTTTTTTTTGGCCGAGGCTTGTTAGCAACCACCTGAAGCTGCAGTTTACAGAAGTAAACTCTTCGCTAGTACAGTTCGTTCTTGTTCTCGGTCCAAGAAGGAATTATTTACTGATATTAAACCAGTCAACTGTATTCTGTCCACATATTATCACAATAGCAGCTTTAAAGTCTAAGTGGTTTAATCTAAATTTCCGCACTGCCATAGCGAAAAAGTGTCCATTGCTGGTAACGCTCCTGTAGCGCTTGGTTATATGACTCGGGTCATTAGACACTGTAAATCTATACAGAAACTAGTCATATACTACTAGTGACCAGTGGTAGGTCTGTGCCAAGTACCGCTGTTACCAGTTCAGCTTTCGTTTCGTGACACAGTAATGTACACTATCAGCGATAGGCGGTCTCCGCGAAACCAGCAACACTGACAGACGGAGATATTGTTATGGATATTTTCAAAATAAAAGAAGATGTTCTGCCAAAACATCGCAAATAACCATTATTCAACAATAAGGTAAAGTGGCTTTGTGGCAAAATAAGATGCATGTTTATTTGTCGTATTATTTTCATGTCGAGAAGTGCCCATTTAAAAAAAACGTTATAGATTACAAAAACATGTTTATCCAAAGTGTAAGTTATAATAAAAAAAACAACAACAACAACAAAACATTTGAATTAGAGCAGCACAGCACCATACTGTTTTTGTTTGTTCTATTAAAATGGTTCCTCATTTATCAAAATCTAAATTTATGCAATAGTTAATCCACTGTGAGTTAACATGAACTGACTATAGACAACTTTCTTCCATTAACTAACGTTAACAAAGTTGAATAAATACTGTAATGTACTATTCATTGTTTGTTCATGTTAGTAAAAACATTAAATGCAATTAACTAATACAACCTTATTGTAAAGTTTTACCAACAAGTGAGTGAGTGGAAATTGGTAGCCATTGACATCCATAGTAGGAGAAAAATATACAACAGATGTCAGTGGTTACCAGTTTCCAAAAGTTTTCTGTTGAACACAGGAGAAGATATTCTGAAAAAAGAAACTCAAAAAGGTTTGAATTAAGTGGAGAGAGAGAGAGTACACAATGACAGAATTTTCATTGTTGTGTGAACTATCCCTTTAAGATAGATATGGTGTCCAGTAAATTAATGAATTGAACGCACCCCGTGCTTTATTTTCTTAGATGATATGTACTACATTCTTTACATTTAAATCAAAGCTGCTCTTTTTTCTCTTGATAAAAAAATATGGATCTAAAAGAATGTGACATGATTTATATTTAAAAATTATATTTTTGTTTTTTTTAATTAGCAGTCCTGATGTATGGCCAGAGAATGCAATTAATTATTTGATTAAGTGTTTTAAATACAAAATTTGGTTTTAATAATACATTACTTCTCTTTAATTGTGGTCCATGCAGAGAAATTAAAGAAACAGGGAAAGCATCATTTTTATATATTTATTCAGTCAGTCAATATTTGGTGTTATACACATATTATAATGCATATTAAATGTTAATGTGAAAACTGTCTAAATGTGGGTAAAATGAGTTGCTTGAATTAAACAAGCCACATTCTATTGTATGTATATAAAATAATAATAATAAAGCTGCATTACACTTTTGTTTTGATGCCTGGAAAACCCCTTTCGTTTTAGACTCGCATATCATGAACACAGCCAGGAGACTTTTATTGTGTTTTTAACACGTTGAGGTGTCTTGCTTCACGTATGTTGTCGTCATCATTATCAGCAGCAGCAACAGCACCCCTAGCGGACGCAACAATCCATAATAAAGCTGACAAAAATACGACGCCTATCGTTACGTTACTCACATTTCGAAGCAACACTATAATAATAATAATAATAATAAATTATGGTCATACTTATGACTGCACTCGACGAGACCGCTGAATGTATTTGATACAATGTTTCACAGCACTGCAGGAGGTTTTATAATGTTCGTTGGACCATAATATGGTAGGACATGTGATGTTTTAAAACGTTACGATATTTATAAGTATTACAATTAATTAGAGACCCCAACAACAGCAAACGTAACGTTACCACGCAGTTACTATTACACTTTTATTAAGACGGTCTTGCATTGTGTCACGTCTATCACGCCTGCGTAAACAGTTCACCTTGCGTTTATTTAGACACACTTAACAACAAATATTACGCTGGTCATAGTATGTGACACAATTTAAGAGCATGTGTTTGCAACCCCTTTTAGTGAAATGTGTAGAAAGATCCGCGTCTCTTCTCCGGAGCCTGGTCACATGCGCGCTCGGGAATAATGGCTGCACAGGAACCCTCACCACCATCTTCATTAGAAGGCAACAAACCTGGCTTCCCCAAGAAAATACTCGCCAACAAGCTGGAGGACAAGCATCTGTGCAATATCTGCCTGAAAATTCTTAGGAGACCGTTTCAGGCGCAGTGCGGACATCGTTTCTGTTCGTATTGTTTTAATAAAGCAGTGAGGTAAGCGGCATTCACTCCAGATGGCCCACCTGACACGACAACTACAAAAGATGAACACGACCTGTCAGGCCTTCCGTGCCATTTTATAACATATTGTTTGGGTTATACGAGCAGTAAAACGTTGTTTTATGTCGGGGAACATACATAGATGCAGGCTGTCAGGTTGTGTTCGGCTTCTTGTTTAGCTGTAAACTACAATAGCCAGACTGTTGCAGCTATTGTCAAGATGAACACTTCTCTTATTGCGTGTGTCTTTGTATTTATTAGCGATTTTGGTTTTGTGTGCTTGTGTTTAATGAAAGCTCTTCTTTTCCATCGCAGCTCCGGACCACAGAAATGCAGTGCCTGTATAAAAGAGGACATATTTGAAGAGCCAACATCAATTTTGAAACAGGGCTGTGTAAGTATTTGTTTTATTACACAGTCAGATTAAAATTATAGGTGCTGATTGTCATTGAAAGTAAATCATTTGAAATTCAGATGAAGTTATAATTTCATATCAGTCATTATAGTTTCTTTATATCTGCCTGTTAAAAAAATCAGTTTCATTGTTTTCATTATTATTATTAATATTATTTTCTCTCTTTTTTTTTTTTGGTTGACGGTGACGGTTAATATAAAGTTCCTTAACAATTTAGGAAAATTTCCAGTTTTACAGAAATACAAACAAACTTCTTTTTTTATTATTGCACAGTAACTGTTGAAACAATGTTTGCAGAAGTTGTGGCTTCTTTAGTAAGTTTTATGATTTTTCTTTTATGTGAAACACTAAAAGAGTATAATAGAGTGTAATGACAAGCTTTAACAGACCTTTTACCTTTCGTTGTATGGGTAAAAGGATGATTTTTTTTTTAATGAACTGTCTTAATATTTGTAACAATTAAAACAGTTAATTACTTTTTAATAATTCACATGTTGTAACTATAAGGATTGATTTCATAAAATAATGTAACTTAGTAGATCAACAATGAAATCTCTTGCTTCATTACTATTAAAGTTTTAATAATCGTTCTGATTAAATACAATAGAGTGTTCTGTACTGCAGCTATAATGATAACACATAGGAGCAATATCATTGCTATCTCTTTAAAAAATATATTCCAGATTAATATAGTCATTGACACCAAATCAATTTGAAAATATTGATATCTTAAACATTTGAAACAATATCTGGAGTTTTCTGTAGTTTCTGTAGTTTTGCTGTAGTTTTGCTGTAATCTATATATTTCCTTTGCAAATGATGTATCTCTCAAAACCTTATCCTCTATGTCAAACACTAAAATAATTGTTAAGTGGAATGGCAGGTTTTTATGGACCAATCTTTTTCACTGTATGGAAGAGGATGATTTATTTATTTTTGCTATACAATAAAATCACGAAGAGATCAATAATACACTCAATCTGTTTTATAATTATTAATCTCGCTGTCTTTTTAAATATGTGCTTATCTGAATTAGTTATTTTTTTTCATTTAAAGCTTGTTCCCACGAGGCTTAATAACTATTAGTATGCATTTAAAATTCTTGCTTTTATTATTAAATAAAGATAGAAAGGTCTGTACCACTGCTGTAATTATGAAAAAAAAACCCAGAGTAACAATATAATTGGAATCACTTTACTTTTGAATGATAATAAAACATTTATGACCAATCAGAGTCTAACTTAAAAACTCTAAAGCAATGAAAGCAGTCATCATAACATAACATAAACAGTGTGCTTATATGCTGCTAATTAGCAGAATGATATCGACCATTGGTCTAGGTATAACAAAGGTATCAGGTTTTTTTTGGTATGAACAGGCCTCAAATTTCCACTGCTGTCACTGAGACGCATTACAGTTGAAAGAAGATCTCACTTTCAGTATGTGCAATTTCTTTTAGGCTTTTCCTGATAATGCTGCAAAGAGGGAAGTTGAAGCTCTTGAAGCTGTTTGTATCAATGAGGAGTGCAGCTGGACAGGCACCATCAAAGAATACGAGGTACTGCATGTCCCTTCGCTGCTTTAAAAAAAAAAAGTGCTTACTACTTTGCTGCCTCGCGGTCTAGCAGTCTGATCTTCCAGCCTGAGCAGCTGAAAATTCCCCACTGGAGCCAAATGTACACGCATACAGTATGTGCACAGTTAAATACACCCAGTCTTTATTAAAGTATGCTTCATTTTGAAAGTATGTGCAAACACAGGCACTCGACACATGAACACTATAAAATTCATCGTTTGGTGTTTGCAACTTTTGAAAGTCATGAGAGATAAAAATGCCCCCCCCCACCCCCCCCCCCCCCCCCGTCTGTGATGAACAAAACTAACCAAATATTATGTTTTGCTATGTCATTTGCCCCAATAGCAAGAGTAAATATTCACAACTATGTTTTATGACTTTGTAAGATAAATAAACACAAAAAATATATATAGATTACGCAGAAGAAACATTCCACATTTTCTGTCATTTCACCAGCTGGTGTATTAGAAACTTTGTTGAACTTGTTTTTTTTTTTTTGTAATGTAATGACTAGGTAATAAAACACAAGTGTGTGTGTATATACAGTTACTGTGAGAATGTGTTATCACAGTCTGTGAAAAGGGTCTTTTGTTCTTGCCATCTTCAGTGATGTGTTGTTATTGTTGTACTGTCTCCCTGTTTCTTTTCTACCTGTGAAAGAACCAGTTCAGTGCAAAAGCATTTTGAAGCACAGATGTGAACTGTGTACATTGTATGTGTTGCTTCAAAAACATGTATGTGCATGTACAGTATGTGCATTCAATTTTAGTAATGTTAATGTGTCATGCACTTTATGCTGACTCTTGAAAACTCGATATGAAAAAAAAACTCGATTTGAAAAAAAAACTCGATACTCAATACTCTTTACATGGCCGGGAGATCAACTTAGACCAGCTAGTTGTCAACAGCGTTGTTTTGCGTTTTGCATGTACACCATCATAATGGATTTTTTTTCCTAATCTCTCATAGGCAAACCATGAAGGTAAATGTGACTTCAGGATCCTGCCCTGCCCATCATGCAAAGAGCTTTTGAGAGCCAACGAACTTGAACGTCACAATGAGAGAGAATGCCCAGAGCGGACACTAAATTGTAAATACTGCAAGGAGCCTTTTCATTTTAAAAACATTAAGGTAAGACATTAATTCACTGTTGTTTTCTTATATATATGAAGATGGAAAAATGTACCACTAAAACAATTGGCCAAATTCACAAATTCAGACTGTATGCTGTATAGATTCCCAGTGACATGATATATACTCATTGTATCCATAAACTGATGCAGTAAATTTAATTAACTAGAGCTCCCAAGGTTAATTCTCTAATGACCGCTAGTTGTCATGTAGTTGAAAAGTAACTTATTGTCAACAAAATGTCTAAAGGCAACCATCAGAATAAATTGTCACTGTTTTTTTAGGCCCATGATGAGATCTGCCCCAAATACCCAATGATTTGTGAAGGCTGTGCCAAGAAAAAAATTCCCAGAGAGAAAGTAAGTAAATGCTATTTAGGCCATTTACATCTTCTATTTATTTTATGTCACAAAGTCAACTCGAACAAATGTTTTTAAGTCATTTTCATAAATATTTCCTTCTACAGTATGTGGACCACATTAAACTGTGCACCAAATTCAGAACACCCTGCAGATTTCATGTTGTTGGCTGTGATATGACGGTAGGCAAACTCTTTCAAAACATCAAAGAATCTGTGAGCGCCAAATCCCCCTTTTCAACAGAAAGCCCCTTATCAACCAGTATTTTAATTAAATTGGAAACAGAATTGGAAAAATATCAAGTTATATATAAGATGTGTTTATATATTATTTGATAAGTTGTATGCAGTATTTTAAATTAAGACACAAACAAGTTGTATATTACAAGTGTTGAACAGGCCTTAGTAGACTGGATAGCTGCTGAATGGTGACAAAACACCAGAATTTCAGTATTGCAACTGATCTGTAAAACATATTTTTTGGTAGGGCTGGGTAGTAGAAGTCATCTCATATCCTAATAACAATTTATATCCCAATTTAGTACCTTTTCTGTAAATTCAGTTTATTTATGTACAGACTACATGTATTATCTGTTTAAACATATTTCTTATTTTATAACTTGTATGTATTTTGTCACACCATGAAATAAATGGTAGAGCGTAATATGAAGCTATAGACTTTTTTTTTTGTCCATCTCATAAACAGTCATCAACATTTGAATTGGATCAAAACCTTTCATCAAAGTTGTCCTAAAACTATTAACACCAATTCTTGTCTTGGGACAATTTTGAAAAACTATTTTGATCCATTTAAAACATTGACTACTATTGCAAAGCCATATTTTTTTGTGATGCACAATTTATATTGTCATAAGAAAGTTTTTATTTTCAGGACAGACTTTTAAAGATGTGTTTATGGACCCAGAAAAATGTATACAAAATTTATTGAACGTACATTCAAAGAATCTCTTATAATGTTATTTTTCTTAATTGTTTTGATTTAAAAATAAACAGTTTGTTTTTTAGTGCATTCTGTTTGTGATATTGTGTTGTTAAATGTGTCTAACATGTAATAGCCAATGAAGCTGATATGGTAGTAAACCTAAATATTAAGTACTAATCCTAAAGGTGGAAAAGGAGAAGATCCACGATCACGAGCAAGCCTGTTCCTACGAGCACTTAAACCTCCTCCTGCACTTCATCATGGGCATCAAGGTGAACTTGGAGAGTCTGCAGCCTCAGAGTCTGGAGCTGGCCAGCCATAAGATCCACGAGCTGCATCAGTCTCTGCGGGAGCTGGAGCTCAAGATGGGCCAGCTGTGTGGAGCAGGGGCTTCCGTGCAGGGGGCCTGTGCACTGCCACCTCCACCGCTGGCTCCGACACTGGGTACGTCTTTCACCCCTCTCCCTACTGCAGTCGGGGCAGCTTTGGAGCTGCAGCTGCACAGCGAGAAAACCAAAGTGGTGGAGCTCAGCCGTCGCTGTCAGGAGCTGGAGCTGAAGGTAAACACCTTTGAGAACATCGTCTGCGTGCTCAACCGTGAGATGGAGCGCTCCGCTACCACCATGGAGGCGTATAACCGCCAACACCGGCTTGACCAGGACAAGATTGAGATACTCAACAACAAGGTAATGCAGGGTGTCCGTGGGGTCTTAAAATGTCTTAAATTTTAAAAACAAAATTGTAGGCCTTAAAAAATCTTAAACTGAATTATGGTGGTGTAGGTCTTAAATCATTTTAAACAGGTCTTAATTTTCCTTTGTCCATGTAAAGTTACCCAGTTGGGCCAACACCCATCCGATCACCAACAATCCATATTAATAAAACTTTTAACAAAAGTTAAATTTTTTAACTCTATTTACCAATATGGTTTAATTATCTTCCTTACAATAACATTTGTTTAAAAGTTCTCTGTGTATTAAAGTAACCTGGTAAGGTCACTAACCTGGACCGACTGTTGAGCATACGTTTAGTTTATTACAGTTTTTAAAACTTGTAAAAAAAATTTTTTTCATGTATATAACTACACTTTGCCACATTATGTTTTGACACATTATTTAAAATATGTGGCTAAGAAAAGAAAATAGAATTTTTTGGATGAAGCAAGTAACCAGGCCATTGGTAAAAATCCTTATTGTTTAGTCCGGTATAAGTCTGAAATTTCATTTATAATGGGCGTAAAAAGTCTTAAATTTAACTTGATGAAACCTGGAAAAACCTTGTAATGTGTTTGTTTGGTGAGAGGCCTATAATGCTTTTTTTTCCCCCATAGAAATGTTTGATTCAGTACTAGATGTTTGTGCAGGTACGGCAGTTGGAGAGGACGGTAGGCCTTAGGGATCTCTCCATCGTGGAGATGGAGGCTAAGATGAGGGAGATGTCTGCTTCCACCTACGATGGCGTTTTTGTATGGAAGATCTCAGACTTCTCGAAGAAAAGACAGGATGCTGTAGCTGGACGAGCGCCTGCTATGTTCTCGCCTGGTACTTTTACTGGTTTATTCTTCTGTATGTTTTTGTAGTAATTAAGAATGCTGTGAGTAGACCCTCTAAAATTCTGTTTCTTTTTGCCCAAATTCCATTTTATTTAGATCTGGAGTTTTATTTACCGTACTTAAATTTTAGTTATCAAAAAGCTTGTCTGATTAATTGAAATAAAAAAAAAATGTACAGTTCACAATTTATAATTGCATTTATAGAATATTACAACTCTATGGCATGCGCTTAATTTTTTTCTTCAAAATACATTTTACTTTCCCTTTAAATTAATTGAAAATCCTTGTAGTGATTGCATTACACTAATACTATTGTGTATATATATATATATATATAATAATTTAATGTGTTATTACTACTGCTTTAAGTACATTGTACCGTTCAGTTGTTGTAGGCCTTTGTTCTGTATGTTCCGTTAAGCTCAATTAACTTGCCCTGTTGTCTTTTACAGCATTTTACACAAGCAAATACGGCTATAAGATGTGTTTACGCATCTATCTGAATGGGGATGGGACAGGACGTGGCACTCATTTGTCTCTGTTCTTCGTGGTGATGAGGGGACACAGTGATGCCTTGCTCAAGTGGCCTTTCAATCAGAAGGTCAGTCATATTAATGTATGAGATTGTGTTTCTGACAGGATTTAAGATGTTAAAATGTTCCCGTTGTAAAAAATTTCCCGAACAAAAATGACTTGGAAGCAGTCATGTTGATTTCATAAATGGCAAAATTTAGACTTTGATCACAGGGTAAATCTAAACTTCTGCATCGCCTGCATGAGACTGAGAATAACAAGAGGTGATTCCCCATATGCCAAAGACGTCAATTAAAACTGAAAAGGGTCTGTTCTTATTTGTGTAAACATTAGACATGTCTACGTTGCAAATTCCATACAAGCAATCAAAGAGAAGCAAATAATATCAGGATCATGATTGGTCAGATTGGCTGTCAGTCAAACTCTTCGCCAAGGATCAATTGATCATTTATACTGATAAAACATCCTGGTGATGTTTTTTTTTTCTTCTATACTAACTTGCGTCACAGCCTTTCAATGAACAGATGTGATCATGAAATAGTCTACAGTACATACATTTTGCTAAAATTGGATAGTCTATAGAGGGCTTAAATATGGATTTTGTGCTCAAAAGTTTTACACTATTTGTCATGGTTAGAACAGCTTTTATTTAAAATAGAAATGTATTTCCTGTCTTTTAAATTGAATGTGTATTTAATAAGTCAGTACATCAATGTTTCAAAAAAGAAATTTTACTGAGCCCCGAACGTTTCTTAAATATCAGCTAGATATTTTTCGCAACCATGAGTACAGTCGTAGCCAAAAGTTTTGAGAATTACATAAATATTGGAAATTGGAAAAGTTGCTGCTTAAGTTTTTATAATAGCAATTTGCATATACTCCAGAATGTTATGAAGAGTGATCAGATGAATTGCATAGTCCTTCTTTGCCATAAAAATTTACTTAATCTTGAAAAAAAACTTTCCACTGCATTTGATTGCTGTCATTAAAGGACCTGCTGAGATCATTTCAGTAATCATCTTGTTAACTCAGGTGAGAATGTTGACGAGCACAAGGCTGGAGATCATTATGTCAGGCTGATTGGGTTAGAATTGCAGACTTGACATGTTAACAGGAGGGTGACGCGTGAAATCATTGTTCTTCCATTGTTAACCATGGTGACCTGCAAAGAAATGCGTGCAGCCATCATTGCGTTACATAAAAATGGCTTCACAGGCAAGGATATTGTGGCTACTAAGATTGCACCTAAATCAACAATTTATAGGATCATCAAGAACTTCAAGGAAAGAGGTTCAATTCTTGTTAAGAAGGCTTCAGGGCGTCCAAGAAAGTCCAGCAAGCGCCAGGATCGTCTCCTAAAGAGGATTCAGCTGCGGGATCGGAGTGCCACCAGTGCAGAGCTTGCTCAGGAATGGCAGCAGGCAAGTGTGAGCGCATCTGCATGCAAAGTGAGGCGAAGACTTTTGGAAGATGGCCTGGTGTCAAGAAGGGCAGCAAAGAAGCCACTTCTCTCCAAAAAAAACATCAGGGACAGATTGACCTTCTGCAAAAAGTATGGCGAATGGACTGCTGAGGACTGAGGCAAAGTCATATTCTCAGATGAAGCCCCTTTCCGATTGTTTGGGGCATCTGGAAAAAAGGCTTCTCCGGAGAAGAAAAGGTGAGCGCTACCATCAGTCCTGTGTCATACCAACAGTAAAGCATCCTGAGACCATTCATGTGTTGGGTTGCTTCTCATCCAAGGGAGTGGGCTCACTCACAATTTTGCCCAAAAACACAGCCATGAATAAAGAATGGTACCAAAACACCCTCCAACAGCAACTTCTTCCAACAATCCAACAACAGTTTGGTGAAGAACAATGCATTTTCCAGCACGATGGAGCACCGTGCCATAAGGCAAAAGTGATATCTAAGTGGCTCGGGGACCAAAATGTTGAAATTTTGGGTCCATGGCCTGGAAACTCCCCAGATCCTTAATCCCATTGAGAACTTGTGGTCAATCCTCAAGAGGCGGGTGAACAAACAAAAACCCACTAATTCTGACAAACTCCAAGAAGTATTTATGAAAGAATGGGTTGCTATCAGTCAGGATTTGGCCCAGAAGTTGATTGAGAGCATGCCCAGTCGAATTGCAGAGGTCCTGAAAAAGAAGGGCCTACACTGCAAATACTGACTCTTTGCATAAATGTCGTGTGATTGTCGATAAAAGCCTTTGAAACGTATGAAGTGCTTGTACATCACAGAAACAACTGAAACAAAGATCTAAAAGCAGTTTAGCAGCAAACTTTGTGAAAACTAATATTTGTATCATTCTCAAAACTTTAGGCCACGACTGTACATTTCTAAGAACAACTTGGCACATGTTTTTAGCTTAAGGCATGTATTCTTTCTTTGTTGTGGACACTTGCAGCATGAATGTGGCAATTTCCATTCCCTCTGTATTTTTGTGTCATCCTTAGTTTACCTTTCCCTGAATCATGAATGACTTGATTCAGTTTTGCATCTATTCTTAGCAGCTCGAACACAGATCTTGGATGTACTTTAAAAATTTCATCCAACACCTTGATTCCTCAGGTCACCCTCATGTTGCTGGATCAGAACAACAGGGAGCACATCATCGATGCCTTCCGGCCAGACATTTCCTCTTCCTCCTTCCAGAGGCCTGTGAGTGACATGAACATTGCCAGTGGCTGCCCTCTGTTCTGCCCGCTCTCCAAACTGGACTCCAAGAACTCCTACATCCGGGATGACACCATCTTCATCAAGGCCATCGTTGACCTCACAGGCCTTTAAGGTGTCAGATGTTGCTGCTCCGCCATGCTCCTCTCTCTCCAGCCTGTAGTGGTTCCTGTGCAGTAGATTTTTTTTCTGTTGTTTTCCTGAGGCCTGTTCCCTCAGCCCGAGCTCTTTGTCATGCTTGCGTGAGCCCAAAGAGACTACGGTACCCGGTGCAATATTGCGCCGGGGGTGACGCCACTCTGCATTATGTACCAAAATCGTTCCCAGAGTTTGTGCAGTTCCACTGTAAAATAGTTGCCCTTTGGGAACCTCTCCCTCTCTCGTAGTGGGATAGCTGTCAGCTGTGATTGTAACGTATCTACTTGCCTGTGCCATAGATGTGGCACCTTGCCTTTTATACAGATTGAGAAGACTTGCTCCACAAGACAGACATCATTTCATTTCCACGCGCTCACTATTTGGGTACTTTTTTCCTTTCCTTAGTGTTTGAGCTACTCGTAAGTGAATGTTTTGTGCGTAGACGGACACAGAGTCACCCTAATGAATGATGTTGATGCATTCATTTTGCGACTGCGTAGTTAACTTGCTTCATACGCAATCTACGGTCTTCTGACATTCCCTTTTTAAGCATAGTGTGCCTCGAATGTTTCTCGTTTCCATTGGTTCTCTGTAGTGGTGGACATTGCTTGAATTCCCAAAGTCCAAAGCGCAGAATTTGGCTTTTGATTACCTGCTTAAGGAGTTTATGTGTGTGCGTGATGTTTTTGGGCCTTCGTTTCCATTTTTGGTGTTCTTTGGTGTATTAGTTTGCATGTTGGATCTGTGGAAGATACATTCAAGTTAGCAGCAGACCAGGTTTGCACCCTGAGCCTGAGAATCGAAGGCAGTTTCATTGTAAAATCGCTGTCGAAGAAAATGACTAAATCACGCTGGTGTCAAAAATCGCCCAGTTTATTTCTTTGGACCTTAAATGTCTCATCAGTCGACGTGGTGATACGCGAATTAAAGATGCAGCCTTTAGCCTAAAGGTAGTGTTAAGTAGGACAGGTAATCTTGTGTGCTTTATCGTGACGTGGAAAGGCGGATGTTTGTTAGCATTTTGGTGTTTTTCTGTGTTTTTGGGTGTTCAGTTGATATTGTGCTGCTTTGGGCAAACATAATGGATGCCGTTAAAACTATATGACTTGCTTCGGACCGTGCCGATCAATATAAGCCAAGCAGGTGTAGTCAGTGATTCCTGTCGTCTTTATCCCAGAAAGACTGTGGGGTTTGCTTTCTGTAAATGTGCTAGAAATCGAGGAATGTGATTTGTTATGCCATTTTGAAGTAGCCTCAGTCCTTAATATACAGACGGTTCAGTGCATTCTGCCATGAGACTTTTCTTCTTTTTATTTGCAACCAGAGAAGGCATTACTAAACATATACAATGCATAACTCCTACATAAGGGCTTTTAGTATACAGTACGTCTTCCATGTGAGCTTTTCAGTCTGGTTATTTTCGGAAATGGAGTCTGAGATGCTTTTTTTAAGATGCCTTCATGCTAACAAAGCACCTGGACCCAGCCTATTTTCAAACCAGTTCCCACAGATATCAAAACCTCTCTGTGCATGAGATGTTTTGATAGAGATGAAAAAAAAAACATATTGTAAATTATTGGTTTACTTTGTAGACCAACACTTTATTTGTATTGCTTTACCTTTTTTATCTGTCGATTGAGATGCAGTATATGATAAACGTGAGTGTGGTATATTGTTTTAAGTATAAATAGATAAACTATACAGTGTACACGGTTTTGCGACTGGTGTAGCTGTGGATATAACAAATACAAATCCTATATATATATACACATCTATACGTATATATACATATATTTATATATTAATAGATTTATATATCAATAATAAATGTACTATTTCCTGTTGGGATGGTTTCAAAATGTGTTCGGGCTCATTCTGGGCTTTGATAAGTTCTTTTTCACTTTGGCAGCATCCTCTGAGAGAATGAGACTTTGAAAGATCTTCTGGTTTTTCCCCTCTCTCTCAAGAGCCTGTCTACATGAATAAGTCTCACCGCCGTAGATTTCCCAGCTTGCTTTTTGCCCCAATGAGATTTCAAAGTACTTGTGTGAATAGTTCTACAGATGTGACGTGCCTCTGTAGCATAACTGCTTCTATACAAATGTTCTCTTATACATAGCTTTAGCTAACATTGCATGTGGCCAGGGTGTTGTACTGTAAATCACATTTAAAAAAACATTCTTTGGGATTTTTGGAATACATAGCATTTTTATTTAGCTATTTTGAGTAGCCGTCACATGATTTAATAGTAGTATAGTAGTAGTGCACACATTTTAGCTTGTGCAATTATACAAGTGTCCTTCCTGTTCTTGAGTGTGAAATCTGCTGTTTGCATTCACTCGATCTGGGCTCATATTCATACGCTGAATAGGTGACTTGGAAAAGCTTGACCTTAAGTGGCTGAGAGCCCTTTTATCTGTAACAAATAATAGGTTAACTGATTCTGACTTGCTTTTTATTTTTGGATATAAACATACGCTACAATAGAAATGTGCTATTTTTTAAGTTTTTGCATACCGTTGTTGAAAACTCACTGAAATAATAATAGTTTATGGAATCCAGGACTGATTTTTTTTTTTTTCCTCCTCCTTTAGCTGACTGAGATTTGTATACCTTTTTATTTTCTGAGGTTGCATTTCATAGAGGTTGCTTTAATAATTTAACTTTATACGTAACTTTGTATGCCTTTCTCATGGTGTCTCAGTGCCACTGATCTTCCTGATTCTGTTTTACAGAGCTAGAGATGTTACTGTGAAGGCACTGTGGGTTTCTTCCGCAAATTGTGGTAGTCATTGTGCCAAGGAAGGAACCTCTGTGTGATTCATCCTGTGTTATGGTTTAATCTAAAAAACAAAACAAATAAAGTCTTTTCTGTTTCTTCTTTCTCCAGTCTTGTATGCTCAAATGCTATGTTACACATGACCACATGGGGGTGCTCACACACCATTAACTGTTATGCACTACAATACATTTTAGATATATGAGTTGCGCTTATTGGAGAATTATTTTCTGTAAATTAATGTGATTATTTAGTACATATCGATAATTAAATGAACGAAGGTACATTTCCAAATCTCCATGCATTTCTCAATCTCCTTTTTGTGATGAGCAAGCATAATAGGGGTGTACTAAAAGGCCTTTTCAGGCTGATGGCTTTCACAGTGTGCTCTTGAGCTCAGGGTTTCCCTGCTGGACTGAGAGGGTGATGTCTGAGCAATGGCACTTTCAGCCAGTCTCGCGTATCCCACATCACTGGATTTTTCGAGGAGGCACAGCTGAAAGTGGTTTGTTTTATCTGGTTAAATAAGTATTCAGCTGAAATTCCTCTTGGTGATATAATCACTTGGAAAAGGCTTTTGTTGTTCAGTTGCTTACGGAACAAATATAGAATATCTTTGTTAATCTCCAGACATGTATAGAAAAGATTTTAAAGATAGCCAATCATAAAGACTAATAGATTGAATGGAAAAACATGTTTTATGAATGAAAGCACCTCACAATCTTTCACTGGTCTTCTGTTTATGGAGCAGTTCATGGTATATTATTCTTCGTCTGACATTTTGGAAATTGCCTGTGAGGGTTTTCCTGTAGGAAATGTGTTAGTGAAGGAAGCGTTTTTTAAACTAGTAAATATTTTTACTCCACTTTGTCAAAAACTTTACTTAATACATGACTATTGGGTGAGAAATCAGTTATTATATTTTTTCTTAATGCAAGCTCATTGTATTTTACAGATGCATGCTGCATTGTTTTCTTCCCTGCCATGTTCTGGCATTGATGGGCAAGAGACTGTCCCTCTAAAGAGTCTCTCTAAACAGAGTTTGGCTTTTTGTCCATGACTTTTCCCCTGGGCATATCTGGAGCTCTATATCACAGTTAACAGACCCTAATCTGAGGATTAACAAGGGGGTTTCCCCTCTATCACTGCTTCCTCTCTGTGTGTCGTCAGCAGATAGAAGATGATGGTCCTGAAAGGAACAAATGTGTCCAATGCCCTAGGCTTGTCAGGTCAGTAAAATATGAATAAAATATAGTGTATAATAATGTGTAAGAGGTGAAAATATAGATTATAAAATGAATAATTGTAAAAAAAACAAAAACAAGTGACTTCTTTATAATAATACATTAATAATAAATTTTATTTATAATGCACTTGTCTAAAACCCAAAGCACTACAACAACAGAGAAATCAAACATGCAATAAAATACAAGGATTTCACATAGAAAAATTATGAAATATAAACACAGAATGATCAAGAATTTAAAAATGCAGTCTTAAAAAGATAAGTTTTTAACATAAAGCTAGCTAGTGTGGAAGCATTTCTTACAGAATAAGGGAGAGCGTTCCATAACCTGGGTGCAGCAACAGAGAAGCCCCCCCCCCCCATTGATTTTAATCTACAGGTGTGGCTGTTGAATGGTGAGAGAATCAGCAGACCGCAGGGAACGAGAAGGTGTGTACTTAGAGACAATGTCACAGATATAGGAAGGAACTGTACCATGTAGAGCTTTATATGCAAGTGTGAGTGTTTTAAAAATGATACGGTACTGAACTGGGAGCCAGTGCAAGCTATAAAGCACACCAGTGATGTGCTGGCATGGTGGAGTGTAAAAAACTAACTTCTTTAGTCCACAATCATACAAGTTTCTTTAGTTTGTAACCAAAATTTGGGAGAATTTTACCATATTTATCAGAAAATAATTATCTCCTTACTACAAGTTGCATTCAGTGAAAATTGTGTTAATATCACATTGTACACATTGGTGCGCAAGTTACAATTTATTATTTCATTTAGATATTATGCAGGCTTGCAGTAACCACAAATAATAACAGTAAAAACTTTGGTCCCACTTTATTATGACTACTATGCAAGTATAATGAAAATAAATACAGTGTACTTACTATGTTCATAATGTATTGCAGAACACTTCTGGTGCTCTTGAGGTGGGATACAGGTAGGGTTAGGGACAGGTTTGGTGGTATGGGTAGGGATGGTCAATAGTGTAATTACAAATGTAATTACAGAAATTAATTACATGCAGGTATCAATCATAAGTACAATGTACAAACATGTATTTACACAATAATTACATTGTAACAAATGATTAATTTCATTGTAAGTACATTAGTTAAGGCCACCTAATATAAAGTGGGTCTAAAAGTTTACAAGCATTTAATGTATTTTACTTGCTCTTCCTCCACAACAAATCGTAACTGTAAACAAAAAGTAACTGTATGTAGAATTTAAGATATACAAAAATAGTAGAACTGTAGAAACAATAGCACTATATGAAAATGTGCAGAATTCTTATGTCCTTGGCCATTTTGATTGTGTGATATTAATTCCATTAATCAAAAGCTTAAAAATTAGTTGAATCTTTATTGGTAACCAGTCTATTTGCTATAATATAAAGTTGACCATTGCGGATAAAAGTAATCTACTATTTGAAGTGTCAGTTATACAAGACACAGAGTTATATGTCAAACAGCAGCATTTTTAACCAAATTACACGTATTGGGATACATTTTGTAATGCTTGAATGTAATCAGTGTAGTGTGTTTGTTGTTTTGTCATATTTGTAGTCTACAAGACCGATAAACCTCAGCTTTAATCATCTGCTGAGTCCTGTTACATCATCCAACAGAGAGTCTGTTTCCCCCGTAACACACTGATTTCACATCATCTCCGCAGCCCTAAAGACATCCCCTGTGCTGGGACTCCATTTAGGGATCTACAAAGAACGCATTGACCCACTTGAGAAAACAGAGTCAGACGTTCTCCTGGAGCCCAAAAACTGCTGATTTATCTTAGCAGAAACAGATTTCACTTGCTGTTCCACAGGCTCCTGTAAGTATTGCACCTGGTGCCAAGATCCATTCAAAGGAACTGCCATAATGCTTAGAAAAAAAGTTAATAAAAAAAGTAAAGCAAGAGATAGCAAAAACTAACATGCAGTATGACAAATATGAACTTTTTGCAGGAAACTTTATTTCTTTTATTGTAGTCAGGGTTATTATGAGCTAAATATAATGTAAATGTTTTTGTTAAATGAGAGCTGAAATTGAAATTAGAAAATGAAATTGGAGACTAATTATAAGTGTAAATAATACTAAAAATGAATAGTGACCAATTGTAAAGAATTCTTCACAACAGCCTTGTAGTAATGATTAATGATTAGGGCCCACTTGGTCTTTCTCAGCCAATTAGTTCAGATTATACTGATCAACAAAAGCCTCATTTGCCTGGATGCAAGAAGCAGTCATTTACTTCTGTATGGCCGCTTCATAAATCTTTTTGGCAGTAATTGGGTTATAAATCTCCATTAAAGTATACAAATACTTGTGGCCAGTTTATTCTGGGACAGTTTTCTCTGTCTCACTTTAATAGTTAACTAACCCCAAAAATGAACTTGACATAATATACTTGCATTCATTCCAAACTTTAAATACAAGGTGGGTACGGCATAAGCCACTGGGGTCTCTTGTGTGTCTCCAAACCCCATAACACATTCAAAATCTATTTTCACATCAGTTATTTATGAAACAGTTATAACTTACCCCTCATATAATTTAGTGTTTTTAACACCTATATACACAGTTTATTTAAAGTTATAGTTAAGTTGTCAACAAAAGGCAAAAATAACTTCACACAAAATCTTAAAAAATTATAATCTGTAGTTTTTAAGTGATGAGCAGTGCCTTTTTGCTACTTCATAGATTTTTCTACAAAATCTGCAGATTTATAAGGAATGACATTGAGATAGTAACTAAAAACTTAACACATGAAAAAAAACTTTTATATAAGGTTTTCTATGCAAATCCAATTAGAACCACTTGTGTGGTATCAAATCAAGTCTATCATATAATATTTCTACTAAAAGACAAAATATTACTTTACAATCTGTATTGTACATGAATTATATAAACATATACTTACTGATGGGATCAAAAATCTGTGGATTTCTGCGCATGCAGATTTCATGTGGGCGTAGTGATGAGGTCATATAGACACAAGTGGGGGAAAAATGATCAGATTTTAGGTTAATAGTAGAGTTAATATTTGTCAGCTTCCACCATATTGAATCTGATTAGCAAGATCTCAAAATTATGTATTGTTCATTGTTTATGTTTGTAACTAATGGACCATTATTTTAAAATGTTATCCATAATTATTTTTTTCCAATAATAATAATTTTTTACACAATACCCATGTGATCCAAAAAAGTGACCCAAACATGATAACTTTTGTATGTAATATATTTTAAAATGGTTCTATTTCCTAATTTTGTTTATTTTTTTCATTTGTTAATGTAAAAAGTAAAAGAAATAAAAACTATGCTTTTTAATTTTTAGTACCTTTTCAGGAGCCTAAATGAACACAAATGCATTGTGATGGTTAATGTGAGTGTAAAGCATCACAGAGGCAGGGCTCTGAAAGGTAATGGCAAGTTTATGGTTCACAGTGGGGAAAGTTTGAGTGGTCTTATGGGAAAGGTAACTGGACAGGATGGATCTTCCTGCTGAGAGAACAGGTTCAGTGCTAAAGGAGTCACGCTGAGACTGACTGGGAGTTTTTTCTAAGCCTTTTCCCACATGGACGTTTCCATGCCTTTGATGGCTGCATTAAAATGTCTCTGACGGCAGCACATGTATGTTCGATGGAAAAAGTGTGTACTACAATCATGGCCTTTCCTGTAATTCATCTACGCTGGCAATGGAACTGTTCCAGGAACAGCCTCAAAATGACAAATATGTTATTACATGTATGGTTGAGTCACTTTATTCAGAATATCATCCTTTTTTTAAAAGCATTTTCAAGTGAAAAAAATGAATTGTTTCCATTTGTGTGAAATGAGAGATGTTATAGTTTGTTGGTAACGTTTCTGTCAGCGTCTTAAAACTGTAGGAGGTCGTCTTCAGGGAAAAAGCTATCCACTAAACCCCCGGGAGATGATCTTTTCATGTGGTGGACCTCCAGATCTCAAGCATTCCTCTTGGCTGACTTCACTTCCATGACTGCTTCCAGTCTGCGGCTCTACCTCGTAGCTCTTCAAACAATTTGGTAAGGATTTAAATGAAGCTTTCTTCATCACCCTGCTTGTAATGACCAATGTGGATCGTGATATGGCCATTGCTCTCCAAAAACCCCATTAATCCTTGGAAATAAAACATATAATTAGCTTTTTTTCTGTTTTCTGTCTATTGTACAAACCATGAAGGATATAGTGGTACAATTGTGAGTAATGAGAATGAATTACTTGAATCTTTCTACCCAATAGAGGAGTGTGTGTGTGTCAGATTTCCGAAAGATCTGATGTGTTTCATGCTAGTAAATCATAGTAATCATAGTAGTAAATGACCTCAGTGGAAATCATTCCCAATCATGACTTGTCGAATGTCAGTAAAAATAATAGCATGTGGTTCACAGTTTCAATACTACAGACTTATGAAAATAAAAGCAGGTACATTCTAAGGCATCATCCTAACTGTTGTAAAACCTCAGTGGACAGCAACTCACAAATAACATTCAAATTGAGTCGCTGTGGATTCCAATCTCCATATTTTTCAAATTGAGTTTTGTTATTCTTCTAGTGTACTTAAGGTTAATGAATCAGAAGTCTCACAACGTACAATGAACTGTAAAACGATTTACCTTACAAACCACTGAGATTGATTACAATGAAAATATGAAATTTTACTTATGGAATATTACTTATGAAAAAAAGTGCTAGTTTGCGATGGCAGGCTGGATAACGGACCCAGATCAATGTAATCTGATGACAATTCATAACTGTTTAATATTCTATTTAATATACTGCCTAAAAAGATTTGGTACAACCTGTTTTATGGTACAACCTTTCATTAGTTTCGCTTCTTTTAGTTTTGTTTCATTTCATTTTCTGTAATTTCCTTTCTTTAGTTTCATTTTCTTTTTCTTTCTTTCTTTCTTTCTTTCTTTCTTTCTTTCTTTCTTTCTTT
>CAIGQV010016645.1:9969270-9996392 GCA_903798115.1 Danio jaintianensis
TCTTTCTTTCTTTCTTTCTTTCTTTCTTTCTTTCTTTCTTTCTTTCTAAATAACCTCTTTAAGCGGTTGTTGTTTTTTTAGCTTAGAAATTATGAACCAAAATTCATTTTTGAACATAGTGAACTGTAGAACAAATCAAAGTCAAACTTTGCCATTTTTGTTTGCATGTTACCCCAGATAATTATTCAAGTAAAATGCACTATAAAATAAGCTATTATAAAAAATAAAGTACTAATAAGTAAAATAAAGTTGCTTGCTGTTGTTCTGTAGTTCGTACCTTTTTGTGCAGATCTTTTATTATTTGTGTAGTTTGACTTTTTACTATTTTTATTATTACAATATTTGGCCAAAACTTTCATGTATAACTTTTTTTTTAGACTAAACAGTGCATTGGCAACTCTGAAATCTTGTTTTAATTGGTAGTGCACTAGACTTTGGTAACATCTCTACTGGAAGCATTGGATGATGAATATCTTGTGGCATTTTGTACATTGATGAATATTCATTCGAAAAGTCTAAAGCTAGATTTCATCTCCTGCTTTAAACCCCACAGTGTCACCTCTACACATCATTAACCCAGCATGACCAGTAAAAGCAGAAAGTCGGAGGTCAAAGTGGGCCTCTTTAAGGTACACACCCCAACTCTCAAGGTCAGAAAATGGTCCAAAGTGGAGAGCAGAGCAGTTTCTCCCAGGGGAGAGAGAGTATCTAATGACACCTCAGCAGGAGGCTGGATTGGGACATGTCTTTAAAAAGGGGCCCTGAGGTTGTTCAGGTCATTTCTCTTCTTCCTCTGCTGCATTCTAATTGGACAGGTGGCGACAAGTGGTGTGATGCACAACCATATGAAAGGTGAAAGCAAGGTCTGACGGACCTGCTCGGTGTGCAGTGGATGGGCATTGCTTGCATACATTAATGCAGTTGGTGATTGCACAATATTTCCACTGAGCACTTCAGTGATATCAAACATTAGCATCAGAATTACGCTACTTTTTCTCCCTTGACCACATTTCAGTATGTACATAACTCACTGAAACCACTAATGATGCTGTTCAAATACAAATAGAGCATAGCAGCATTTCCTCTGTTTTCAAGGAATAGTCTCGACAGAATGCAGATCACAAAATGAACATACACTTAATAGTCTTTAAGGACAGTATTTATTTTCTCCAGTGGGAGTTTTGTGAAATCAGTGGTTCCTTGAGCCTGTTGAAGACTGTCAGAGAGTAACATTTGGATAATAATTTATTGTGATACTTTCAAATGTGAGAGCAGAAGCTCGTTTTCTACTTTTTACCTCCATCTGGTAATGCCTAAATTTACTATAGGCACCAGAAACTCCAACAAATCAAAAGAAATTCCTTACAGGAAGGTAGCCATTTGTCATTTTTAAGACTAGAAGCATGGCAAGAAAACTAGCATGCTTATGTGGCAGAAAGAAGTGAGTTATGAGGGTATCGGAGATCCCTTGCTTTCCCTTCAGAACGGGCAGTTCACAGGGCCCATGGAAACCTTTCTGTTTATCTGTATTGATGCATCAGTGAATTTGTATTCCAAACCAAGTCTGAACATAAGTTTTGTTTTAGTGTACTATAGTATTACACAAATGGTGTGTTTTCAAAAATCTCTCAAAAAAGCATTATAGGCATGGCACAAAAAACGTATGTTATACTTTCTTTTAGACAGATTTTAATGCTCACTAACTTGCTCTATAATGTGGGCAAGAAAATATTATAAATATGATGTTTTTTTTTCATGTATTTAATGTATATTTACCTTAGCATACCATCTAACAACATAAAAGTCTCAAGACTTGTTGCTTGCTAATGAGTTTTTTTTTTTAAGGTAAAAAAAAAATCACAGAGAAGTAGCGTTATTCCTTTCTGGTGGTCAACACTGCAAGCAAAGAACATTGCAAAATAATGCATTACTACTGAAATTTGTGTACATTGTATGATGATTCAGTAAATTGGGTTTCACCCAAAATTAATTGAATTTACTGACTTTCAGCTCATGTGGTGTAGGTGACTATTTTCTTCAGTAAAACATTAAATAAGATTGAAAATGAAACCTTATAATAATAATTTTCCCTAATAATATGCATTGCTTCATAAAACCTCAATGTATGACTAGATGCGGCGTGTATTATGTTTTATTAGTTTTTTTTACTGTGTGGTGGTAGTGCTTTTTACTAGTGCTGGTAGCCTTTGACTTATTATATGATTTACCACGTACCACAATTTAAGGCAAAAGTCTTTAATGTTCTACTGAAAACAAAAGTCAGCTTCATCTTGGATGGCCTGTGAGGTTTTCATTTTTGCGTGAACTATCCCTTTAAGGCTGTAATTCACACTGCACCAAAAAATTTTTTAAAGTTGCACCAAAATGTCAATATTGAAATTGAAACCTAACTGTCATATACTTTTGCAATGCCCCATTTTTAATGTTGTCAGACAATGATTTTTATATGGACAGACTTCAAATCAATATATTTTTTATGTGATTCCTTCATAAATGATAGTATTTTTATCAAAGGTAAATCTTTAAAAAAATCTATTTTAGATTATCTTGTTTTATGTATTATTGTTTGTATTGTATTTTATTGTTATAAACCTTTTTACACTAGAAAAGTGTTATTTATAAAAATATCAAAATCAACTTTCATCTCTCTTTCTCTGAAAGGTAAATATGTTTAATTGGCATTTAAACATAGCGTATGCTGCATTTACTGTATGCTTTAGCCATATGTTTTCTTACTAAAGCAGTTTACAAGTGGCAGTGAAATTTAAAACTGCCATTCTCCAGAATCGGTCATTTATTTAAAACTATGCATTACACACCTTGTGACAAAATACAAAGGCTGTTTCAGAAACGGTCTGTATAGTACGCATTGAGTCTGACTTTGTGAAACATTTCGGACCAACTGGAAACCGACAAGTTTTGGCTTTTACAGTAGACTGATTTATTGACGAGAACCTTAACACCAGGTGCTTGGAATGTATAGCTGGAACACAACAGTGAAAGAACTAAAAAAAAGTGAAAGCTAAAAAAAAGTCACTGCATTTAGAACATTAGTATCTATCTATCTATCTGTCTGTCTGTCTGTCTGTCTGTCTATCTCCATCTTTTTATCTTTGATCGATTTGAATAGTATTTTAAAAAATGAGTTTGTCACAACTACCTAATTCGCATTGATGCATGCCCTTTTTATTAGTTTGCAGCTTTTGAAGTAAAAAAATAGATTTAAAGTTTGTTGAAGTTTGCTGTCCTTGAGACTTCAAGAGGCTCTTTATTGACTATCAACTCAGTCTTCATCTGATTCTCCTTCTGCAGTGTCCTCGCGCTCCACAATGAATCTATTCTTTGGCGGTTTTATAACCTAGTGAAGGTTTGTGCGGTTAGATGTAGAGGAGGCTATGTCTCTCAACCCCTTGGATCACTAGGCTTTATTTTCCTTTCAGGAGCTCGGCTACTGTGAGACAGGAGGGCCTCTCAAAAAAGCCTGTGTTTTTCTTGTCAACGGCTACTGTTTTTGTTCGAGGGGCTTGTGTTCTCGCTGATCGAGCATTGCTGACGTGGACAGGCATGGTGCTAAATTAAGAATTTCCCTTCACATGTGCTAAAGCTCGCAAGAAAGGGGGAAAAAATTGTGCGCAAAAAGCAGGAACTCAATATGGCTCTCATTAGGAAGTGTATAAGCAGGGGTTTATTGCATGTCTGCAGTTCGTTCAGCTTGTGGTGCAGGCTGTCTCACAGATGTTAGCACTTTGTCGCGTGTTGCCGTCCCTGTTGACTGTGATGTAGCAGCTTGATTGTCATGTTTAACCATCACGGAACATGCTTTGTCTGCGCAGCTACTGAGAAACGTATGTATTTGTTGCCTTATGTCCAGAATGGTGAGGAGTTGACGGAAAAATTAAGGGGAACAGGACAGTTGAAACCCCAAACCTATGCTCCCATGAGCCTTTACACCACCCACTGTGCCATTGCTCCAACAGCTACTGAGGAAATTGAAGCGGACGTGAAAAACGCAAGTCAAAAAGTGGGTCGTTTGGAAATAAGAAAAAAGAGGTGTCTGTTTTAAAGGGAGGTAAAATTTTCATGACTGTAGAACAGGATACATGATGTTGTTCCTCCTTTCTGTCAGCTCTCGGGAGGGATGAGGACGGAATGAGGACATGGACTAACAAGGCGAATGGGATGATTAAAGAGCAAAAATATTTAAAAGCCAGTTGAAAGTATAGGTTTTATTCTTCAGAATAGAGATAGGTGTTAGCAGTGTTGAGGAAGGTGTTTTGAAATAACTAGTAGTTAGCTGATGTAATAAGTAGATAGCTATATTTATATGTTTAACAGTGAAGAAAGTTGCTAGATTTTTGCTTTTCTTTTTTTCTTAAGCAAAATTATGTATAAAAAAGGTTTCCATGTAAATATTAGTTGGCATAATATAAATATTGCAAGGAGCACAAATGGTTTTAGTGTTGATGGTTATTTTTAGATAGTTATTCTTTTTACTTCCTTGTGTTTGATGAACTAAGGTGCATCTGTCGTGATATTACTGAAGACCCTTAAATATCAGTTTAATGTTCACCTAAACCAAATTTGTAAATGAATGGTGAGACGCAGGTATTTTTTTAACATTTTGTGTTGTTTATGAAACTTTAAAGTGAATCTCATTTTCATCATCTTTTTATTTTCATTCATTCATTTTCTAAAGGGCTTAGTGCCTTTATTAATCTAGGGTTGCCACAGCAGAATGAACCACCAACTTATCCAGCATATGTTTTACGCAGCGGATGCCCTTCCAGCTGCAACCCATCACTGGGAAACATCCATACACACCCATTCACACACATACACTACGGACAATTTAGTCTACCCAATTCACCTATACTGCATGTCTTTGGACTTGTGGGGGAAACCGGAGCACCCGGAGGAAACCCATGCCAACACGGGGAGAACATGCAAACTCCACACAGAAATGACCTTCTTGCTGTGAGGCGAACGTGCAGCCCATCTTTTTATTTTATTTATTTTTATTTTTTAAACTGTAGTGAATTCATTCCCTGCATGCTACTGGGTTGCAGCTGGAATGGCATCCGCTGTGTAAAAAACATATGTCAGGGTTGTTGTCGGTTCATTCCCTTGTGGCGACCCCTGATAAATCAGGGACAAAGCCAAAAGAAAATGAATGAATGAATGAATGTAGTGAATTCACCCAACTAGACTGTTTTTATCCTTTTGTATGCCACAGGAAATGGAAAGTCACACAGATTTCGAAAAAAAAAAATTTAAACAGAGTAAATAATGGTTTAATTTTTGTGTGAACAATCCCTTAAGTTATCTGCATTACATCTTTCAGCTACTGTAGTAACTCTAGCTAGTGCTTTCAACACCTTCTTTTAATTTATAATTATCTTTAACTTATTTCATTCTCCAGATGCAGCCAACAGACAACGTTTCACCTTTTAAACCAACTTTCCACTTTGATCACGTCACTAACATAGTTTTAAAGGGTCATGCTCCAGCACGGCACCTGGAGTACATCTGTAGTTTATGCGGTAGAATGTGTTGTACCACGATAATGACTATTATTTGCTGGCTTCACTTCTGTTTGAAGGTCTGAAGTACAGGCATTTAAACGGTAGCATTGAATCGTACAACTGAAGGAGGCTGAGAAAAAAATAGAGGACGGCATAAGTGGTCCCTCGGAAAGAGAGAGATGTTGAGAAAAGGCCCAGACACTTCTGCAACATGGTGAACTCGTTTTGCCCCTCTGCTGGATGCGGTAATAGATTGGGGATTTCACAGGCCCAAAGCTGTGAACGCTCCGGCACTAAATTTTGTTTCAGCGACTGAGAAGAAATGGTTTTCGTTGAGGACAGCTCGAGTCAATTTCCCTCCGTCTCCAAAGCCTTGTGGGACTTGTGTGAGGAAACAGGGTTTTGTGTGAAACATTTGTTTTTCCTCACCCTAAATCTGAAACCTCGGGATGTTCATCAGTCATCTTCGCAGAAACTGTTGAAGTAAAGTCGCAGTATGTAAGCTTTGCCACTAGATCAACCAAACAGAATTCACTTTACTATTTAGCCTTATAGGGGTGCAATGATGCTTTGTTATATAAAGAGATTTCAATGTAAAACTGCAACAATATGTATGTGAACAGTGTGATTTGGAAATAGAATTGGTTTTATCCAATCATTAATTCATTCATTCATTCTCCTTCAGCTTAGTCCCTTATTTATCAGGGGTTGCCACAGCGGAATGAACCGCCAACTATTCTGGCGTATGTTTTACACAGCAGATGCCCTTTCAGCCACAACCCAGTACTTATAAACACCCATGCTTAGAAACACCCACATTCACACACGCACTCATACACTACGGCCAATTTAGCTCATCCAATTCACCTATACCGCATGTCTTTGAACTGTGGGGGAAACCTGAGGAAACCCACGCCAGCATGGGGAGAACATGCAAACTCAACACAGAAATGCCAACTGGCCTAGCCGGGACTCAAACCAGCGACCTTCTTGCTGTGAGGCGACAGTGCTAACCACTGAGCCGCCGCCCTATCCAAGAATCAATTTACTGTATTTATCAGTTAGATTGCTCCCTGAAATATGAATTCTATCCTTATGCGCTATGCGTATTTGATTTGTATCGAATTGTGATGTGAGCTTGTAACCTCATCATGTTCGTCAATGAAGTATTGAGGCTATTTATATGCTTATATTAACGCTATATTTGATCACTTAAATAGTCACAAGTAACACCTACTGTATATGCTAAATTACTACTTGTACAGGTCACTAAGGTTATAGGAAAGCTCTTTCCATCTTGGAAATGCCACATTGTTATTTATTCTACATGTCCTCTTGTCCCAACATCTTCTTGGTTCTATCTTGGTTAATTTGGCTAACCTTTGGGTTTATCTTTGGTGGTAGAACTCAATGTAAATGATAATAAAAATGTTGGGCCATCATGAACGTACAAAACAGATTTTGATTAGGTTTTGCTATTTTGGCTTTTGTTTGTGGTTTGGTTAAACTGGCAACTGAGGACATAAGGTATGTTGATGCCACTAACACAATTTCTAGTTAAAACTGTACATAGATCTGCATCACATAGATCTGTGATGGTAATATTTACAGTAAAGTAAAGAAGCCTGCAAAATATAAAATGCTGTGCTAGTGGCTTTTGGATTTATTCATGGTTTACCCAAAAATGAAAATGTACTCAAAATTTACTCACTCTCACATGGGTTCTGACCTTTATGAGTTTTCTTTTTCTGTTGTACACAAAAGAAAATATTTTGAAGAATGTTGGAAACTGTTAGCCGTTGACATCGATACTACACGGTAAAAAATATCCATAAATTAGCAGTTTTCAGTATATTGTAATTCATGTTTTTATTTTTTCTCATTTATTTATACTTTTGAATTGCATTGTGGGACATTGATCTTTGTTCCAACAACGTTTAACCCTGAAAAGTTCCAAAAAGGGACTTTTATTAACATTTGAAGTGATATATTGTCTGGGTTGGTGTTGTGCATTAGGGTACAAAAACCTTGTAATAAACTGCCAGTACATTTTTTTTTGTCATTCTACAGACTTAATTCTCTCTATATTAATTCTTTTACATTATATCATTTTAAACTACTAAAATGTCAATAAAAATAGCTTTGTTAAACTGTAGAGTTGAATTTTAAACATCAAAAGTCAAAAGAGCAGAGACCAAGTCCCATAATGCAATTCACAACCGTAAATTAACGGAAAACACTTGCGAATCACAGAATATTGAAACTGTTTAACAGACATTTTTTACAGTGTATGGTAAAATTAATATGGATGTCAGTGGCTGCTGGTTTCCAACATTCTTCAAAATAGAAGATATTTAACAGAACAAGTGGAGAGTGAGTAAACAATGACAGAATTTTCTTTGACAGAACTCTTCCTTCAATTCAAAATTCATACACATTTAATGCCATTAATACTGTAGGCCGTTGTAAGTGAGAATCAAGTGCATATTGAATGAAATGGCGGACTACAGACAGAGGAAGTCAGGGGAGACATTGATGGATGACTAAAGGTCTCTGTAAAAGCCTATAGCATGGCACAATGCTCTGTATAAACACATAAAGTAGCAGGGGTTCACCTAGCCTGTGAAATGTCTGCAGACCTTCTGGCAGGACACAGCAGGTCATGACCTCACAGGGAAAACAAAGATGTACTGTTTGCTACATATACACTCTCAAATGACTCATTCCTTTAAGACTGTTAGTGGTAAAGTTTGCCGACTTTTGTCACTTATGTGCAACGTCTGCTATAAAAAGGATTTTCCAAAGTTGTAAAAAAAAGAAAAGAGTGCTAGAGTTTGTTTGACTATTTTAGCATTGTTTGAAATGCTGATTCCATGTGCATTTTTATGGCCATTTCTTCTTTTCAGTTTAGTTTCTGTACTTATTGTGGCTTTGTTAAAGCAAACATTTTGGCAAAAGGTATATTTTTAATGACGTTTGAATATTTCACCCTCATTTCCTTTCATAAATTTATTTTATATTCGATATAAAAAACAAGGGCTTAAGGGAAATATTCCCCCATTGAAACAGTAATATTTAATCCCGATGGCATTTAAGCAGTGTCAAAGTACATTCTTTGACAAGCTTAGCAATTACACATTTTTTTTTTAGATCTTATTTTGCTTTTCTTTTGTTTTGTTTTTTTCTTATGGGAAATTGTATTATTTTAGCAGATTTTTGGCCAGTTTTCTGTTCTTGAAATTTGCAGACCAAATGAAAATTATGCAGTTAGACATATTTGGGTTTGTTGGTATGTCAGTTGGTATGTGAGTTTTTGTATGTATATACTGATAAATTAGTATGCAAGTGTTTATTTTTGTTTTGTCAGAATGCATCAAAATTAATATAGTTTCTCAATTTTGTTGAGCAATACTGTATCTGAAAAATGTTAGATTGTATTGTTTTTTAATAAAAAAACTTTTTAAAACTAAATTTAAGAGTTAAAATCCTTAAATTGAATGAATTTTGGCCAATACCATCAGGGCTTGTACATATGTCAATCAGCGTTTAAAAATAATAATTATTATAATAATATTAAATAAAATTATTATTTTTAGGACAGCTTTGAAGATTCTTTGATCCTTATTGACGCTTTTTTCCATAGAAATGTGTTACTTCACAAATTTGAAGTGACATTGCCAAATCAACATTGTTTTAAACTATTTTAGTTATTTTAGAACATTTTTCTAAAGTTAAAATGAATCAAATCCTTTGTTTCACCCGTGTAATTTTAAAATTCAGGTTCACAGTCTGGTTCCCTTACTCACAAAGCCCAAACTAATGCCTATTGACATCTTGTTAAACTCTAAATTGGTGCCATGCGCACTGACCTGTGGTAGAAAGTGTCTGTTTTAGGTAGGATTGACCCCAAGGGGAAAGATAAAGCATGAGGAAGGTCATAGCTCTCCAGTTCACTTTCAATACCCTACTGTCTTCTGCAGTCTAGAGAAAGCTTGAATTATTTCATCCTTTTCTTTCATCTAAAGACGTCTCTTCTTCAAGTTAACAGCTTCCTGAGCCAGATTCATCTCCCAGACTGCTGGGTAAACCTGCTGGCTAAATATTAAAGTTCTGAAAACCTTAATGGACTGACTGAACTGACTAAAAACTATATGTTTGTAATACAATCGGGATCCTGCACCATTTTTACATTGTTGACGCTGTGCCTAAAAACGTGAGAAATTATGGTGTACAGAATCATTTTCCATCTGGCTGCCTTTTTCAAGTTAAGCCTGTGAAATAATTGTCCATTTAGCCCTTAACTTCTTGAAACTTGATCATTTCCAGATGTCTCTATGCTGTTCTAGCCCTGAGCTACAGCAACTTGAATGCCAATCACATACAAGCACTGTATTTTGTTTACTGAGAAGTAATTTCCTTGAAGAGTTATCCAAGGTGATTTGTGACTGTACAGTTTTAAAAATGATGAATATCTTCTCTTTTTTTTCTGTAGTGATGACAGTTGAGTGCAGATTGGTTGTTTTGTGGTGGTCTCTTTGAAGCTCATGTGGGCATTGACATGATGTCCTTCTGTGAGGACAAAAGCAGAGAAGACTCATATCAACGTGATCTTATTAGTAATCACATTCACACTCATTCTAGCACACATACATTTTCATACATTTACTGCATATGTAGACTGAAACGTATCTTATTAGCATACTGACGGCATATAAAATACTGGTGTTTTAAGCATCAAAAAATATGCTAGAATTTTAAATGTGGAATATAAATGTTGTACATGCTAAATATATCCAATAACCGATTTTCACTGTGTATTTGATTTATTATATATTACTCTTAAAAAGATTATTGTTACCATAGACTGAATACAGCAAAAATCGTTTTGCTCAAACACAATTAGAAAAAAATCATAAAGTGAAACTGTGAATGTTTAGTTTGACATTAAAAAAACAGCACTTGTTTAAAACCAATATTTTTGTAGCCATGTAAAAGTCTTTACTGTCATTTCTGGTCAACAGTGTAAAAATGTCCATAAATAACCATTTTTCATTTTTTGTGACTTGTGTTTTTTTTTTCATTTATTTATGCATTCAAATTGCATTATGTGACCTTGATCTTTCCTCCAACAACTTTGATGTTGAAAGATTAGAAAAAGTGATTTTTTTAATAGTTTGAAGTGATATATTGTGTGGATTAGTATTTTCAATATGCTACAAAACCTGGTAATAAAATGCTATTATTATTATTTCTTATACAATATATTGTTTCAAACTACTAAAATGTTAATAAAAGTCACTTTGTTAAACTGCAGAGTTGAATTTCTAAAATCAAAAGTCAACAAAGCAGAGATCAAGGTCCCATAATGCAATTCATAAAAATAAATGAAAAAAAAATGGAATTAAGGCATTCTTCCTGAATTAAATATTGACCAAAAAAATACAAAATAAATCACTAATGGTAAGCGTACATATAGTTTGAGAAAGATAAATGGTTTGGTAGGGTTCAGAGGTTGTGTCAGTTTTTCATTTCGATGCAATGGGTTGTAAAAATTCAGTCATAACCTGTTATTCCCTGTCATTTCATTTATTTATTTATAAGTAATAATATAATTATTTATTTAAGTGATTTTCTGTTAACAGGATCTCTTGTAAGCTTAGGCGATAAAACATTTCTATATTATGGTAAAATGTGACTACACATATTTAATTATAATGTATGTAAAGTAGAGCGACATGGTGGCTCAGTGGTTAGCACTGTTGCCTCACAGCAAGAAGGTGGCTGGTTCGAGTCCCGGCTGGGTCAGTTGGCATTTCTGTGTGGAGTTTGCATGTTCTCCTCGTGTTGACGTGGGTTTCCTCTCGGTGCTCCGGTTTCCCCCACAGTCCAAAGACATGCGCTATAGGTGAATTGAATAGTGTATGAGTGTGTGTGTGAATGTGAGCGTGTATGGATGTTTCCCAGTACTGGGTTGCAGCTGTAAGGGCATCCATGTTCTGGATAAGTTGGCAGTTCATTCGGCTGTGGCGACCCCTGATGAATAAAGGGACTAAGCCGAAGGAAAAAAAAAATGTATGTATAAAGTAGTCTTTCATATGCTTCAAATGTCTGTATTTCTGTGCACACAAAGTTGGACCACAAAATGTATGCTCAGATGTCACTTTTCATGATGACAAATCAGATTCTGTCTGAATCAGGAGTTTGATATAATATGGAGAATACGCTGGAGACATCATTAAAGTCAGTCTACCATGAATATGGCTTTCCAGCAGCAGTTCACACCAGTATCGATTGAATTCACTGTGCTCTTTCACTAAAAACGAATCATTCCTATACAACATCTACTCCTTTGTTTCTTTTTTGTCTTTCTTTTTTCTCTCTTTATTTCTGAAAGCAGTCTATGGCTCTAGGCCTGAGCTTTTAAAAGCTCTCAAATCTGGAGCAGGAACACTCCAGCTGGGTCACGTCATTGTTGCGCTTCCCATTTTTCCAAAATCCCAAATACTGTTCATTAATGTTTGCATTATATGGTTGCACGGGCCTCGGGATATAATTAACATTTAATACAATGCAAATAATAACTTTAAGATTACCTAGAGGATTTCTTATTTGCTTAATCGAAGACTTGGCTTAATAATTAAAGTGAAGCCACTTTTCTTTGTATTGTGAAAATGTCAGAAGTAAAACCAACATCTGCCACTTTTTTAGGTACATGTTCAACTGCACGTTAACACATATAATTACCAATTACATGGCAGCATCTAGGCACATAGAAGTGGTCAAGACAATCTGCTGAAGTTAAACTGGGCAACAGAATGTTATTTTAAGTTACTTGTCAGACAGGCTGATCTGAGTATTTCAGAAACTATTCTGACAATTACTGGGATTGTCATGCACAACCAGAGAATGGTTTACAGAGAATAGTCTGAGAATGCTTTGGGCAAAGATGCTATGTTAAAAATGCATTCCAGTAGTTCACCTTTGGTATGTGCTGGAAGATTGTGGATATCCAGCAGACAAATCTGCAGTAGCTGTGCTGTTGTCATGTCAGTATGAACCAAAATCTCTGAGGAGTGTTTTCAGCATTTTATTGAATCTATGACATGAAGAATTAAGGTAATTGTGAAAGCAAAAAGGTCTCTGTAGATAATTAAGTGGAGAATCATGTTTGCAGACAAAGTTGGAATACATAGGAGGCCTTTACCATGAAGCCAGATTAGCTGGCAGTTAAGTTTCAGGTTAGTTTGCACCAATTTTTGGTTTTAGGTATCATGAAGGTAGCTCGGCTCAACAGGTTCTTCATAATATTATGGAAACAAAGAGTGATTGCTGCAAACTAAACTGAAACTTACTGTAACTGGCTAGCCAGCTAATTCAACTTCATGGTACAGGCCACAGATGAAGTTCCAACTGGGATGTGAAATATCATTTCAACTCTGATTGTAAGAGATATATTATTGATTATTGTATCTTTGTTTTCATACATGGACCACGAACAGCCTTCTTACCAGCACACAACTCCTCTTTCAATGGACAGAATAACTGATATTCTCAGTTCTTCTCTGTTCTGTTCATATTTGGAAATGGATACTACAGACACAGATTTTACATTGCAGTGTTTTCTCCATATTTGTGATTCTTTGCAACTTTTACAATTGCAGTGGATACTGTACTGGAAATCACAAAATCCTCATTGCCTGAACTTCGAAGTTTTAGAGATCTTGTGCGCATAAATTTGACAAGGTTTGTGAATGCAAAAAAAGCTAGATTTGGCTATGGTCAAGCCTATCTCTAGTATAGCAGACTAGCAGTGCATCCAGAATCACTGAAGCATAGATGACGATTAGAAAAGTATGTTCTATAATTACAAGTAGGGTGAACGAAATTCAGACATATTATGCTACATCCGCCATGTTATCATTATCAAATGACGCGACAGCATCAGTTGCGTTGGCATAGTAAAGTCTCGATTAAATGCACACTTCAGAATCTCGCTGGAACTAGTAGATCATCTGAGTTCTTCTCGCCTAATGTTTTTCGAAATACTATGAATTAATGTACTACTCTGCACACAAACTGTTTTCACTCAGTGTGTGATTCTGGACGCAATATAGGTGTGGCCTTGGATAACAACTTGGTGTTGATGCTTTCCAATATTTTCAAAAAGGGGAAATCAACAGGCTTCTTTCTGTTTCAAGTTAGCATTAGCACAATTTTTTTAATAAATCTGTGGCCTTCTGCTGCATTTTATTGAAAAGTCATTTTGCTCACACCCTTTAACTAATGCCGTTTTAAAATCTACAGAAGAAACTATAATATTAAACCGTTTGAAGAATTTAAAATTCAGAATCACACTTCACACACTTGGACTTTAATCCAGTCTCGTTAGTCCACCAAATGTGAATGGCAAGCCTGTGAGGAAGTTTTTGTGTCTCCACTGAAATAATGAAAACCGGGTGTCGAACATAAGCTGCGCAGTGATGTCATCGGGGAAACCCTGTCCTCAGACAAAGCCTGAGGAGGAAATCCTGCCGCCTGAAATGGCACTAGTGTCCACTGTAGCCAGACTTCCTCAAGCATTCAATACTTTCGTTTGGATTGAGCCAGTGCTTTTTTGATTACTCAGTTCTTCCATGGCTTCCCTTTTTCCGCACACAGTTTACTTTAGAATTTACTAACTTTTTGAGAGCATGAATGAACAGACTATGAGAGCGACAGAAGTCATAAAACTCAGAGCGAGTGTAAAAGACGAGAAGAGACAGCTGTGTTTCCTTTAGTGTTCTTCTGGTGCTGATTGGGACACATTCCAGTGGTTCTCTGTTTCTGTGATCAGAACGGAAAGAGAAGTTGGCAGTAAATCATCCGATCTCGGTCGCTGCGCTGTTCACCCAGGCGGTAACGTATAGTGAGTTTAAACCTGAATGCAGAAAACATTCTGACTTTCTCTCTGCCTTCATGGCCAGTTATGTAACCGTGTTTGGATACTTAGTTCACTTACACAATGTTCCAGCTTGCTTTCAGCTTCAGTGACAGAGAATGTCTCTCCGCTTGGCATCATGGCAAAGTACACAAAGGCTCGCTTTGTAGGATTGAAGGCAATATTCTGAATGTCAAAATGAAGAGATAGAAGCTAAAAACTATCCATCAGGAACAAATGCTGGAAGTCAATTTGGTAGTTGTGAGAGATGGCCCGAAATGGGCATGTCTTCTGCTGTATTTATTGGATGGTTAAAGAAAATTGCAATATTTTTCAAACATCTGGGGTTCGTAAGACTTATTATTCCACAAGGATATATTTAATTTATCAAAACAAAAAAATTATCATTACTGAACCATGACTGAAGTAACTGTGTTAATTATTTAGTTCTATTATCACAGGAATAAATTACTTTTTAAAATAGATTACATTATTAAAAGTATATTATTTTACTGTATTTTAGATCAATAAATTGTAGTCTATACATTATAAAGTCATCCTGACTCTAATACTGTTTTTAACTGTAGTGTACTGTTTGTAATTTATTGCAATGTTCACAGTTTTAGGGAAAGTTAACTGATAAATGAAAGCTCTGTCATTATTTATCCATTTATCACTATAGTCTATAGTCTATGTTGCATAATTTATCAATCTAAATAATATGACTTTATTCTGCGTAGATTTTTCTATGCATATTCAATGAATAGAGAAAAAACCTTTCAAGGCACAAAACATATTGAATTAATGATAAAAAAAGAGTGACTTATTTGCTATATTCCAAGTCTAATAAAGACACATGTTTGCTTTGTATGAGGAAACACTTTGATTTATTATGTTTCATGAAAGGATGGGAGTTATGATTATATTATTATATTCTTGTTTCAACAACTTTGATTACATAAGAACAAAATGTTTTGGATGATTTTAGCTTATTTTTGCTCTGAATCTTTCAGTGACTGTTGTAGTGAAGTCCAGATTATGCCACACATGTTGGGAAAAATCTGAAAATTTACCTTGTCAGACTCGATCATCTTTTCTTTTTTTTTTTAATACTCTGAACTGCATGAGCTACAACATTTACATTATTACCTGTTTCATATGTTGCTGTAAGAATAACTGTGTGGCAGTTACAGCAGATTAATGTCATTGACAGCTGCTAAACCTAGAAGACAGAGAAAGAATGGAAAACCTGTTTCCAATTATTTGAGCATTGACCGATATGTAACATTATACATATGGATATGATATGAGATATGAGTCATTAGTATTTTATTAATTAGCCTTTTAGTTTTCCTTTCTAATTAATCCTGTTTGTAGTTATTTTGTCAGTGCTAAAGTGATTGTATAGTTTAAAGTAGGGGTATTATAGTTACTGCAAACTACAGTATTGAACTACAATTGAAAACCTGTTTGTTACTTTAAAATATCAGCTTATAAAATTTGTTTTATTTTTAAAACATATTAAAATAGTTTTTTTTTTTTATTGTAATAATATGGCTTATCACAAATAGAATTATCATAATAAGAATAATTAATAGTTAATTAATAATTAATAGAATAATTGCCGGCAGCTAGCTCTCTGCAACTCTCACATGGTTGCCCACTGAAGCTAAGCAGGGCTGCGCCCGTTCAGTACCTGGATGGGAGACCACATGGGAAAGCTAGGTTGCTGCCGGAAGTAGTGTTAGTGAAACTAGCAGGGGGCGTTCAACCTGCGGTCTGTGTGGGTCCTAATATTGATGGGGACTCTATACTGCTCAGTGAGTGCTGTCTTTCGGATGAGACGTTAAACCAAGGTCTTGACTCTCTGTGGTTGTTAAAAATCCCAGGATGTCCTTCGAAAAAGAGTAGGGGTTTAACCCCGGCATCCTGGCCAAATTTGCCCACTGGCCTCTGTCCATCATGGCCTCCTAACCATCCCCATATCATAATTGGCTTCATCACTCTGTCTCCTCTCCACCAATCAGCTGGTGTGTGGTGTGCGGTCTGGTGCAATATGGCTGCCGTTGCAACATCCAGGTGGACGCTGCACAATGGTGGTGGATGAGGAGATTCCCCCCAATGTATAAAGCGCTTTGAGTGTCCAGAAAAATGCTATATAAATGTAAGGAATTATTATTATTATTATTAATATACAATAGGATTATAAGGAATAAACTGAAAAAAATAAATATAGAAGGAGAAAAACTGGTATATTTTACTTTGTTTCCAAGTAATTAAATTAAACTAAAAATTATAAAATTGTATCTAATTTAGCTAATATATATTTAAAAAAAAACTAAAATAAGAGAAAACATGAATAAATCTTTTTTTGGAATATTTAAAATAGAACAGATATTTAAAGTTGTAATAAACCTCTCAAGTGTTTTAGCTCAAATTATGGAATAATACGTAACACAAACCACACCTCCGAATTACTAAGCTTCAACTGAAATTCTAACGAAAACAGAAAAATTGCTTATGCTACAATAACCCTCAGTATTTTCCAAGTCCTCATGAAAAGACCATTTTAATCTCCTCCTCATTAGGTCCCTTCAGTACATCTGACATTGTGTTATGAGCATGACTGGATTAGTAGACTTGAATTTAAAAGACAGGGTTGATCTGACTCTTCCAGCCCAAAATCACTGTGTGAATATGTCCATATGCTCTATACACTACAACCTGCAGTGTGTGTTTGGCTCTGTTTGCCTCTTCTGCTCAATGATATCATTCATCTGTCCTGGACTTTGATTGAAATCACTGCGCATTACTGTGTGATTTATACTGGAGGAGGGCTTTGGTGATGATCCCACAACTTGATCACTTGTGTTTTGCTTTCTGTCACATGAATCTCCACATTGGGAAAAGTCCTTCAGCACAGAACAAACAGTTACGGAGCTGTTGGAGATGTGGGCTGACAGGGAAGAGACGTCACCCTTGGACACATGGCTGAATGTTGCAGGCAATTACAATGAAACTGGGTCATTCCCTACGGCTAGTTCAATACATAATTACGCAGAAACGCCTCTATTCTTCCAGGCTCACGCAGGAATCACGCCTGGAGTGAGAACATTTCTGAGAGGTCCAGCTGTGCTCGTGCTCACAGATCATTTTCACTTCAAGTACCTCTGCCCAATTACAGGCCTTTTGGCTTCATTGCATTAACTATTGGAACTCCTTTTTTTCTGAAAAGAGATACAGAAATGTTTGGGTTAATTTAATTACAATATGATACAAGTTTTATTTTGTGCACCATGAATGCTAAAAAAAACCTCCCTTTCTTAGAGACCAATTGAAAATTCTCAGTAGCTATGTTTCCATCCATTGCAGAATTTAGATGAACTCAAAAAATGACTTTTGCTGTTTGTTCAAACAACTTATTTAAAAGTTTTTTGAGACAACTGAATTGTTTTGTTTAATCGACGTAAATTTGTAAAAACGATTAAGTTAACTTTTTTTAACTTAAAAAAAAAATTGTGTTGGGACAACATGAAGGAACTGTATGAAACCAAGCATTTTTTTACAGTGTGCGCATTTTGGATGATCAATTAATGGTAACACCAAGATTTGCATAAATTTTGAAACTGCACATAAAAAATTTATGCGCACAACTGTGTAGGATAAACGTTTGGTCCGATAAGGAAAAAAAAGGATGGGACAGCATTAATGGACAAACCAGTGGACTGACCACATTGCAAAACATCTGAAATGTTGTTTTGGTCATTCTAAAATCCCTTAGCCAAAGTTTGTCATCAAAGTGGTTCAGTATTTTTTTTACCTCCCAGAACTGTCTTGATCATCTGCGCTCCAATCTTGCACCAATTAAAGCCACCACAAGTTTATTGTGTTTGGTCTTCATCTTCTGAGGCACATGTAATTTATTATATCAGAAAAAGGCCCACAGTGGCTTCTCCTGCTGCACAAATTCCTTTTTTTAGGAATTTTATCAGGAAGTGACAATTTTATTCTCTTAGACTCATTGGATGGAAACTGCTTTTATTTGCAAATGGTTTATGTGATATTCCAGTTTTGCGCATAAATTGTTTCACTAGTAATAGTTTCAATGGATTTACAATTTATAGTTATGTGCTTCAGTAAAACTTCATTTTAATTTGATTCTATTGCCTACTGTTGACATTCCTTCCAAGATTGAAGTCAAGATGTTGTCATTTATACTTGACTTTTTAACTAATTAATTCAGAGGAACTGAAAATGTTTAAGTGGTCTCATATTTCTTTCTATTGCTGTATACTGTATATACAGTGCAAAGCGTAAATTAATTTGAAAATGAATGTTTTTATCCATTCCTCAGTGAAATATAAACAATATATTTTAGTGCATTTAGTGCAAACAATTTTATTAAAGTTATGTTCATTAAAATAAGTGTGTAGTCTTCTAACATCTTTAGGCAGATAAAATAATTAAAATAATAATAAAGATAAAATAATTAAATGTTGCAAAAAAAACAACAACTAAATTTGATATTTTTATGGTTTTATACTTACTAAAATAGTATTTAATATTTTTCCTTAACATTCAACCATGATCTTAAATAAGTTTGTTAAATTAGTTCTAGTTTTAACTTTGGTACTGACTTTTGTATATACACAAACAGCTTATTGTATAGCATCCTATAAAAAATATTAACTTAAAAGAGAGATCTGTAAAAGGTGTACTCATTTATGCTAGGCACTCTATATATTTGAGCAGTGAGAAAATAAAATATACAGTTGACGGCAAGATTATTATCCAACTGTGAAATCTGAAATCTTTCAAATATTTCCCAAGTAATGTTTAACAGAGCATGGAAATTTTTCCACAGTATTTCCAATTATATTTGTCTTCTGGAGAAAGTCTTGTTACTTTTAATTTTGCTGGTGGTAAAAAAATAAAATAATATATGGATTATAAATATAACAAAATTGGCTACAGAAAATCCACTTTTATCTAATTACTTGCCTAAATTGCCTAGTTAACCTAGTTAAAAAGTATGTTCTGTCATTATGGTAAAGAGCAAAGAAATTAGTTAGTCAGACTACGATGGTTAAAAATTCTCTGTTAAACAACAATTAGGAAATTTTTTAAAAATAATACAAATTTCACAGGAGGGCATGCAATGGTCAATGTTAATGGTATCTGTAACTTTATATCATATACCTGGAGGCAAAATTTACTATCACTATTGATCTACTCGCACACTTTACCCATAATTGTACCGTGAAATAGGAGGCAGCTATGATTCCTCTACCTGTGAAGTATGAGGAACACCATCTGGTTTGTGTCTCCTTTGACCTTTGATCTGTTTTGGAAGCCCACATATTTGAGGATTTAAACACTTAAACTCACTTCCCTTTTCATCGTCTTGCAAGAGCCACATCTCCCAATGATTAAAAATCTCTCTCAAACACAGTAAGGCCGTTGATAGCAGAAGCTGCAAACATTTATCTGAAGCAGATGTGGCCTTAGGGGTAATTTTTTTAGTCGCTATTGTGTAAAAACAACCCCTGCAAAGTAAGAAAAGTACGATGGTTTTCATGTATTTACTTTGGCATCAGCTTAAATGTTATCTCTACTATAAAGGCAAGTTAAAAGCCTGTTTGACCTTACACAGGATTACACTCCACAGGACCAACATGTGTATTGCTTTATCGGATGGGTACTTTTACTCAACAACATAAAAAAAATGGCTTTCATCGCAAAATTTATTTCAGTAATTAAAGTGCCTTACTCTGAATTAACTTCTTAAAGGGATAGTTCACCCCCCCAAATTTACCCAACCTCCACTTGATCCAAACCAATGTTAGTTTTTGAACAAAAAAAAAAATATTTTGAAAAATGTTGGAAACCAGAGACCTGTTGCACAAAACTAGTTGAACAAACTCCCAGTCACAGAGTAAGTTTTGGGTTGACAAATCCAAAGAAATGCAAACTGATTAAGATCAGGTTAAGTTGTTTCACAATGCTTAATATAAGCTTCCTCTATTAACTTCCTCTGTTTAACCCAGGGTTAGTGAATAACTCTGGAGCGCATGCACATGAAATTTTGACACGTGCAGCAAACAGTCAATCACATGACACTTGAGAGAGTCAGCTTGATTCAGTTCTCACAAGATGTCATTATCAGAAATATAATGAGTTTAAACAAATATACAAGGCCAAAAGAAACACTGTTGTTGCAGCGATAGTTTGAAAAGGCAAAATATTATATCAATGTAAACCAGTCAACTGATTTTAATAATGTAGGTTCACCAACAACTCAAAAGAGTGACCGTAAAAGCATTATTTAGCTAAATATATATTATTATTAAATTATATTTTTATTATATGAAATATTTATATACACAGCGGGGAAAATAAGTATTGAACACGTCACCAAACCTATTTCTAAAGGTGCCGTTGATGTGAAATTTCCCCCAGATGTTGGTAACAATCAAAGAAATCCATATGTGCAAAGAAAACAAATCTAATTAGTTTACAAATGAAGTTATGCATAATATAATCAAATGACGCAGGGAAAAAGTATTGAACACATGAAGAAAGGGAGGTGTAGGAAGGCAGTGAAAGCCCAGACAGCAGCTGAAATCTCTCAGTAGTTCTTCAGCAACTCTTTGCCCTTCCTCAGTGTAAATGAATATTAGATGCTTCAGTCCAACATCTACATTATCAGGATGATGAAGATGAAACCAGAGTGGACATTTCAACAAGACAACGATCCAAAACACAGCCAAGGAATCTCTCAAATGCTTCCAGAGAAAGAAAATCAATCTGTAGAATGGCCCAGCCAATCACCTGACTTAAATCCAATATAAAATGCAAATTAAAGATCAGATTTGACAGACAAGACCCGCAGAACCATCAAGATTTTTACACTCTATGAAAAACTTACACCTGAGCAATCCATGTGACTTCTCTATATGAGAGGCGTCTTTAAGCTGCCATCACCAAAAAAGCCTTTTATATTAAGTATTAAATACGTATAATTAGTTCAGCACTTTCTCCTTGTGTCATTTCAATGTTATTACACATAACTAATTTTTCAGATTTTTTTGTTATGTTTGTATTGTTTACCAAAATCTGGTTCCATTTCACGTCAACAGTTACTTTAGAAATATTGTTCCCAGGAAAAAACATGACGTGTTAAATACTTATTTTCCACGCTGTATATACATATATCATATAATAAAAATAATCAATCACCTAGTTAACCTGAGTTAACAAGACGATTACTGAAATGATCTCAGAAGGTCCTTTAATGACAGCAATGAAATGCAGTGGAAAGTTTTTTCCAGGATTAAGTTAATTTTCATGGCAAAGAAGGACTATGCAATTCATCTGATCACTCTTCATAACATTCTGGAGTATATGCAAATTGCTATTATAAAAACTTAAACAGCAACTTTTCCAATTTCCAATATTTATGTAATTCTCAAAACTTTTGGCCACGACTGTACATACACACAGTTCTGTCCAAACAGCTTAAAAAAGATGATTTTCATCATAGGTGCCGTTTAAAAAAAGAAAACATTTTGGTATAAGAGATTTTAATTTGGAGCAAAAAGACACAGTGTCTGAGAGTGACTTTATTCTATTAGATATGTGTTACTTTAATCACAGCTGATTGGTTCAGTTTGAGTTTGCAATCACTAACCCAGAATAAAACCTGATCAAAATCAGCCCACCTTCTTGAGCCTCTTACTTACAGTACATAGTAGTTTTTTTCCTACAATGGAATTAATGGTTACAGTCAATATCCAGTGTTCACCAGAAGAAACACTTCAGGAACACTAAGAAACACTAAGGTCTATCCAATAATAAGTAAATAGGTGACCAGTGTCTAGGAGATTTTATGAATACCTATAAATGACTTTCTGAATCTCACAATTAATTGGAGACAATGGTAAAGACAGCCGTTGGGACAGGAAGTGAGCTTAAGTTATGTCAGATGTTCCACACACTCAATTATGGATAGCAAGATGATCCTTTCTTCTTGTTTTCACATCTGTTTTGTGCATCATGTGAACACTTGAAATGTGAGACTGATAACCTGGAAATGATATTGCAGAAGTAAATGCCTGATTTGCAAGTAAATTGTTCTTTAGAGCCAGTCTGCACGAATCTGTTGATCTGCTTTTGCATATCAGCCTGAACTGACTTTACTTTAGCCTTAGTTAAGCTTTCAGGAGAAGCCTGCAGGTTTTGCCGTATCCTGTTGTTTACCACATGCAATATATTTAAATTCTTTGTGTGTAAATAAATATGAGATATTAATGCAGGTGTAAGCAGGCAGAATTGTAAATAAGCATTAAAAATATGCAGCTGCCATGCTTTTTTTGCAATTCTAACCATGACACTTATGTGTTTTAGTATTGCTGTCACTATAAAGCATGGCTATAGCAAGGTCATGGGATTGATTCCAAGGAAATACATGAACTCATACAATGTGATGTTTTTTATTTTATTTAATTTTTTTTAGAAAACCATCTGCCAGATGCATATATTTGAATAAGTATTGCTAAACCAAAACATTTGTGATTTGTATTCACACACAGATGTAGGTGTATGTACGTGACCACAGGCCTATGTAGATGTTCTGCAAACTCCAGCAAAATGAATAATATGAGCAGCACAAATCCAAAAGCGTCTCCACTTGAAACCGAAGTTCCACTTCATTAAGATGATTTTTCTTAATGAAGTTTTTCTTATTTTGACAATATTTTATCTTAAATTATTAATTTAATACACTGCACTTGTTTTATAGAAGAGGCATGTATTTATGTTGTACTAACTTTAGTACTAAAATAAATAATGTAAATAACAGTAATACTGTATTTACTGTAGTAACAATTAATAATCCCCTTTAGACATCAATGTTCACAAGTAACTTTGAAACTACATGTCATCTATAATCATTAAGGTATTAGTAGACTTTGATTTATATATGCTAATATCTTATCTTCATTCATTCATTCATTCATTCATTTTCTTTTCGGCTTAGTCCCTTTATTAATCTGGGGTCGCCACAGCGGAATGAACCACCAACTTTTAGGCAGTGGATGCCCTTCCAGCTGCAACCCATCACTGGGAAACATCCATACACACTCATTCACACACATACACTACGGACAATTTAGCTTACCCAATTCACCTATACCACATGTTTTTGGACTTGTGGGGCAAACCACATACACACGTACATACACCTACATTTGTGTGTGAATACAAATCACAAATGTTTTGGTTAAGCAATACCTATTCAAATATATGCATGTGGCAGATGGTTTTCTAAAAAAAATAAAATAAAATAAAAAACATCACATTGTATGAGTTCATGTATTTCCTTGGAATCAAATCCCATGACCTTGCTATTGCCATGCTTTATAGTGACAGCAATACTAAAACACATAAGTGTCATGGTTAGACACTTCGGAGCACCCACGCGAACACGGGGAGATCATGCTCCACACTCCACACAGAAATGCCAACTGACCCAGCCGGGGCTCGAACCAGCGACCTTCTTGCTGTGAGGCAATTGCGCTACCCACTGCGCCACCGTGCTGCCAATATCTTATCTTGATGCTCCCTACTATAGTCAGACCTTTAACTGACTATAAAGATCTTTGCAATTATCATCAATTTACATTTTATACAGATCTTTGCACAAAAGATTGGTTTAAAACCAGCAGCTTTACAGTAAAATGCAGTGCATATGTTGCCTTCTGTGTGAAGTTTAACTTCACTTTCTATTATGAAGCAGCTGTTCAGTGATCTGTTGTTATTATTGTGTTTTTATCCTCAAGAATATGATCTTAACTGACTGAACAGAGGAAATTACTAAAGATTCCCACATAAAAGAAGGCGGCATCTCAGAATACACCTATTGTATCACCTAATCACAGTGGACCAATGTGAATTTGAAGGTATTTACCTGCCCACAACAAACCAGAAAGTTTGCTTTGGTTAGCGGTTTTTAAACTCCTCAAACAAACATTGTTTTGGCCAAATTGTTTTATATCAAAATGAAGCAAACTGGGGTTTGAGAGGTAGTTGATATGTAGTTACAGCTTGTTATGCAATTACATAGTAGTTAAAGACCCGCCATAAAAAGTTGGACCAGATATTTTAAGTGAATAATTTTGAAATTATAACTGGCTAAACATGAAAACATGTTCAGTGATCAGTCTCTATACATTTCCCAGTTCTAATTTCTGTAAGCTATCTGACATATGACAGAAAAAGCATAGTTCAGGGTTGTTTGTGGTAGTTGTTGCTCATTATTAAGTGTGAGGTGACCGACTGGGGCCGAGGAGTCGGAGGATGATCAAATCTGTATGGAGCCCTGAGGCGTGAGGTTAGTCGGACTCTCCTGAGGGTCTTAAAGGGCAATCAGGAGCAGAAAGAGAAGGTCTTGATCTCTCAGGGGCTCCAATTTCCACGTGTATACAGAGTCTCCATTGAGCTCAACTCGCCACCGGAGCACCACAAGCTCTCGGGGAGGCAGCAAAACACTAAAGCAAGATGGATTGCAGCGTTTTATCAAAGAAAATGATCATTTGAGTGTTGTTCAGCTTAGTTGGACATTTTTAGGGGCTGAAATTTATGGAAATGTTTGACTAGGAATTATAGGCTGGAGGGAAAGTAATGCGTCAGAAAAAGTGTTTTGAATGGCTGTTCAAAGCTTTCAGATTATTCGGAGGCTTTAGAGTACCCACTTAAAAAACACTTTTTTTTTTTTTTTTTACTTAAAGCTTTTCTGATAGCAATGTTTATTCAAATATGTCAGGCAACAATGGCAATGACAGATTAATATTAATAGTTTCTGATTACATTAAATTACACTTTTTATATCATGTTTTTTTGCATGTGTTTATTAAAATGTAGTAAAAATAGTAATATTGCAGAATATGTATATTTATTAATAATTAATAATTTAAAATGACTCCTTATTTTAATATATTTTAAAATGGAATTTATTATTGAACATTTTCAGCAGTTATTATTGTAACCTTCATTACATAGTATTACTTAATACTTAAAAATAAATACATAATTAAATGAAAATTATAATGTGCTGATTTGAAACATTCTTCATCATTATTTTAGTATTATTATTAATATTATTATTATTATTATTATTGAAACTGTTGTGCTTATATATATATATATATATATATATATATATTGGGCTTACTTTATAAATAAGTGCACAATATATTGTATAAGAATAATATGTAGAGAAATAAATCTATAGAATGAAATAAAAAATATTAGTGCCAGTGTTTGTATCATAATTTACATGGTCAACCCAGACAATACAGCATTTTAAACTTATAAAAAGGTCATTAAAAGTCACTCATTTAAACTTTTCTGCAGAAGTTGTTGGAGCAGAAACATAAACTGAAAATATCCATGTTTTTTACAGTGAATAGCATTTATTTGAAATTGAAATCTTTTGTAACAGTCCAAATGTCTTTACTGTTACTTTTGGTTAATTGAATGTATCCTTGCTTAATACAAATAATTATTTATTTTAAAAACATCTAAGCATTAAAGGTAGTTTAAAAAAAAAAAAAAGACTCAATAGTGCTTAATAATTATACTGCCAATTAGTGCTGCTTGTATGTTAATTAGCAATTGTACAATAAACACCCTGGTATGAAAATGAGTTTCAAATCAGTCTGTTACATAATACCACTTAATAGTGGCTCAGAAAATGTTCTACCGAGACAGGCCATTTATTATGACCCACACATCCTCAAGCATACAAAATATGGGAAACGCTTTAGGGATTTTCTTTGAGCGCAGGAGCGAGAGGGAGTTTTATTCAGCTTGATCTCCAGAAGAAAATTTCAGGAGGTGTCCCGAGGGAAAGGAAACTTCCTCCAGGTCTGCAAAGTTCACTGAGGGATGTACGTGTAGTGTACTTTTGACAGTGCCGTAGGCTTGTCTGCTGATGAGGAAAGCAGATTACCTCAAAAATGTAGCAAGAAAAAAAATTAGTGAGATATCAGTAAATTATTCATATTTGTTCAATAGATACTCCCCTAAGTGAAGGAAATCAATTGCTTTAACTGCATTTTTATAGTTATTTAGTCATTAAAATGGCAAATATATTTACAGTAGATGAGATGTATGATTGTGTGTAGACATATGGTAAAAATGTTGGGAATTTGCATATAATGATGGTCAGAAGAGGCATTTATCAGTGTTGTGGAAACCGTTTCTTGTTTTTGGCAACGTAGTCAGCATTGCCCAAGTACACAATATCTCTGGCAACAGATGGTGGCCCGTGAGTTATGATCATATCTACTGATGTGCTTCCTGAGATTTCACAGATGCTGTTGTTAAGAGCTCTGAGCAAAAGATGGTTTTGTAGCATTTACTGTTTGTTCCAACCTGCTGACTTTGTCTAGTTCATATTCATGTAAATCTGACAGTCATACCATTTGAAAAACATCTCTAAGGCAAAAAAGTGAGTGCCTCCTGAAAGAAATTCATTATTTTGATGGGAAATTATAAAACATAAAAAATACCTCAAGAGAAATGGCTCGAAATATGTGATTAGTGTGTAAATAAACACACACACACACACACACACACACACACACACACACACACACACA
>CAIGQV010016645.1:10008638-10046407 GCA_903798115.1 Danio jaintianensis
ACACACACACACACACACACACACACACACACACACACACGTTGAATTCCATAGTACTTATTGTTCTTGTGTCAGTGACTGTTGGCTTTAAGTATCTTGTTTTAAGTTAAACAGGAGAATTTATAAAATTATACATTGATAAAAGTTTAGAACCACTTGGTAAATGGTGTAGGAAATTTCATTTTTGTGTGAACTCTCCCTTTAAACCACCATATGAAATGATTGAATGTGGACATGTGCATGTTTGTGGGTTACTACCATTTTAATATGGTGCATGACATTCCTTTTAAAATGTTAATAATTCTTTAATAATAATAATTCCATATATTTATATATCGCTTTTCTGAGTACTCAAAGCGCTTTACAGATGTTTGGGGGAATCTCCTCATCCACCACCAGTCTGCAGCATCCACCAGCTTATTGGTGGAAAGAAGACGAAGCGTGATGAAGCCAATTATGATACGGGGATGGTTTGGAGGCCATGATGTACAGAGGCCAATTAGCAAATTTGGCTAGGATACCAGGGTTACACCCCTACTCTTTTTGAAAGATATCCTGGGATTTTTAACGACCACTGAGAGTCAGTATCTCAGTTTGACGTCCCATCCGAAAGACGGTGCTCACTGAAAAGTATAGAGTCCCCAACAATATACTGGGGCTTTAGGACCCACACAGACCGCAGGGTGAGCACCGCCTGCTGGCCTCACTAACACCTCTTCTGGCAGCAACCCAGTTTTCCCATGTGGTCTCCCATCCAGGTACTAACCAAGCGCAGCGTTGCTTAGCTTTAGAGGACGACCATGTGAGAGCTGCAGGGAGACGCATTTGCACATATTTTGTGTTTATTCATTTTTGTTATATTCCAGGCAAAATTTGATAAAAAATTTTATTAATTTCCTTTACTTTCTTTGCACACTTGAATTATTAATTATCAGCAGTAGTCATCGGTGTATGGCATGTTTAGAATTCTTTATATATATATATATATATATTTTTTTTTTTTAGTTTTTTTTTGATTATTTTATTTTGTGTTTTTGTTTACAATTTAAAAAATAATAATTTTATAAGTGTATCTGTACTGTACCTGTACTCATTTGTGTACACCATCCACCACTGGTTTTAAGTGAGTGGGGTGAACTTTTAAGTTAGTACTTGTTTCAGAAAAAAAAAAAACCCTCAACAAGATTTACTTTCCTATTTGTAAAAGCTAGTACATTCATTTCACAGTTACCAATAGGAACGGAAGGCTAGTACATTCTCTCTATACATTCATTTAGCTGTGCTATACGGGGAAGAGAGCGAATAGCCAGGCAAATATTGAATAAGCCTGTGAGCTGTCACAAACAATGATCTACATGCGCAAGTGTGTCCTCGTACTGCCGTTGAAAAGTAAACTTTTATAAGGGAAGCTGTTGAAGATGAATGTTCAAAGAGAAGAAAGCATGATTAAAGGCTAACCATTTTCAGTTCTACCAGATATGAGGGAGATTTTGTCCTCCTGTTGGAATTTACTGAGCTTAACGAGAATATATGAGATGAGACGGTGGCTAAAACGCACAGAGAGGAAACCCATAAGCATCATGGCCGTTCAAAGATAACAAGCAAAACAATGCGCTGAGAGAAACAGAGGCACTGTGGAGAGAGGCTTGCCAAGAGAGGCTTTCTGAGATATTTGATTGCAGAATTGCTCCTGAATTACCTTGGCAAGAATGCAGGTTACACTCCATAGACGGGCAGAGGAAATCATGCCAGGAGAGCAGTGGGTATCATTACGCTATCATGTTTGCGGCGTTCATTGTGTTTGCAAGCAGTGCATTGCTCTGCTGTTGTGTTAATGGCTTTTCTTCTTCCTCCTTTATCCTCTCTCGGAGCATTGGTGGATAGGTTTATTGTATTTTAAATGAAAGATAATTAGTCTACATTATGCACACAGCCGACCTCGAGCACGCTGAGAAAATGAAGCTTCTTAAAGGACCAGTCCGCACATAAAATTTATTATTTATTCACACTTATGTTGTTCCAAACCTGCATAAAAAGGAGAGTTTATGGTTTCCACAATTTAATAAAAAAACAAGACTGTAAGACTGTTTTGTGATGACAAACATTCTATAATGTATTTTTTCTTGACAGCCACTGATGACTATGAACAATTTATTTCAGTAATAACCGCGTTAATATTCACATTATTAAAGGCATAATTTATCCAAAAAAGTACTCTAAATATACTTGTTTCACACCTGTTTTGAGTTTCTTTCTTCTTTTGAACACAAATTTTTTTTTGTTTTTTTTTTATCCATTGACTTCCACTGTATGACTGTCAATGACTACAAGTTTCCAGCATACTTAAAAATTAATTATTTCATGTTAAACAGAAAAAAACCTTATATTGCAACCAAACTGTTGTAAATATACAGTATTTATTCACTGTAAAGCAACTGTTCAGTCCTCTGTCATTAGCTCTAAAATTACTCTATGAAATAAACACAAAAGCAACACAAAAAGAGGATTAGACTGTTAAAAAGATGCAAAAATAGTAGTTTCACATCTGCTTTTTCAGTTATTCCACTTTTGTTCTTTTTTTTTTTCACTTGATATGATATGTGAGAAAAGGTAGAGTGATAGAAGTAGTAATACACCAATTACATCAAAGTTACAACAAAATGGCACACAGTGAAAGGGCAGGCTACCATAACAGTAAATTATGAAGTTGTGAAGCAACAAAACATGTGGGTATACACAATTACCAATACTTAGAATTCATTAAACGCACACAGCATTACATTACAAAACTAAGCATATGGCATATACATCTGTATGGCCTCAACTGCAATGCTGAAGTAGACATTTTGAAATATTCTGAGGATGTTTTTAATGTTTTGTTTATCATCATAAATCAGATGTGGAATGCAAATGATTCCATTTCCACTCTTCAGCACTGGAGAGTAACCTGATTTTTAAAAGGAAGTCTTGTAAGCACAGTTCACCTGGGTTTCTGGCTTGCATATAAATGTCAAAAGGAAAAAAGCAAGGTGTTTAGTACCATTTAAAGAATTCCTGATCTAGAAAGAAAACAAGCTTTCAAATATTAATTACATCTCATACCAGCTTACTAATTATGAACAGGAAAATTCATTCACATCAGGAGTTTTAAACCTTGTTTATGCATAGTATTCAGTGTTTAGGGTGTAAATCTTTGGTGCTTTCAACTAGCTAGACTAAAATTATAATAAAAGAACATAATTTGTGCAGCATTAATAGCACCATTTGATTGCAGGACGGTCTGTTGTAGTGTATTAAATTAAGTTTTGGCTCCATGACTCCTGTTTATATCCCGGTCCAGACCTCTTCTCTGAGTGCCAAAGCCTGCTCTTTGTAAACTGACCCTAATGGAATGGTCATAGTTGGCAGGATCAACAATATAATTGCCCTTAAAAGCAGAAAAGTGACAGGAGTCTGCTTGGACAGAGGATCCCTTGTGCAAATAAGCTTGGATTTAAGTGTAGCTCTGCTAAGTCAGCACAAGACAGCTCAACAGACACCAGTCCATAGCATACATAGTTTACCAAAAGAATCAGAGAGGTTAAGCTCAGCTCAAGTTTGCTTGATATGTAAATAATTCCACCCTAAAAAAAACACAAATATGACAAATTTTATTTCAACAGTTTGGCCATGTCTGGACGAAGCTGTTTGGTTTGTTTTATTTTGGTCTCTACGAACAACACTTTTGGCTTCCTTCTAAAATTTGGGACTGAACTTACACAATGAAATGTCCGTTCTTTGATGACCTGCCCATCTTGGCTCCTGAAATGGACCTAAAAATGTTGTGAGCTGAGCTTGCGTGACACTTAACGGCCAACTACAGCAACTGAAAACACACAGAACATACACTACCCAGCTGTCCTGCTGCTCCCCACTGGGCCCTGGCACAAACAAAACTCATTTGGCCTCAGCTCCCCTGAATTGAACACAGTGTCCATGGAGAGAGAGCTTCATCTTTCCACAGTCAAGTGCACTTGGCAGCCAATTAATGACAAAAGGATGAAGGAAAAAACGCTTTCTGTGGCACTTTTTGCTGTGACCGTTTCATTGATCGAGTGGACGATTAAACACCAAAAAGGACAGGTGATGGATCTAACTCCCACGAGCTCCATCAAGTTGTTGTTTTCTTTCACTAAAATGTGAAGAAATTGAGTTTTGAAAGCATGCGCGTTATTTACAGCTATGGTCTCTTGAGGACCTTTTCTTCTTTCTGAGAGAGTGAAACATTCTGCCATAGGATCCAGTGCCAACTGAAGAGCATCGGTGCCAGCTCCTTTTCATTCTTCAAAACAACCGATGGCATTATTTAGTCTGCTGTGTTGCTAAAAACAGGCTCATCGATGCTCAACGACACTCGGCGCTCCAGATCCATGGGACTGCGGTTAAGCATTCTGACATCATACTCTCTCAGTCGCTCTTGAGTAGCAGATGACCATTCTGTCACTTCACACACAAGACAGAAGGAGCTTCTGCTGAAGATGAGAACCTTCCATGGGAAACAGGTGAACTCCAAACGACCATGTGATACTGTCATACTTGATGGTTATAGTGTGACAGCAGAATAGGGTTTTATTAAAAGGTACTTCCACCTACATTAAACACATTTTTAAAAACACAAACACATGAAGAGCTGTTTACTGCAGTTATCAGCGGAAATTAGGAAAACACCATCATATTTCATGCTATTTTACACAAGATATATATAAAAATATATTTTATTTTGCATGCAAGGATCTCAAAGCACTTTTACCACAGTGCATGATTTGTTGAGTAATATATTTGACGTTTGCATACTGTATTAAACCTAGCTCCAAATGTTTGGCTTTTCCAAATACAGTAAATTTGCTTAGTAGCTGAGCTGGCACAGAATTGCACACACTGTAGATATGAGTCCTTTAAAACACATTACAACACTTATTAAATTAGCTGATCCTGACGGAAAATCATGTTCTAACCCTCATTTATGAACATGAGATTTAGGTAGTGACTATAAGAACAAGATTGATGATACAAGCAACTAATATTTGCTTTTCCAAAGAGCAGGGGTCACTAACCCTGATCCTGGAGATCTGCTTTGCTGCAGAGTTCAGTTCCACACCTGTTTGTAATTATCAAGTACTCCTTCAGATCCTAATTATTTGCTTAAATTGTGTTTGATCAGGGTTGGAGCTGAATTCTGCAGGAAGGTAGATCTCTAGGAACAGGGATGAGAACCTCTCCCATAGAGAGTCGATGCTGACCATTCAAGACAGGATAACCTCGTGGTCATATCCTTATGACCATATCATGCAGTTTCACGCATTTAAAGCCTTACTTTTGCTCAAATAGTAGAGTATGTTGCTTACAATGCCAAAGTTGTGGGTTTGATACCCAGGGAAAGCTAGAATTGATAAAACATACCATTAAATCATTTAAAGACACTTTGGAAAAAGTGTCTGCTAAATATGTTAATGTAAATTTAAAGAATCCAGTTGAGGTGGTTAGGGCATTTGTCAAGGAGGCCTCCTGGAAGCCTTCCATTGTACGTTAAGGGTTTTGAAGTAAGTGCAACTAGAAAGTAATGGTTTACTCTATATCTCTCAGCTGGCCTCTGAATACCTTGGTATACCCTAAGAGGAGTTGGAAAAAGTTGATGGGCATAATGACGTACGGGTAGTCTTGTTTAGTCTGCTGCCTCCATGACTTGGTCCTAGACAAGCTGAGGGGAATGATAATGATGATAAAGATGGGCTTGTATGAATTTATGCTAACACCTATACATTGGTTTTTGGTTGCCGAGTCTATTGTACACAATATGCTATGAATATTTTTTTGTGGGTGTTTCTAAGATACAGTTAGCGGTATTTAGTGGTTCACATTTCGCCTATGTGATAGATTGAGGTAATATTAAATGAGAGGGAGGAGAGATGAAAGTGTGAGTAATTAAAACGCTCCAACTACTTAAAAAGCTGACAACTGTGCACAATTTACTGCTTGTGAGTTTCACTTTCATTGATTGAAGGTATAATAGAACCCAAGACCCCTACTTCATTTCTAGGGAGGAAATAGAGGTATATATTGTAAAGCTCCATGTCTGCCTCTCTCTGTCACTCTGGACCTTTTGACCCGGTAGCATGTCCATGAATTGAGTTAATGTTTCCTTTAATCTCATGGCTGTTACAATGATACTCATGGATCCAGACACAAGCATGTCTGAGTTTTCTCCACCCCAAAATATCGATCAATGAGCAATTCATGAGCAATCCGCTGACAAATCAACTGATAGATGCAGATTTCAAACGTAATTTGTGTTGAGCATGTGACCGCAATAGCCAATCATTGCTCAACAGCACTCAAAAAGAAAGCAGGAAAATGCTTTTTTTTATTTTTATTTGAATACTTCACCATACACTTTTAAATTTTTGTATTTGCTCTAAATGCTCCTGTTGTCTCCTGTGCCTGTACTTGAGTTTTGTTTGATGCAATCAAGAAGCATGTTTTCTTTGAGCAGTTAAAAATAAGGTCACACTTTATTTTGATGGTTCGTTTGTTGAATTCAAGTTACGTTGCATCTACATGCCAACTAATTCACATTAGATTATAAGTAGACTGTTAGGTTGGGGTTAGGGTTAGTGTAAGTTGACATGTATTTGCAAAGTTTCTTATAGTCAGTTAAATGTCTGTTGAAGGAGCAGTATCAACAGATATTAAGCAGACAGTCTACTAATACTCAAATGGACCAAAATCGAAATAAAGGGTTACCAAAAATAAAGGTTCACTTTATTTATATGACTGCTTTTTTTAAAAGACAAATTTTTCGTCTTTTAAACTTTCTTTTTTTAAAATTGTGTATGGAATGCGTCATCAATGTATTGTGATATCCAATTGAACTGAATCAATGACATGATAATCTTACCCGAACCATAAGACCAATGTATGTTCACACCACTAGTTCATGTTAGGTTAAAATTGCTGCCTTCATATTTTTATTCATTTATTTACTTAATGATTTAAATATGGAAAAATCATCCTTGATTGCACATTTAAAGGATCAAATGATGAGCAGCTGTAGTCTAGAGATGTATGGCAGCCGTTTGGGCTTGTTCTTGGCTCTGTGGCTCAGTGTTTGGAGTCTGTGTTGCCTCATCCAAGGTTTTCATTCCAATCGACCATTGAACTGTGCAAAGTGGCCAGACACTGGCCTGGTCTGCTAGTAATCAGAGAAGCCTGTCTGCCCTAGAGGACAAATAGGATTTAGCATGGCTTGGATTCTCGCTTTCTTCCCAGTGACAAAAAGAGCACAACCTCCTCATCTTTCCTCCAGTAGCCTAAGACAGTGAGGTCATTTTCCAAGTGTCTCTTGAAAAGGTATCCTTCATCTGATGGTCAGACCTGACCAGACATGAGGATTGCGATGGCAGCAAATCAATCACCAAGGTGTTTAGTGCCATTTAAAGAATTCCTGATTTAGAAAGAAAGCAAATGAGAATGCAGTGATTCATGCCTACAGGATGAGCAAGCTTAGTGTTACAGATGGTCTGGGTAATGCTCTGGACAAATAGGCTATTCTCCTCTGGGATTAGACATGGAAGTCTTGGAAAAGATGATATGTCTGGGGTCAGGAGTGTGTCAACATATGCTCATGCAATCATGCACCTCCTCTACATCAAACAGAGTTGGGAAGATAGATTGATAAAAATAAGACACCTCTTTTGTCCAAGTAATATGATCATAGGGTTTCACTCTGAAGTCATCATTCTAAAAATAAGAGGCAACGGAAGCCATTTGACAGTTTCAGATTTCTTTAAGGATGAGGTGTTAATGAACTGAAATGACGTGAAGTGTCAAATCTACTTATTTGCTGTACCACAATATTCAACAGAGGCACTTTCTGGTCAAACTTATGAGGAAATTGCTTCTAAGAATATCTTGGTTTAACATGTATGTGTGTGTCTTAATTAGACATCTCAGAGGTTGGCATGCATTTAATCCCTCATGTTTTTTTTCCTTATTCACACCAAGCTGTTAAAAATGTCCTATTGTGAAATGTTCCTATCTAATATTTTAATATAGCACAATTTTCAGCAGCCATGTTTGCTGTTTTTAGATTCAATGTCTTCAGACATTATTCATACCCACCAAGCAATTGTGTGTCTAATACTGTAGATGTCTAATAGACATCTAAACATAGATGTATTGGCTAAAACGAGGCAAAATTTGGGTTGTTAGTGAAAATCTGACAGACAAAATAGACTAGACATCAATCGCACAGATTAGACAAATTTGCATGTGTAGTCATTCACCATAGTGGGTATTTTGATGACTAGTCTAGTTTTGGGCTGTTTTTTGACTATTTTTCACTGACAGCCCAAATTTAGTGTAGTTTTAGCCAAGGCCTCTTTGTTTAGACGTCAATTAAACATATTAAAACACAAAAAATGCTGCTGATAAATATGTGCTGATTTGGTGTATTGTAAACATTTCACACATACATTTTCTAAACATTTTAAGCATAACCTATAGATAAATGTTTCTGATTCTTGATGTACAAAGCATATCAACATATCATGTAGAACGTTGCCATTCAAAATTTTTGCTCCCCTAATCATTTTTTAAATGTGTAAATGTGCACATTGCTATAGTTGTATGCACGTATGGTGTTCCCGTGCATTCTGGTTTCTGCACAAACACAAGCAATCATACCAGCAGATTAATAGAGCATGGAGATGTGTTTACTGCTGCTGCTTTAAGAGCTCCCAGGAGGCAATAATAACTCTGTGTGTCAATAGCAGGGCACATCACAGACGGACAGTATGGTGCTACCATATGCCAGCCTCAAGAGGAGGGATCGTGATAAAATTGTCTCAAACAGGGCTGTGGAGAGAGAGAGAGAGAGAGAGAGAGAGAGAGAGAGAGGGAGAGAGACAGTGGGCAAACACACTCTTTCACTGAAGGTGATAGAGAGAAAAGGTAACCAGAGGAGTCAGTGGCTCCTGGGTTATCTTGATGGGTAACATTTCAAGATTTAGTGATTTGTTGCAGATCTTTTGCCAGTATATAAATACTTTCACAATGCGGGTGATTGTTTTCAGCCAAAGATTGAGAGCAGACGTAAGATTATTGGAAACAGGAAGACTCTGAGTGATCTGTATCTGATCTGTATTGCATGTCATGCTGGGATTGGATGAGCACATCTACACATCCCAGAGTCTCTCAATTAGACTGTGCTCTAATACACGGAGGGCATGATTGCAGAAACCCGCTGTTTGAGACGCTGCGTGACACTGACTGTGGAAGGCAGAGCTATGAATATCCGTGGCTTACCTTTTCTGGTTGGATGCAGTTGACTCATTGATGCTTTCTGGACAGTTGTGATGTTGCATTTGGACTAATTAGAGGTCATGCAAACCAGTATAGTTGTTCTGTTTTATTGCGCATGAAGGAATTTATGTATTTACCATTTTTGACAGCAAGCTACAGAGGTCTCATTTATAATCTCATTTGATTTTAGAGGTTATGTATGTTTTAAATCCGTGGCAGTTTTCAGATTCATAGAAATGATTTTTGGCATCTATGGTTCAATGAAAAACCATTTCCATCCACAAAAAGGTTATTTATAGTGTAAAAAGAACACTAAAAGGATGTTTGGGAAACCAAAAAGATTCTACTACATCACTGTTAAAATCCCTTTTTGGTTGTTTCAGGCACCTGTAACTTTAATAGTGTCAGCAGTTGTACATATTTTCCTTGTTAGCCGAGGTGTAGTATTTGGGAATCCAAAGCAATTATTGCCACTTGCCATTCTTATGTAAAGGATTTGAATAATGACTGGTGCTCTTTTATATGATTAGGAGGTTAATTATTAATTAATTTGAGTTGTATATTTTTTTGTGTAGTTATTTTTGTGAAGCACATGTATTCATGGTATTTAAAAAATTATGTCTCATGGTTTGAGTACAATAATCTAGTGTGCACACTACAGATTTATAATACAGCGCCTCATTACAGGAGGTTATTTATCACATCTGTTCATGCTAAAACTGTCAAAACTACAAATAAACACACTTGGTTATGTCTAAATTGAATGTGAACGCAAACAGTTAAAAGAAAAAGGCATGCGTGACTATGTTTGCAGACAGACCAATAGACTAAACATTCTGCAGCTTGTCATCAAACAGTTGCTGGCTGTAGTTGGAAAAATACTATGGAAGTAATGGGGACCACTGACAACTTAACAGTGAGGGAATTATGACATTCATTTTAGGTCAACTATTACTTATTAATATTTATAAAACAAGGAATAATATATTTTTATATCTGTTAATTCGATTTCAACCACTATTTTATTTGTATATTATGTGTCTTAGTAATGTTTTATTTTTGTCATTAAAGATTTTTATCTTTGCCTACTTTGGCCTAAGTTTCTACCATTGTTTTTATTTTATATTTTGCTACTTTTGTATGGCTCTCTTTTTAAAATAAAAAGTTTGATTGACTGTACTGCTCAGACAACTTACAGAATAATAAAACCAGCATTGTAAATTATTATGAATCACTGTTTTCTTGAAAAACATTGTGATATGATTATTTTGCCATTACACCCATACAGAATTCATTCATTCATTTGTCTACGTTATTTTATTCAGTAATAATTATTGTAGTAATTTTATCATAAACATTATTTTATTTTTATTTTATCAGTTTTGATTGACTATTATACTTTTGCAAATTGAAATGTTTTACATGTGAAAAGCATTTCAACACAATAGGGGAGTGGGTTCATCACTCAAATCTTTTTATCAGTTTGAATGCCCATGATATATAAAATATCACTATGACTATAACCGGTGTATAAAATACACTCTGCACTTACCTATATGATTACACACACAATCATGTGCAGTGAAACCTAAGTTTAGGCTTTTTCCAAAACGGAGCTGGAAGCAATAATAGTCTTTCAGCGGTGTCAGAAGAATGTGTACGTGCCAATGTGTGTATTCTCCTTACTCTCCTTCGCACCTTCAGACTGAAACAGTGTGTTCTTTGTCTTAAACACTGCCGAGTTGCACACACAGTTGAAGTTACGGAAACAAAAACAAGAGGGCCACCATGTCCATTCATCCTTCTGAGATACTCTCCCAGCATTTCAATGCACACCCCTTTTCTCTAATGGACTTTGCAGGCGTATGCAGCCCGGCCCACAATAGATTCAGGGGTCTGCTGTGCACGTCAGTCACACATGAATGAACCCTGTAAGCCTAGCCCCTTCAGTCCTCCTTTATGCCACAGAGTGAATATTGAGATAAATGGATGCACCAGTCATTAGATGGGCTGGGTGGGGGTTCAAATCAGCACTGAATACAGACTTCCTTTATACAACTCAGCTTAGCATGTTTTAAGGTGAGACACCATGGGCACAAAAAATGTTTCTTTTCATTCACCTGATAGTTTTGATATTTTGGGCTTGTTGGCTTTCCACAAAGTGTGTTATTTTCACCCTAATGGACCTTTTTTTTCTTTTTTACAAAATCCAAAATTAAAGTCAAGCATTTATCTAAGATTATTTCAACTACAGAATTTGTTGTTGTTTTTTTCTGCATTGAGCCATACATTTCCACTTTAGTAGCACAAACCAAATAGTTTTATTCATGTCTATATTCTGGAAGAGGGATATGTTCATACAAAAAAATATGTTCACACAAAAAATGTGATTACATACAACTTTTTATTCCACAAAGAAATATTGCAAATTATTTTTCATGTCATTTCCGGAATTCCTCCTACTCTTATATAAGAGGAAGCCTGGTAACGGTCAGCTCTATTAGCATAGATCCACCCTGAGTGAGCTGTCATTTACAGTATGTCCTTTCTAAATGTGCTTGTTAACATGCTGTAAGAATTCTATTGTCTCTGACAGTATTCACAGAGGCCAGAGCCATGACGCTTTTGTACACTATATAGTCAGGTGATGGTCTTTTTACGTTTCCTTAAAGATGAGAGAATTTTTTTTTTTGCAAATGCCAGCACATCCGAACAGAGCAGTAACATGACAGTCAGTGAGTTGAATCAACTTTACATAAATGTATCCATTAACAATTCAGAAATGTTCTGGTTCAGTTTAGGGGTTGTAGACTCTTCCTCTCCATCATTGTCTTCAATCTGCTACAGTAATTTCTGACATTTTGGCTGCATAATATTTGCTTATTTTGTTGTTTCTGTCAGAATAGTGTGTAAAGGCTCTGCCCTTTTTTTAGGAAAGCAGCAGCTCATTTGCATTTAAAGGGACATACTCCAAAACAGTGTGCTCAAACCCAAATAGGGGTGCATTTGACAAGCTTTAAAGTCTGTGTGAGATTGAAATGTAAATTTTTTTTTGCTAGCACATATTGCTATTCTTTAAGTAATCATTCATTCATTCATTTTCTTTTCGGCTTAGTCCCTTTATTAATCAGGGGTCGCCACAGCGGAATGGACCACCAACTTATACAGCATATGTTTTACGCAGCAGATGCCCTTCCAGCAGCAACCCATCACTGGGAAACACCCACACACTCTTGCATTTACACACACATACACTACGGACAATTTAGCTTATTCAATTCACCTATAGCGCATGTCTTTGGACTGTGGGGGAAACCGGAGCACCCGGAGGAAACCCACGCCAACACGGGAGAACATGCAAACTACATACAGAAACGCCAACTGACCCAGCCAGGGCTTGAACCAGAGACCTCTTGCTGTGAGTCAATCGTGCTACCCACTGCGCCACCGTGCAGCCCCCAACAAGTAATCTGTGCAAATTAATCTACTGAAAAAAAAGTTTGTTTTGGTAATCTTCAATTAAAGTCTGACCATTCACATCTGCATTTGGAGTGGCTGTCCTTTTCTGTTGACATCAGTTTGACGGCGTCAGCCACAATATTCTTAACCACACCCCTCTAACTGTTAGTTTGCTATGAGGGAAGGATGTGCAAAAAAAAGCCCCGCCCCCTACTCAATATTTTATTTCAGTTGGAAGTACATCAACATACTGAAATCAAAGCCTCAGCAACTTCCGGTCACGCTGATGTTCTGTGGGCTTTTTGATTTGAAACCTCACAGACACATTCTGGGACACTAGATATCTTGTGAAAAGGGGCATAATATGTCCCTTATAGGAAAAAAAATTAGAATCCAGACATTTCCACAGAGTTGGCAGAAACACAGTTAAACTTTAGCTTATTCACCTCTGTTAATCTCCAGTGAGGATGTCCTGATTGAACTTCTCTTTCGCATTAAATGGCAGTCAGGAGCGGATGCTGACTGACAGGCGGAAAGAGGAATGAGGGAACCGGAGGAGAGAGTAATTTAGGAATCCGAGTGGTGTTGAGGTCTTGGACCCGTCTGAAGGGACGGCTGATGACAGCTGAGGTGAGAGCCGAGCGGCCCCCTGCTCTATAATCTCAGTCACGCTCTCTCCCTCGCACATCTTTTCACTTTATCACAAAATCTTTGCCTCTCTGATCTCCTTTTTCTCAATGTCTGAGGCTGCTTTCTCCTTCTTGACTCAGGTTTTAATGCCCCTTTGAGATGTTCACTTCTTTTCCCGAACTTACTGTCTCATTGAGAGTGAATAATCTACAGATGTTAGATGGTTTCGCTGGCTGCTGGAGAGGTGGATTTTGGCTCTCTTTTTTGCACTGCTTGTAAGATGTGAGCGAGCCAAGTACAACTAATGAGGTTTTGTGAGTTTCCATGTTCATTTCATAACTTGGGATAAATATATCTGAATATGCATCTGATGTATTTTAATGGGTAAATTCCAGGACATGTGCAACATCTTTTCTTTTTTATATCTATATATTTATCTTTTCTCTTTCCCCACTCTCTATAAACATGCTAAAAACAAAGATAAATTAACTATGAAATCTGAACTGAAAAAAAATTCACAACAGAATCACAAAACTTTTTACCTGACATTAAGATGAAAATAAAATACAAAAACTAAAACTAAAAAAGGAATTATTAATAGCTAATAAAAACTACACTGGTTTCTCAACGATACTAAAATAATCCTGGAACCTGAAAGCAAAAATAGTCTATAATAACATTCCATTTTGTAATATTAGTTAACTAATTAATTAGATAATATTGGAAAAAAAATCTCATAAAGTGTAGGTTGTAATGTTTGGATTCATATAATGGCATATATTGTTAGTAATGTTAATTTAAAACATTAATGCATTATTAAAACAAAAAACTATCTGTTCATGTTTTTACTGACTAACATGAGCTAACTTTAAGTTGAAGTAGCAAATGAAATGCAAAATAGCTGTTCATATTTGAATGCAAAGAAAAACAACAGATTTTCAAAGAACTTTATTTCTTTACAATTTAAGTAGAAAAGGAAAATAAATAAACATTACTTTTCCCCAAAAATTGTCCCTGAGAATTGATGTTCTGTTACATTGAATTTCATATCAGTTAATTTCTTTTCTCTTTTTTCCCAAAATCAAATTTCACTCATGAATGAAACTCTTCAATTCTGAATGTTGTCCAACCCTGGTATTTATTTATTCACATTTATTCATGGAAGTTTAATCTGTTACTTGCACCCATGGATGTGTCCATGTTGAATGTTTGATCTAGCAGTCAGTCAACGAGACGAGCTGCTTTAACTGATGTTTGAATAGCTCAGACTCATTTGATGAGTTTCTGACTGAAGGCTATTCGGTCTCTGATGTACAGTATATCTCGCCAGCGTCTCCTCCAAATCGAAGCTCCGTGAGAATATGCCGGTGTGGTGGGTATAAAAAAGAAAAATCTCCACCATTAAATCACTGTGTTATGGTTTCTGGCCACCACTACGTCTCCATCTTCACTAACCAAACCTCAGCTTTGATGTTAGGCACTAAATTACTGGGTAGTCGAAGAGCTTGTTGTTTTAAGGATGGAGATTTTGCTGGATGTTGGCTTGTTGCTATGAAACGCTGTGGCGAACATCTCTATGGGCTTATGAGATTATTCAGAGATCCGTCAACTTAAGGATTCATATTCACCTGGGTGCATTGTTATAAGCATGCCTATAGGATGATCGATTGAAGGCTATTGGGACACACTGTCATTTTGTGGCTCCTAATGCACAACAAAGGTCATGGCCTCCAGCAAATGTGTATCTCCAATTACACCTAACAGCACTTTTTGAGCCAAAGCATTCATATGTATTTTTGATCTTTTTGCTATGCATTCAACTCCTTTGTTTCACAGCACAACCCTCTAGTCTTTAAAAAATAAATAAAGTCTTTTTTTTTTCGCATTAAATGTTATAGGCATAGTGGTCAGTAAAAATGGATTTCTCCAAAAAAAACAAAAACAAAAAAAACACCAATTTCACTTACATTTTTATGCTTTCTGTGGGATGCTGTACAATGATATATTTGTGCAAATCTGGATTGTTGGGTGTACATTAGAGTAGTGAAAAATGACCATAATTTACAGTGACAAACTGTAAAAACACTACAGTAAAGTCTCCGGTTGCTCCGGTTTCCCCCACAATCCAAAGACATGCGCTATAGGTGAATTGGGTAAGCTAAATTGTCCGTAGTGTATGTGTGTGAATGAGTGTGTATGGATGTTTCCCAGTGATGGGTTGCAGCTGGAAGGGTATCCGCTGCGTAAAACATATGCTGGATAAGTTGGCGGTTCATTCCGCTGTGGCGATCGAGGATTAATAAAGGTACTAAGCCGAAAAGAAAATGAATGAATTAATGAATTATGTTTTTTTCACTGTAAATTTTACAGAATTTTTTTTAAAGTGTACTAAAAGCCAAATTGGAACTATTCTAACAAATTAATTTAAGCTCATGAATACACCTCAGTAAATGTGCCAGGAGTATAAAATAGTAATAGTTATTACCAGGAAAAATCTAATTTTTTCCAAACTAAATATTAGATTTTGAGGAATATGTTGTAGGGTGTAGTTGTTTTTGTTGTTGATTTTTTTTTGTTTTTAAATCTCATTTGAATTTAAATGTATTATTTTTAAAGAGATAGTTCACCCAAAAATTATTATTTTTTTTATTTTATTTACCCTCAAGTTGTTCTAAACCTTTTTCGAGTTTGCTTTTTCGGTTGAACACAAAAGAAGATATTTAAAAAAAATGTAAGCAACCTATACAAATTAACTTTCATAGTAGGAAAAACTATGAAGGCCAATGGTTACAGGTTTCCAACAGTTTTCAAAATATCGTCTTTTGTGTTCCACACAAGAAAAAACAACCAGGTGTGTGATTAGTGAAGGGTCAGTAAATGATTTTTGGGTGAACTATATCCTTTTAAAACAATTGTTTTGTTCAAAAGAAATGTTTTGTCCATATTCATTGATAAATGTATAAAAATCTGTGTGTGCTCATTTATGCTGCATGGCACTGCACATTTGTGAAAGGATGAGGATGTGGGATAATGTTGTTATGTTGGAGTGGATCTGTCATGGTTTGTGGATGTAGTGTTGAACTGGTTGCCCTGAATAATCAAAACACAAAAGTAATATGTTGTCATGGTAACTATGGTAGGTGATATATCTCTGTGCGATTGCTTTGGAAAAATACAAGACTTTTCCTCAGAAAACCAGCTGGTATTTTCTCAATAAATTTTCATTAGCAATTTGCCTGGAGGGCTGGAAAATTAAATTGTGCAAATGGGATGTAGAATTTAAATTCGCCTACGTATTAAATGATATACAGTTTAAAAAAAGCATACTGCAGATAATTGCTTTGTATTATATTGAATATAGAATAGAACATTGACAGTAGAGATTTTTAGGGTAAAAAAAATAAAAAAAAATTCTCTATAGAAAAGGCAAAGAACTTAAATTTATGAACATACTGTATTTATATATTTTATTTGCTGTTAATCAAGGTCATCCAATATATTGGTGCCTTTTTTCAGTTGAACATTTTTATATTTTATATATATTTATTAAAAAAAAAAGTATGTTGAAACTATAGTTCTTGGTGATTCAAGCAAAACCTAAATTAAACAAATAAAAATAAATAAAAACTTACTACAACATTATTACTTTTGATCCACAGCCTTGGCAAATAGCATTGGGGATTAAATTTAATTATAATGTTGAAATGAAATAAATAAAGAAATAAAGTTCTTCCCCAGTGTCATCAGAAGCCACTGGTATTAATTTTGTTTTGGCTGTATGTGTGTTTTTGACTTTCAAAGTGCTGATCACCGCTTACTTGCGTTTTATGAACTGCTGATGAAAAAAAGACACCCCCATCTCAGTTGTCCTGAGGGTGAGTAAATAAACTACATATGTTTATGTTAGGGGAATAACTTGTTCATTGAAATATAGTCCAACAATTAAAAAAAGAAAAAATAAATAAGCAAATCATACACCAGTTTCTCTCTCTGTTTTGAATTACATTGGTGACGTGTGTTTTTTTTACTATCACGGCACAGCAGATGAGTTGCAGACTTTATAAGACAAATATATAGCTGTATGCTTGACTCTACATGACTTTAAACCAATTTAATACGTGACATCATACACTATAAACATATCATTGGGAAATATGCGGCCCTTTTTTCTTTCCTCAGTTGGCCAGCAGTTTTTCTTTGTTTCTCTTATGCAGGGCTTGACACTTGGCAGCGTGAACTTCTAGAGACCACAGGGGGTGACTATATATTAACTGTCAGATGTCATAAATTGTCAAGTTTCTCAGACAGTGGTGTAAGGGAGGGCTTTTAGCAAGTATGTGGATGATAAAGGCCACAGATTCAGTGATTCACAGAGAGATGCAGTTTTTGAAAAATGAGATTCAATGATACTGATCTGCTTTGTTTAGCAAAGGTGAAAATGCTTGAAAGGTGAATAATGTTATACAACACGTCTGTACTTCTTTTTTTTATATTAAGGCCGCATTATAGCAGAGTTCAGTGAGTGTAAAATTCTCTCACTGTGTTGCTTTTTTGTTTAATACCTGGTGTGGAAGAAAGTGATTGGATATTTGACCCAGGTTTGTCAAAGTTCCTGTCTGTGCATGTAAATGAATGGTGTTGAAGCCTTCGGGAGGAAATTGCCTCTGCTCACAATTATTGAATAGAACTCAATAATTGCTATAATTACAGATTCAGTGTGTGAACAAAAGATTGCAAGTATTACCTGTTCCACAAACACTGATAAATTAATATATGCCAAACGCATGTCGATATAATACAGCAGAGTGTTCAAGATGCACACTTGAAAGATAAATTTGCCGTTTGGGTCAAATGACGGGCTACTGCTTGGACATGTAAAATCTAAAAAGCAATAATGTGTGCTTAATATCTAATACATTTGTGAATTGACCGTGAGAGATGTCACAGAGATATTTTTCTTGACCTGCAATATCATAAGCATAATAAATTCATTACATTATGTGAAGCTTACAGGTTATATGAATAGCACAAATGGCCATTCGACATGCATTTGAAGGCAAAATGATTAGCTTTCCTGTGAAATTTTTATTCTTTTCAGAGAGATTTTTTAACACATTCATTTTTTAAATTTTACTAGTTATTTTGCAAGATACTCATATTCAGCTTAAAATCCTGTTTAAATAGGTTAATAGGTACTGTAAGTCATTGGACAACAGTGTTTTTTTTCTGTGGGTATAAAAACAACAAAAATAAATTCTTTAGTGGTGCTAATAATATTGAGCCTAAAGTTTATTTAACAAAATTTAAAAGGTGCTTTTATTCCAGCCAGGTTTTTTTTAGAAACCCCCCCTCCCCCTAAAATTTAGGAGGTCTATTTTTTTTTGGGCTGCAACTGTATTCTCTGATTTTACTTTTCAAGTACTTTGTAATTCAATTTAAGTTTGACTTTGGTAAAATGCTCATCATATAATCAAACATGCAAATGTCTGACTATATGTAAGGTCACATTAACAACTTTTTCAGCTTTTTTTTAACTTAATTTAACTTTAGTTATTTCACTTTAACTTAATAGTAATAAAAAACTTAAAAGTAATGTGTTTGGACTTACACTCTTAAAAATAAAGGTTCTTTTTTTGGTATTTATGGCTCCATGAAGAAAGTTACATTCCACAAATGGTTCTTTAGATTATCAAAATGTTTTTTTCCGTTTTTTTTTAAAGAACTGTTAACTGAAATGTCTTTGGGGGAAGCAAAAATGTTTTTGTTTTTTTCATGATTTCTTTTGTAACATTTATTTTTCAGAGGTTACAAGGTATCTGTCTTACAGTGACAGTATTACGGCCATAATTCATTTAGAAAGGATAAAACAAAAAGAAAATTCTAATTTTTTAGCCCTTCATGGCTTTTTAAACTAGTTTGAGATTCTTTCTTTTGCAGACTACAAAACAAGAACATTTTAAGCGTTTAAAATGAACACCATTTTGGGTCTAAAAACATCACTTGTCCCTAAATATAATATAAAACATTTTGCAAGCCATACAGCTGTGGAGCAACATGGAGTGCATTTCCTCTCCCTATGGTGACATTTGTTTTTATTTTCTAAGAGTATTTTCTTGATAAATGGTCTATAAATGTGCTTTGAAAGAACTGGTAGATCTGCATTGAATGTATTAAATTCAAAACATGCTTTTATTATGGTTTTTAAGGGCCATATGTGGGGTATGAAAATAAGGAATAGACAGTATCACACTGTGAGACTTGTGGGGCCTCTTAGAAATCTGAACTGGTAATTTATTGTAAGGAAACACTAACAAGACTCCAACTGCTGTGAAAACTAGAGAAATAGTCATTTAACGTGATGACGGAAGGAAGTTCATCGCTGCAAATTTCTGTTTAGGACTTCACAGAGTTTTGTCAAAGCGAGAGAGCCATGCAAACACAGCTATTAAGGTGTACGCAGTGCAGTTTTTCTCCATGTTATTTTAGAACACCTGGGTCCCCCGAGAGCCCATGGATTTGTGGAGCGTTGCTGTTGGAATTTTTTCAAGCTGTAATTGCATTTGCTTTATCCTTGGGGAGAACTTAAACACAAACAATAGGTGTGATTGGCGCCTGAAGGTGACCTGAGACATCTTTCTGTTCAGAGAAACTGAGGAAATCCATAAAAACGAGTCTTTCTCTTAAAATGGTGTGGACAGCTGAAGGGACAATATATGTGAGACATCTGGATTCACCCAAGCGTATCTTTGTATTTTCTTGTGGCAGCAAATATGGTTTTGATGATAGTCCACAAAATGTGACAGTTTTAAAGTATTTGCGGATGTGTTGTAACACCTGGAAGGAATTATTCTGTTGTGCTCAGTAACTTTCTGCTTTTAATTGCCTATAAGTGTTTTTTGTTTTCAGTTCTAAGCACAATAGCTCATGCAAACATTTAAATTCTGCTATCATTTATTTTCTCACCCTCAGGTTTGGTCCAAATTGTATGACTGTCTTTCGTGAAGCACAATAAGATAAAATTAGCTCCTATGCATCGCAATGAATAGCAACTGGGGCTTTAAATGGAAGAAAAAGCACCACATATGCATTATAAAATCATATAAAAGTGGCCTATTAGACTTGTGTGCTATTTTCCAAGTTTTCTGTAGCCATATGATAGATGTACATCCTTTCAGTAAGCATGGACTGTGTAATGAGAGTACCCGATACTGGATCGCTCTCATTTCTGAGCTAACAAAAGATTATTAAAGGTACATTATCCAACTATTTTTCTTAAAATGAACAGAATTTAAATAAGAAGCTAGTACATTGTGAATTCATCAGCCACGCCGTCTTTTGGCTTATTCTAAATATACTATGACATGGCTTAAATATATATGTCTATATTTTCACCTGTCTGGATGGGTTTCATTGGAAATTGTGTACATGCATAATGAAGTATGAAGAATTATAAAGCTGAAAGTCGTAAGTGATACATATTGTAAAAACAAAGAAACTCCAAATACAGCACAGGATTAAGGAAAGAGTCTGTACAAAATACCTGAATCAGCATTGACTCTGATTATATATATCTTATGATAGATATATGAAAGAGAGTGGAATATATTATTTCACCAATGGATAGCATGCAGCGTAAGTTCATTATAGCATTGGCTATTTTAAAGAGACATTTCATTATGGGCTGTTATATGCACAATTTTATTTTCAAGGATGGACCATGCAAATTATAAACAATGCTTTCCCACATAAACAACATCTTTTGCTGTATAAACCGGATATCTCCTGGCCCTTTGTTTTGATTGCATTTCATTAACAAAGATGACAACTGACAACAACAAAATGTATTTAATTTTAAAAAACATCAGTGTTTCCAATTACTCAAAACAACTACTCAAAACAGTGTGTACTGATACCAAGAACTGCAATCATGCTTGCAGAACCAAAGCACGACTGAAACGGTGTCTTTCCTGAGGATGTAAGCAATTTTAGTTATTAACTACAAGAGGGATGATGTTGCAGAGTTTACCTAAACATATCAAATGGCGCCAATTCTCCCATGAACTCACCAAAGAGCAAGATAGGTATAAGTTGCATTTCACTGAATTATGAGCAAAATGTATTGTTTGGCTTCATAAAACTCCACATAGACCAATTTTATGTGACATTTTAAGGCATTTATATCAGGGCTTGAAATTAACCTTTTTGCTTGGTAGCACGGGTGCTACTAACTTTAAAAATGTAGGCGCACCAGCCAAAATGTAGGTGCACCCACCAGAAATTATGAGCAACTTTTATATTAACATATTTAAAAGACACTAACAAACAAAAATCTGCATGCGCTCACCGGCCCTTCACACACTGTTTGACGTGAATGAGATGAACTGGGTTAACGATAATAACTTTGCTGTTCTCACGAGTGGTGTCTGATATTGCACATATGCTATTGACATATAACTTATTATTTGCATACGTCAACTTAATAGCAATAACAGTCTTTTCATGAGCTGCAATATTAGTTTAACCTAAGTAAATGCATGCTCTTTTGCGATGGAGAACGCGCTGCCAGTTGCACGACTGACAGCATCGTGACGATTAAATTAAGGATTAAATAACGTTAGAACATCTTGTGCTTAAAATGTGTAGATGTGGCAAACACTGTTACTTGAAAACTCTGTCCCACCAGCTTTACGGTTTAGTCATTTCCATAGCGGACTTTAACCCACTGGAAGTCTTTTATCCACTTTTCAAAAAGTGTAAATGTTGGATTAACATTCACCACATGATCACTAATAAGATGTGCCATTATTTGTAACTTTAGGTGGTTTCTAAAACAAAATCTGTCAGTGTTATTTTCATTTTCTCTTATCCAGACCTTTACATTTTCGCGGCTGTAGCTCCCTGTCATCTGAACTGAGTGATTGACAGCTGATATTAACCAATCCATTCGCGTTCTGTTCTAGAGCAGTGGGCCAATAAGAAGAGCTTGAAGGTGGGGCAAGTATTGCGGGATTTGTTTATTGCAGCAAGTTGACATGACAACTGTGTTAAACCATTCCTGAGCGCCAATATCTGGATGCAGCCTTTATAATGCAAGCTGAGACTGCATCTCTCAGTGAAGCAACGTCAGACACAATGCACTCAATGGAGCTAGTGACGTCACTGTAAGGGGTAGGGTTAGGGGTGGGGTTAGGTGAGCCCATTGGATGCTTCTCAGATTGCACTGCACCAGGTCTGCATCCAGACCCCTCTCGCTGTGTTTGGCGTTTTTTGGTGCAAAGATGCATTTTGCGTGAATTTCTCCTAAATACGTGCATGCGGTGAACATTTTGCAGTAAAAACTGATCGCACGGCAACAATTTTATGCACTCGCACAAATGCTCCCAAATATATTTTGAGGTCCTATAGATAAAATTTCGGGCGCATATGCAACCAAAACAGTTGGAATTTCAAGCCCTGTATATACTTTGAAATATATATTTTTTTAAAACATATACTGTATATGAAGTGTTTAGATGCAAAAACCGCTAAGTGCCATCTTTTTTTTTTTTTTTCTAAAATGAGGATTTTTTTTCTCAACCTCCTGTTCATGTTCAGTTATTTCACTTTAAATAAAATGAAAATAATATATTCTTTGCCATAAAACGTTAAATTATTGAACCTACATACAGGAGCCTGAGAAATCGTTTTAGAAGAAATTGTTCAAATGGCACTTAAAGGCTTTTGCATCTGAGCTCTTCATACAGTATATACACTGTATTGTTTTTTTTTTCTTGTGACTTTTTAAAGGCATGTATAAGCTTTATAAAACTTTTTTTTTTTTTTTTCATTTTGGGATGAAATGTTCTTTTAAGCATTATGTAAAACTCGGATGCCTGGAAAAACAAGGTGGTTTCACCCGTTTAGGCATTTGTCTTAAAAATGTCATTTGCATTTACATCTAAACTCAAACTTGCAGTACATTTAAAATGTCATGTGCTGCTTTAGAAATCACATTACCCCTGACCTCTTCTGGCATTGATCTAATGGCGCAAGCTTTTTGTGGAAAGTGTCTCAATCCACAATCCTTCAAAAAATCAACTTTATCTGTTATTCTCAGATCTCGACGTGGAAAACTCAAGTTGTTTGCTCAAAGTCTCAAAGCAATGAGCTTCTCACTTGATCCCTGATTTATTATGGCTTGAGGACACTGTTCAATAACACATATAATGCTCCTGCCGATGCTTCCCCAGCTCCGAGTGTCCTTATGTTTGCTGCTGTGAGTATCAAAAAAGACCTCTGTTCGGCTGAGGTGTTTAAGGTTTAAGGGTCCCATCTCGGGTTAGAGACCACACACTGGGTGTCTTGTCATGCTAACCCTGGTAGCCTGATGACCTGTGAACACACAGCTGTCTTCTGCAACTTGTCAGAGTTATTTTTACTATTAAACCACTAAAGAAGAGCATAAATGAGAAACAGACATGTATGATGAGATGAACAGACATTCTCTGTTATTCATTTAGCATTTTTCTTCTGTATATAATGGTGTAATTATGTATCTGAAAAATAACTTGAATCAATGTTCATGAGTGAATGAGAAAAATGTATGAAGAATATGGCAGATTCAAAGTATTCAGTCATAGTTTGAAAGAGACTTGTATGATAGGAAGGTCATCAGTTTTCACATATTCTTCAGATAGAGACATGGCAGATCATTTTAATTCTTCAGCATATCAAAAGGTGAATCAAGTTATCCATCTCATGTATTGTAGTTTGTAATTTTAGCAATTTAACATGATATTCAGGGCATCTTCACAGTTTTGGCTCTGTGCTTTATTGGGTTAGTTTAGCCAAAATACCTGTTTCAAAGAAAAAATTCATACAGATTTGGAATTATAGGATGACATGACAGAATTATTAGTAAGAAACAACTGATGACAAGCTGGTGAGTTATTAGAAAACAAGGCACACTTGAGGTGGTAATTCTGCGTATTATTTTGTAATAATACAACAGACCGGAGTCTGTTATTCCACGTATACTATGGTTATCACATCACCTTAAGATGCACCAAAGACATTGTTAGCCCAGGTTCATTGAAAACACATTCCTCAGCCTACATTTTTGTGAAACATAAAATATGTTGCTCCTGGTACGTTTCGTTGCACGTTTTAAACGACATCCACTAGAGGGCACTGTCTATATTTTTGTGAAACTGAAATGCATTACTAAGGGTATGTTTTGTTGTTGTTTTTTCAGTGTAGAAACTGCAGTGTAAGGTATGTGTAAGTATACTTTATATATACTTAAGTATACTATATTTAAAAAAAAAAAAAGCCTGTAGTACCACTTTCTTACACATCTCATTCAAAGCCTTTTGTGTTGTGTTGATTTGAATTTTAAGTATAGTGAATAAACTCAAATCATTTAACCAAATGATGTGGAACGGTAATGCAGTAAAAAAAATGGACCAATAGTATAACTGATAATAAATAATGGTCCCAAATTTTTTTTTTTACAATTAACTAACTAAATAATTGAATGTTTCGACCGTCCTTATTTGAGCATTTTGCAGTATGGAAAGCAGTTGGAGAATACTGTTGAACACATTTAAAACATAGTCAAACATGGATGTTTCAGAGGGAATATGCATAAGGTTTTTTTTTTCTTAATAAATGTGCTGCATGTGCACTAATGTAAGTGCATGGATGTGTGAAAACGTATGGATGTGAGAGAGAGAGAGAGAGAGAGAGTTTGTTTGACGTGCCGAGGCGTGACTTGTCCCCTATTTAGCACCCTGCAGGATTACTCACATGAGGGATGTGGATGTATAGATGAAATAAAGAGAGAGAGAGAAAGAGAGAGTGAAGGACAGGGTGTAGTTAAAGGTGAACATCATTTAAAGGTTGAGATGCAGCAGTGACTGTAGCAGAGAATGATATTTCAGTGGTCTTGTGAAGAAAAAAACACATTGTAAAAGCAGAAATATAAATAGCAGGCTATCACAGCGAGAAAGTGAGATTTTAAAGGCAGTTGAGATGACACAAAGCTGCATATACCTAGATAACCATATTTAGATATCACTAGCTCATCATATATTTCATCCTCAAACATAGTTTTGTTACAAGCGAGCTACATCTCTGCCTAGTCTGTTTAGATGGGGTAATTTGCTCATTTACAAACTCAAATGTCGTGTCCAAACCTATATGGATTACTTTCTTCTGTAAAAAAATCTATTAAAATTCTATTAAAAGAAACGGTAAATCAAGGTTTCGTAATTTTTAAGTTGCTTTGGACTATAGCGTCTGCTAAATGTAAATGTTTAGATTTAAAATATGTTCTTTTGTATTCCGTTGAAGGAAATACGTATAGTTTTGGAACATATTAAGGTAAAGAGTAATTTAATAATACTCTTTTAGTGATTGGTTTGGAACTCTACTATCTTGTTAGTGAACTCTGAACATCTCATAAATAAGATATAAATATTTAGTACATTAAAATCTTTTTGATTGGATTTTGTCAGTAACTTTCAGTTCTATTCAAATTTTCACAATAATGATCCTTCCGAAGCAGCTTCACAAAAGGTGCACGTCATTATATTACAGTCCAAATTAAAAAAGTTTAGGAGTTGTGTAAGGGGGTTGGCAGTATATAAGTATATAAGTGTAGTTATTAATAAACTGGAGCTCACCAAAACCTATTTTATTTTATGCTTAATTAAATTGAAACTTTTTGGAACCAGGGAGCCTCTGTTGGCAGCATAAAATAGAAAATGGTGAAAGAAATTCTAGGTCATTTTCTAGGAAGTAAGTAATCCTATCATATTACTATTTGTAAATAATATTTTAAAACATGCAAACAGCCACTCCTATTTGTAAACGCATTTCAAAAACACAAAATCTTATCGTCTCATCATATTTAGTTTGTCTAGTTCTATATGGCATCACATTTTCAATTAAAAAGGGTATACTTTGAGGAAAATCCACTTGTAGTTTGCGTTACTCAGTAGTTTAACATTTCCTTTTTAAAGCAGTTGTCAAAAATTATTTCTTTGGGAACTTTGATCTCACCTTGATCTGATGTTCAACTGTTAATGTTAACGTTTTTTTCTGTGAATCATAAACCCTGCCCACTTTAATTTAATTGGCCATCTCAATCTTCTGAACATTGACTTGTCTTGTTGACATTGAGTGCTTTTTACAAAGTTAGAGTCAGAGCAGCCTATCATACTAACAATAGAGCAGTGCAAGATTTTTTAGGGAGGACAACTTGCCTAATTTTGAACTTAGTCATTAAGATTTAAAGGTACACTAATCAAACTTTGACATGATTTTCATTGAAAATTAAGAATTGAAAGCACCAAATCAAGCACTCCCATTGATAGCTCTACTATCATTACCAGACACACCCCTTACTGCTGATTGGCTGAAAGTGTGTTCTTGTACTCGGTCAGACACTATGATCAAAAGTGTTTTTTAGATTTTGCTTAGTGCTCCTTTAAGATTTGAGAGCACACGTTTAACTAAGACAGGTGAAGAAAGACATACAAATGAGGTGTGTGTACAGACTGCACACACACACTTTGCTGAATCTGACACTGCCGTATGTAGTATGAAGTTAACTGCAGTGCTGAAACATTCAGACTGATCTGAGATCTCTTCCTCTGTCTCTCTCATCATAGGTCTTACACATAGTTTTGTAGAATGGAGCTGTTCTGAGATCAGAATAAGAAAGAGCATTCCCAGCAGCTCTCCATAGAGATGCCTGCTATAACCTCAGCGCAGCTCATCTGCCCTGTAAAATAGCCCTTATCCTGCTCTTTGTTCATTCTCCGCCCTCTCATTCAGCTGAACAGAAATGCATGGCGGAAAAGAGACAAAGAGCCAGTGAGAGTGAAGACGATCCACAGCTCAGACTGATCACAAAGCCTCCGAGTCTTAAAACAGACTATCCAGGAAATCTCTTGCATGCTCGCACTGCTAAAAGCCCCTCACACAGTCCATTCAGCAGTCCATCCCATATGACTTTCAGAAATTCAAAAATTGTAAAAAATTTATATTTTTCCCACATACATTTTAGTTGATATTTTACATTTTATGTATAGTATTTTATTAGATTTATCAATTGCCTTTTATTATTCTACTAAAAATATAATAGTTTTTTTAATGCTCAGAAATGTTACTACTACTACTACTACTACTACTAATAATAATAATAATGTTGTTGGTTTTTTTTTGTTTTTTTTTATTCTAAAAAATATTGAAAGTCTGTAACCCTCTTTTTACAACATACATTAAATACACATACTGTAAGTGCATATATGAAATATGTAACCCTGGACTACAACACTTATGTTGCACAGGTGAGGTGTCTTTTTGGCAATAGGTACATTGTATAGGTCAAAATGATACATTTTTCTTTTATGCCAAAAATCATTAGAATTTGACCATCTTACCATAAATATATAAAAGTGTCATTTTTAATTTAGTAAAGTGCATTTTAGCATTTCATCTAAAAGCCTATTTTCTCATTATTTAGATTTTTTTGAACCATCAGATTCCAGATATTCAAATAGCTGTATTTTAATCAAATATTGTTGCATCATAACATAGTATACATCAATGGAAAATGTATTCATTCAGATTTCAGGTGATGTATAAAAAACATTTTCCAAAACAATTTACACTTATGACTGGTTTTGTTGTCCAGGATCACATATAGGGTCAAATTAAAAAAAGAAAAAAGAAAATAGTACTGCACCAAATCTCAGTTGTAGACACTGAGACACACTATTTTCAACTACAAATGAAACAAATGATTAGTTTCCTAAACTACAGGATTAGTGGAGTGGGTATCATTCTTGCTTCACCGCTTGTCCTAAAGCTTAGTCTTGTCTGTAGCTTGCAGTCAACATGTGTTATTGCGCTCCTAGCTCCGAAAACCAGAGACATAAACCTCTAGGACATCTTAATCTTTGCAGAAATATACCCTGACACACAGTTTTGTGCCTCTACCTGCTTGGTATGAATAAATCATCCATCCAAACTGGCGGTCTGTCTCTCTCTACTCTTCATTCCCAGCGCTGCCGGAGATATGGCTTTATACTCGGCAGGCCCGGACAAACACTCATATTGAGCTCAATATTTCCTGAGTCGATAGGGTGAAGAGAAGGACTGCACATCTGTGATAAAAGTGCCACGACATGCCTTAACTGATGTATTACCCCATTTATTTGGGAAGGAGAGGCAGGGGACACTGGATAAGACTGTTGTCTTTTGTCACAACTGGTGAAAGTCAGAGGATGCAAACAGTTTTTCTACAATGTTGTACGTGACATATGTTAGAGTATATGAACATAAAAGCAGACTATGAAATGGAGCAGCAGCTTTCATTTAATAGTCATAAAATATATGCTGGGAGTTTGTGTTAGATTCAGGATTGGTGAGAGTATTGTGCTAAAAAAATATTTAAAATAAGTGTAATAGTTTTAATGGATTTATTGGAAATTGTATTGGTTTTAATATAAACTATAATGGTCCTTTAGGTCTACACTGCTAATTTTTGTTTTTGCCTTTTATTGGTGGCATGTTAAAACAATATGATAATGGAATAAGTCCAAAATCAGATTAGAAACCATTAAAATGTACTGATTTGATGGTTTGTAATATTTTTAATGTTATTTGTAGTAGAAACCATTAGAACTTCTATTACTATTTCTATAGCTTTTTTCAGCAGGTAATTTTTTTTCACCTTCAAACCAAATTTACAGTAATTAGTGGTTAAAGTTTAAATCCTGTCTTGTCCGCGCACTTTAACAACATGTCTTGTAATGTTGAAAAATAAGAACAGTAAGTAAATAGTTACAGCCCTTTTGTGGATTTCAAGAGAGTCACAACAACAGCAAAGGCCCCAATGTACTTCAAACTAAGTTCATTTTTATTTTTCCGTTTGAGGGCAAAAAGAAGTTTGAAAAAGTAATGGTACTGATTTCCAACCCTCCAACAGCCCCGCGCTGCAGTAGGCAGTGTTGTAAATGTGTAACTCACACTGCTTGTGTGTACCACCTAAACATAACAATTGTAGCGGCTGTGAGAGAAGAACAGTTTCAAAAACATCTGGCAAACAGCCTTCTCCAGCCTGTCGTAAACAGGCTGGTGAGCGTACACTCATAGAAAACAATGTAGATGTAGAGCACAATATCTGTGATTTGTCGGCTTGGCAGCAGTGACGAGTGTGGGCGTGGCCGAGAAACATGCATGCCGAGCGAGGCTAGTGGCATTTGTGTTAATAGTAGTCAAGTTCTGCGAAGTAACTCCTGATGGGTACTTGTGTTTTTGTGGGGGTTTTTATGACAAAGTTGTTGAACAATCACCGGTTCCTGCCTCTTTTTATCCTTGAATGAGAGTTTGAGCTATTTCTACAGTAGCATCACACACATTTCTGGCTTAAACCCAAAACACTGGCAAAGAAACTGTACACAATGTAAGATAGAAACCCCACTGCATACTACCATTTCTGAAGTGTGATTGCCAGAACAACACAAACAGAACGCAGAAGTATAAATGTTCAGAGCAGCTACGTGCTACACTGTAAACAAAAATCTGTAAATGAGCATTTTTCTATATGTGATTCATGTTTTTATTTTTTATTTTTCATGTTTATTTTATGCTTATTATGCTTTTGAAAAATTAGAAAAAAGTAACTTTTATTAACATTTTTAATAGTTTAAAGTGGTATATTGTCAAGATTGTACAACAATCTTGTAATAAACTGCCAGTACATTTTCTGCTATTTAACAGACTTATTTCTCTATATATTAATTCTTATACATTATATTATTTCATTCATTCATTTTTTTTTCAGCTTAGTCCCTTTATTAATCTTGGGTCGCCACAGCGGAATGAACTGCCAACTTATCCAGCATATGTTTTACACAGCGGATGCCCTTCCAGCTGCAATCCATCACTGGGAAACACGCATACACTCTCATTCACTACGGACAATTTAGCTTACCCAATTCACCTACAGCGCATGTCTTTGGACAAGTGGGGGAAACCGGAGCACTCAGAGGAAACCCATGCGAACATGGGGAGAACATGCAAACTCCACACAGAAATGCCAACTGACCCAGCCGAGGCTCGAACCAGCGACCTTCTTGCTGTGAGGTGACAGTGCTACCCATTGTGCCACCACGCTGCCCTTATTATATTATTTCAAACTACTAAAATGTCAGTTAAAGTCACTTTGTTTAGCTGTAGACATCAAAAGTCAACAGAGAAAAGACAAGGTCCCATAATACATTTCACAACCGTAAATAAATGAAAAACACTTGTGAATCACAAAATATGGAAACTTTTCATTAACATAATTTTTTATAGTGTAGATTTGCACTGTGTGGTACAGTGATCGCCTAGCGCAGAATTATAAATTAGGCTTTGCTCTGCAGCTACATATCAAATAACAGTCATTAGAGGATTAGTAGACTGTGCTTAACTCCCTAATAGAGGAAGTAAACAGTTTTTCCTCAAGAGTTGTACGTGTTGGTAGGTTGAGGATTACATGGTGTTTGTGGGCCACTGTACAGTGTCATCAGAGCTGTTTGGAGAAAGGCAGACAGAGGAGGAGAGAGGGTGTCTTGAAAGAAAAGAAGGAGAGACGAAGAGAGGAGTGAAATATCAGACATGCTGGGAGAGTTGGACATCAATCACCAGAGCTTGTCAGAGAAGAGCTCTGAATCAGATTCATTATGTCTTCAAGCGGCTCTTCACTATCTTGTCTCTCGTAAAATTGTGCTGTGTGAAACCAAAGAACGTTTTCATGAGGTACAGCATACAAAAAGAGAGTAAGAGTGCAGAAGCAGACTGAGTAAAGGAGACATTATAAACCTTATCAGCCTTCCTCATGAATATTAATTAGGTGACATAATGCTCACTTAGTAGTCATTATCTAGTTACTGAAAGGAATAAGTGCATAGTTTTACTTCTAGAATGTAACAGTTATTTGCAAAAAGCAGGAAAGGTGGATGAGTATGGAAATTTGACACACTATGCAGTTTGCTATGGCATAAAATTACATAGTTGGTTCATCTGTTGCTTTGACTTTCCAATACTGTTCAGCTTGACCTCTGGCACTCTATCAAAGCCTCATATCTGACCCCTGGCAACTGTAAACATACTGTACCTGTAGGTAACACTTGATGACCCCATTTAGTCATTGAAAGTAATTAGACTGAGCTTTTTTTTACGAATAAAATCGTTAATTTTATGCAACATTTTTGAGATTGAAAGCACATCCCTTTATGTTTATTTGCATAAAATAAAAAGATTAAAAGTACATATTTTTTTATTTGTAATGAAATAAATTATCCACAAAACTGTATATACAGTGCATCCGGAAAGTATTCATAGTGCTTCACTTTTTCCACATTTTTTTGGTACAGCCTTATTCCAAAATGGATTAAATTAATTTATTTCCTAAAAATTCTACACACAATACCCCATAATGACAATGTGAAAAAAGATTTTTTGAAATTGTTGCAAATTTATTAAAAATAAAAAACCTGAAAAATCACATGTACATAAGTATTCACAGCCTTTGCTCAATACTTTGTTGATGCACCTTTGACAGCAACTACAGCCTCAAGTCTTTTTAAATATGGTGCCACAAGCTTGGCACACCTGTCTTTGGGAATGTTTGCCCATTCCTCTTTGCAGTACCTCTCAAGCTCTATCAGGTTGGATGGGAAGCGATGGTGTACAGCCGTTTTCAGATCTCTCCAGAGATGTTCAACAGGATTTGGGTCTGGGCTCTGGCTGGGCCACTCAAGGACATTCACCGAGTTGTTGTGAAGCCACTCCATTGATATTTTGGCGGTGTGCTTTGGGTCATTGTCCTGCTGGAAGATGAACTGTCGCCCCAGTCTGAGGTCAAGAGCACTCTGAAGCAGGTTTTCATTCAGGATGTCTCTGTACATTGCTGCTTTCATCTTTCCCTCTATCCTGACCAGTCTTCCAGTTCCTGCTGCTGAAAAACCTCCCCACAGCATGATGCTGCCACCACCATGCTTCACTGTAGGGATGGTATTAGCCTTGTGATGAGCGGTGCCTGGTTTTCTCCAAACGTAACGCCTGGCATTCACTCCAAAGAGTTCAATTTTAGTCTCATCAGACCAGAGAATTTTGTTTCAGATGCCTTTTGGCAAATTCCAGGCGGGCTGCTATGTGGCTTCCGTCTGGCCACTCTACCATACAGGCCTGATTGGTGGATTGCTGCGCAGATGGTTGTCCTTCTGTAAGGTTCTCCTCTCTCCACAGAAGAACGCTGGAGCTCAGACAGAGTGACCATCCGGTTATTAATCACCTCCCTGACTAAGGCCCTGCTCCCCCGATCACTCAGCTTAGATGGCCAGCCAGCTTCAGGAAGAGTACTGGTGGTTCCAAACATCTTCCGCTTACGGATGATGGAGGCCACTGTGCTCATTGGAACTTTCAGAGCAGCAGAAATTTTTCTGTAACCTTGTGCCTTGTGCCTCAAGATAATCCTGTCTCGGAGGTCTACAGACAATTCCTTTGTCTTCATGCTTGGTTTGTGCTTTGACATGCACTGTCAACCCTGGGACCTTATATAGACAGGTGTATGCTTTTTCAAATCATGTCCAATCAACTGAATTTACCACAGGCGAACTCCAATTAATGCAAATATTGATTTATTTCTGTGGACAAAAACTTATCTGTAAATTATAGACCAAAATAACTGTTGTATTTTTCCACATTGCTTAATTAATATTCAGAGATTTCGTGAAGGTAGCATATTATTTATTAATCTGATTATTGAAAAGCCTCTGAATAACTTTTTAGACTGTGTGAACATCACAGCAGACAACAAAACATTATATGGAGAACAATACTATATACCAAACATTATGAGCTTGTGTTACATCCAGAAGTGTAAGAGAATATGTGTTTGCTTTTTATTTTTTTCACATAGAGACTGAACTTACAATTATCAACGACAGTGTTTAAATCACATCTGGCCAGTGTGCTTCAACAACACTTCATGTGATGTATAGAAATATATTCAATGTGTGAAGAGTAGCTGGTCTTCTGTGGCTGATGGAACATATTCGACCACATGAGCATCTACAACAGCAATCTGATAGTACGCGTTCTCGACTACTATGGAGGTGGTTAAATATTCAAAACACTTTACGCTCTGTTTACACTTGTATTTAGCATCTTCTGCTTCTGGTCGGATCAAGGAAAATTAATTTTAATGGAGGGCCTGCATAAATCTGCAACTAGCAATCATTAGATTAGTAGACTGTCTGCTTACAGACATTCTACTGACTATAAGTAATTTTGCATGTCTACCTATCCTATACTAACTCTAACCTAACAGTCTACTTTTACTCAATTAACACTATAATGAGAATTAGGTCACACATAGATGCAAAGTTACTTAGAATCAAAAGAATGTCTAAAATAGACCGTCAAATTAAAGTGTAAACTACACGTATAGACATTTCAGCTCACTCAGCTCACCTAACAGGTCAATACTTTCTTGCATTAAATATAGCCGACATACCAATCCATCTCTGTGGTCCTCCATCTGTTGATAGGCTCCCTTAAATAAGAACTCCACACAGTCGTTATGTGCAATGTCATCAGATTTTTTTAAGCACTGGTTATAAGCAGATGATGGGAATGAAAGCTTTTAGATTTTTAAGCTGCCTGTTTTGCAGATTCCTGCAGAATTGGAGTGACTACAATTCAGAATCCCACACATTCACTGCAGCTTGCAAGTAGTTGTTTTTTAATGGAATAGTTGGACTGATTTATTTATTAGCACTTATGACATTATAATGTTTGAACAAAATGACAAAACATGATCTTCTGATGAATGCAAGTTTTCTCAATGATACGTTATGGCAGGCTTTTTATAATATTAAAGCATAGTTCACCCCAAAATGAAGAATTACTGTTGTTTTACTTCCCCTCATGCCACCAGAGGGTAATTCTTTTTCATAAGTAGAACATTAAAGAAGATTTTTAGCTGAATCCTTAGTGATTCATAAAATGCAAGTCAACAGCTACCGGTAAAAACATAGAGGCAAAAGACAAATTAATACCCGTGGCTCCTGCCGATATATTTGTTAAGTGAAAGGATTGGTCTGTTCAAGAAACTGAATACTATTTACAACATATTACCTTTAATCCACACCCTCTGCAAACAGTTAAGTACAAGCAAGTACCATTTTAATGAGCAACACAACATGTAAATCCCCAGTCTCTTTAGTAAACACACTTCACAAGTTCTCATATCATTGAGACCGTTTCTTGTGCAGACTGATCATTCTGCTTTTTTAAAAACAAAATGTTAAAATAGGGAATCTGCTCCACCTCATTGCAATGCAGTTCTTTCATTTCAGCTATAGGAGGTCATGGCCTAACTTATCCATCTTCTTTTGATTACACGTCTTTACGTGATACGAATTCGCAGGTCAAAGTTCACCAGACTTTGAGACAGGAAAATGCGAAACAACTTTGCCCAAGCTTGCGTTTCCGGTGTCTTGCATTTGCATGTGTATGAATGGAAGTCAATGTAAGTTCACTTACTCTCCACCCCTCCAAAATTGAATTTTTTTGAGTTCAGCCAATCTCAAAATCCAATCAACAGCCAGAGAACAGAACCATATCTCTCCTTACATCTGTTATGCTTTGATGTATCTCATATTATGGAAGGAAAACGTAGATCTACTGTTTCCTCATTCCACAGTCCATTCCACAGAATTATGCAGATTTCATTACAACATCAGAGCAACAAGTCTTCTGAGTATTAAAGAGGTTTTCAATAATATTCTGTCTTCGTTATTTGAATTCTTCTGAGACAATCATAGTTGATTATCTGTGAGAATGTATGCATGCAAATTAGCATGAAACCTGGATCACACAGACCGCGCATGCATGCAAACAAGCCTGCAAACTTAGCCTATATTTGCATAAATGTTAATGATGTATGAGTGTTTGAGCTGCCTGTGTCTCAGGAGCTGTGGGAAGCAAGCGTTCGTCCATCTCTTATTCACTCTATACAATCCTGTTTGAGCACAGACATCTCTGTCAACCCCCATCCCACCGCTTTCACAGCACTCACAATGTCGTGAGCTGCTCTGAAGGATACCATTTATTTGTTTTACTATAATTTGTTCAGCGCTGTTGGTGATAAAGGAATGCGTAGGCATTTCCATCGCCCTGCTGAATAAAAAAAAAACACCATGTCTTTATAAAAACATACAGAACCGAGGAAGAATGAAAGATGCAGATTCTGCTCTCTAAATTACCCAGAACGATAGTCAATGTTATTTAGAGCTGCGCCTCCTTTTTTCCATCTTGTCATCAAAATGGGTAAAAAGACCTTCAGTAAATTGGGTAAAAACAATATAAGAGCAGTGTAATGTGATCATGTGGTATTTGTCATGCAGTTTCTCGAAGAATGTGCTAATCTTTCATTTTAATGGATCTTCACATACTTTGCTACCAGAGAGATGCTTGTCTAATATAAGCTAACAAAAGCAAAAGCCTGACGTTGGTTTCGTTGGCTCCTGAAGTCTGAACCCCTCAGAGGTTGTCGGGTCACTAGGGTCATCTGGAAAAAAAAGCCTAATCTGCTGTCTTTGTCCTCTGAAATTTACAGGCTTTTTATGTTTACGTGCACCGCGTTGGCGACCTGTGTGTGGTCTGAAACTTCCCTCTCTCCAACTACATCGCCAAATCACATGTGTCTGCAACAATTCTTTCATCCCTTCTCTTGTTTTGCTCTCTATATTATGTAAAAAGCTCCCCACGAGAGCCGTAATGGCTGTTTTTCATTTCCCAAAGCCTAATGACCATAATTCACCACATCGCTGGATTAATGCATGAATGTGGAAGGGCAGAAAATAGCCTTTCACCTCTTCCTGTGCTGCTCTTTATTCACGCCAATCCCTATCTTTGCTTTATAAATTATGAATCAAGCCCAATTATTGCCGTGGGCCCATTTCACTGATGGCCCGTTTCTCCTTCCACTTAATCTATGCTTTTTAAGCTCACACAGGCCATTAGTGTTTAATTTCCCAACCCTGGTGGCAAAAGCAAGGCTTGCAACTCTTGGAGAGTAACTTCTACAAGGCGTCCGAACGACCTTCCCTCAGTTAAGCTGTCCTGCACAGACTCCCTCCTGCATAATAGATAACTGGAAGACTTGGGAGGAGACGGAGGGCATGGGACACACGCCAGTATTACCTGTGAATTCATTTTTAATGAGGTAAACAGGTCTGTTCGGGTCATGAGGGTGGCTGTGAGTTGTGAGTCCTGTCTCATCATCGCTACCATCTCCTCTGACACTTTACCCAGCCGCAGGCAGGGCTTCTCCGCTCATAATTAGATCTCACTTGCGCTGATAGAAAGTGCCCTGCTAGCCATCAAGCCCTACTCGCTCTTTCTTTGAATGGACTGCCACCAATTATGTGGGTAAATGAACTGAACGCGAGCTGTGCTCTCAGCAACCTTTTCTTTAATTTGTACAGCCGGTACCTCTGGGTAGATTCAGTTATATGCAGCAAACGTGGAGTAATGTGGAAAAATATGTACTGAGACACTGCGAGAGGTAATATATATTTAGAATGATATGAAAGTGTATGTCTTGCCACTCTGAGTTTAAGACCTGTCTGAAAAAGTACTTTTTAAAGTGATTAGAGACAGCTACACTTTCTGTAGTTTGGCAGAAAGTTCTGCTGTATTTAAAAAATGCTTTTTTATTCCAGTGACATGCTCTTTTTTTGTTTTGTGGGTAAGTACACACACTAACAATGGAAAATATTCCTGTATTTGTGTTTGAGGCCTAAATAATTGGAGGGAATCATTTTTTTAGACAGCATGTTTGAATAGACAGATGATTCACAAGTCAAAAACAATGATTTACTCAAGTCACATCCCGTGAGGCTTTGGTTATAGAAAACTATTTCATTAATGTTGCTGTTAAATTACTATTTTTAGATCAGTAATATAAATGATCTAAAAAAAAATTCAGTTAAGTGTAAATGTATCTGAAGTGTGATGCTGTCTGTTCATTAATTCATAAGCACTTTAATTTGTGCCAGAAAAATATGGCTCTGATCAGTCTATAAATTTTATAATCAGGAATTAATATATGTACATGTTTAAATTCACACACACACACGTACGCACGCACGCACACACACACACGCACACACAATACAATATATATATACAGTAATATCATAAAATATCTAAAACCATTCATTCATTTAATTGTTCAATCATTTGCATAACTGAAAATGCTAAAATATATAGCTTCCATAAATTTTGCTGTT
>CAIGQV010016645.1:10058302-10069113 GCA_903798115.1 Danio jaintianensis
AGCAACCTTCTTGCTGTGAGGCGACCGCGCTACCCACTGCGCCACCGCGCTGCCCCTATTTGTATTTATTATATTTGTTCTATTTAATTTGATTTTAAACAGATGAACATTTAATTTATTTTACCTATCATATTATTATTATGGTGACGCGGTGGCGCAGTGGGTAGCACAATCGCCTCACAGCAAGAAGGTTGCTGGTTCGAGCCTCGGCTGGGTCAGTTGGCATTGGAGTTTGCATGTTCTCCCCGTGTTTGCGTGGGTTTCCTCCGGGTGCTCCGGTTTCCCCCACAAGTCCAAAGACATGCGGTACAGGTGAATTGGGTAAGCTAAAATGTCCGTAGTGTGTGAATGAGTGTGTATGAATGTTTCCCAGTGATGGGTTGCAGCTGGAAGGGCATCCGTTGCGTAAAACATATGCTGGATAAGTTGCCGGTTCATTCCGCTTTGGCGACCCCAGATTAATAAAGGGACTAAGCCGAAAAGAAAATGAATGAATGACTATTATTATTATTATTATTATTATTATTATTATTATTATTATTCTGCCTCATCAACAACTCATCTAAATAAAAACTCATCTAAATAATTCCCATGCAGTTTACAATAATAATAATATTTTGTATTTTTACCAGCTTGTCTTCTATTTAACGAATAATTTCCCTTTAACCAACCTTGCCACCTTATCAGCTCCTTGAAGACAGTAAGTATAGATTTATACTTAAGTATATAAAATATAGATTTGACTTGAGTCTATTAGCAAACAGCTTTAAAGGGTCAGCACTTTAAAAGAGACTCGCTTTGTCTACTGCTCACTCTTAAACACACACACACACACTCACACACGAATAAAGGTTGAATCTAATGATAAAAACTTCTATTTCCTTCATCCTCAAGCATATCCATCATCACTGCAATGAATCCAAGCTAACCTCATTATATTTCAAATTGAATATGTTTTTCTGAATCATTCATTTACAGTCAAAGTTGAAGGGTGAATTCTCATACAAAAGGCCAGTTTGGTCCTCTTTCTTTGATTCCTGTGGCAACAAGCCAGGCTTCAAAGTGAAAAAGCCAGCTACCCATCCAGAACTAAAACCGCAAAGCGACTCAAAGCAATTTTCTGCCTGTTTTGCTGATTTAATCCCAGGGTTTAGATGTGAGGGTCTCTCCAGTCGCCCCCGAGGGTCCAGATCGGGAGTCTCCCATCATCACCGAGGCGTTCATCCCTGTCTGTCTAATCATGAATGGGCGGCAGACGTGGGATCGCTGTCGCTGGAGCTCATCTGTCAATGCTGCTAATCACACGTCAACGCTAATGCTAATGCTAACACTCCACTCACTAAACAGATCCTGATATTACCTGCTGTTGAGCTGAAGCACTGGGGCTTTGGGTCAGCCCCCCGCTGCCTGGACTAAATTATGATCTGTGTAACCACTTTGTATTGCATTTTGTTACTGAAGGACTGTGCATCGGAGGGTTTGCCTTAAAAAGACAGTTCACCCATTAATACTGTTCTGTTGTCATTTACTTGCACTCTTGTTGTTTTAAGCTTGTAGGCCTTGCAAAATCTGTTAATTGACAGTTGTATGACTGTGTATTTTAACAGAAATAGTGTGTAGCTCATGATTTATGTTTTATTCAATTTATTTGCATTTTTGAATTGCTTTATAGGCTGCACGGTGGCGCAGTGGGTAGCACGTTCACCTCACAGCAAGAAGGTCACTGGTTCGAGCCTCGGCTGGGTCAGTTGGCATTTCTGTGTGGAGTTTGCATGTTCTCCCCTTGTTTACGTGGGTTTCCTCGGGGTGCTTCCCCCACAAGTCCACAGACATGCAGTACAGATGAATTGAGTAGGCTAAATTGTCCGTAGTGTATGTGTGTGAATGAGTGTGTATGGATGTTTCCCAGTGATGGGTTGCAACTGAAAGGGCATCCGCTGCGTAAAACATATGCTGGATAAGTTGGCGGTTCATTCCGCTGTGGCAACCCCAGATTAATAAAGGGACTAAGCCGAAAAGAAAATGAATGAATGAATTGCTTCATGAGATCTTGACAGCTGTAGATGTTGGAAAAATAACTAATAATGTAGCAAAGTGACTTTTGGTGAGATGTCTAGTAGTTTGAAACTTTTCTGGGTTGCTCATGTTACTTATGGGATGGTATTTTTCTTTATTATATATACACAATGAACTCAGTGTTGCATTAAACTCCATTGAACATAATTACTTGTAATTTCTTAATGTGTGTGTATATAATATATTATACTCATTCATTCATTTTCTTTTCGGCTTAGTCCCTTTATTAATCTGGGGTCGCCACAGCGGAATGAACAGCCAACTTATCCAGCATATGTTTTACGCAGCAGATGCCCTTCCAGCTGCAACCCATCACTGGGAAACACCCATGCACTCTAATTCACACACATACACTATGGACAATTTAGCTTACCCAATTTACCTATAGCGCATGTCTTTGGACTTGTGGGGAAACCAGAGCATGCGGAGGAAACCCACGCGAACACAGAGAGAACATGCAAACTCCACACAGAAATGCCAACTGACCCAGCGGAGGCTCGAACCAGCAACCTTCTTGCTGTGAGGCGACAGCGCTACCCACTGTGCCACTGCGCCGCCCTTAATATATTATATAACATAATATAATATATATGTATATATATATATATATATACTATATATTTTAGTATTATTTATATTTATGTAATCAATCTGTATTTTAATATGGATTAATCTTATTTTAATCCTTTTTTATCTCAATTTATTTTTAATATTGTTTTAATTCTAACTGTATAAAAATCAAATCAAAATATTCCTTTAAAGGAAGCTTTAATGTTGGATGATGAAAATGCCTTAACTAGGTGCAAGATGGAAAATGCACAGATAAACGTTCAGAATTTGGTATAAATATTGTGTATTTATGGTATTAAAATGTCAGTGTGTCAGCATTTTTAGAAGGCAGTCATTTCCATCTTAAATGGATTCTTTTGGCTATCATAGCATTCAGTAAAACAGCTCTATGGAAAACTGAATCTGAAATCCTGTAATTGCCAAGTATGTGACCATATGACATGCACACCAGGACTAAACACAGCTATGCTCAGTCTCACTATTGCACCCCATACTACAGCACAGAAACATGCCTGAAAAGGTTTTATAGCAAAATCCATTTAGTTTTAATTAAATTTTGAACAGACCAATGCACTGAGACAAGTCCCCAGAGCCCAGCAAATGCTATACTTCCAGCTTGTTTTAATGAGAAGAATATTGTGTTTTAATGCAGGACTCTGCAGAGTGGAGAATGGTCAAAGAAAGCTAAGTTTTCTGCGAAGTGTGAACTGAACACCCACGCGAGCGGAAGTGCTGCAGATGGAGTATTAATCTGTCAGCATGGGCTGCACTCCTCAGATTCAGGTGTCGCCTGCTGTGTGTCATGGCAGCCTGTCATAGGAAGCGCCGCCGGAGCCTTCGCTCTCTGAGATGACATTTGCCTTGCTTTTATTGGCCAGAGTCAGTCTTACTGGAAGCCAAGGCAATCAGAACCCGAGCTGTATTAGTGGCTGTCTTATAGTGTTGCTGACTGGCATGTGGGAATCACTGTTGTTGTTGTTTTCTCTGGAAATTTTGAGTATGAAAACTCCATGTGGTTTGATTTATTTGAATGTATTAATTAGGTCTGGCTGGGAAAGGCACAGGAGTAAAAAGCTAAACATTTAATTTCCATTTTCTGTCTATTAGAATCATTTGCGGTTTAAAGTAATACATTTATTGCATACCTTGTTTTATCTTTAAAAAATATCAATAATTTACTCATTCTCTTGTTGTTGTTGTTGTTGCTGATATAAAAATACATTTAATAAAATTTACATTTTAATTAAGTAATTATAATAATATTAATATTCTAAAACATGTGTGGTATTATTGTCCAAAAAAGCCTTTTATACAAAGTATTAAATACACCAGTAGTTTCAGTACCTTCTCCTATTGTCATTTCATTGTTATTACACACAACATTTTTTTCTGAAAATTAAGATTGGATTTTTTCATTTGTATGTTTGTGTTTTTACCAAAATACCAATAAATGTCAACGGCTCCTTTAGAAATATATTTACCAGTAAAAAATATGACATGATATGTTCAGTACTTATTTTACCCACTGTTTTCCTGTACAATTATGTTAAATTCATAAAGATACACCATTTTGTTACTATTATTATTAGTAGTAGTTAGTAGTATTATAATGGATTATAATTATAACATATTATTATTATTTTTTTATCCATAACTGCCTGCCTTCAACACCAGGATCTCCTAATCTATTCTTAATCTGGAAACCCACGCGAACACGGGGAGAACATGCAAACTCCACACAGAAATGCCAACTGACCCAGCCGAGGCTTGAACCAGCAACCTTCTTGCTGTGAGGCGACAGCGCCACTGTGCCGCCCTTAATATATTATATAACATAATATAATATATATATATATATATATACTAAATATTATAATATAAATATTATAGTATTATTCATATTTATGTAATCAATCTGTATTTTAATATGAATTAATCTTATTTCAATCCTTTTTTTAGCTCAATTTATTTTTAATATTGTTTTAATTCTAATATTCTATAATATTTAATTCTATATATTTAATTCTAATAATTCTAATCTATTCTTAATCTGTCTAATTGAAAAACAAAAAAAACAGTTCACTATGTCAGGATAATTGAGACAGTGTCTACTACATATTGTTGCTCTTCTAGTGATTTGACTAACATTTCTCATTTGTAAGTCGATTTGGATACAAGTGTCTGCTAAATGAATCAATGTAATTATGTATATATTTTTTCCCCACAAAGTAGATAGAGGGGAAGAAAATGCAAGCATGTAAAATAAGTAACTGTTCTAATATTTTTTTTTTCAGGATAAATCCTACATCCAGTATCTTATCCACACCCGTGAGGAGTGTCCTGTGAGGTCCGCTCATCATGGGGATGCGAGGCCTGCTGCTGGCCTCTATGGCAGTAGCTGTTTTAGTTCATCTGTCTAGTGCTGGCTTGGTGAAAAGAGTAATCAGACACAGAAGAGAATCCCTCTCACCAACCACTGAGAACTTGACCCTGCCGAGCCCTGATCAGCCCGTGGTTTTTAACCACGTGTACAACATCAACGTCCCGTCTGGGTCCCTGTGCTCGGTGGACATGGATTCACCTGGAACAACAGAAATTAAGCCCAAGTCGGAGCAATCTGACCAGCACATAGAATACACCACGGATGGGGACAATCAGATTGTTTTTACTCATAGGATTAATATTCCCAAGCAAGCTTGCGGTTGTGATAACCACATGCCGGACATGAAGGAGCTTCTGAACAGGCTGGAAATGCTGGAGGCAGAGGTTTCCAGTTTGAGGGAGCAGTGCACCAGTGGGGCAGGCTGCTGTTCTGCTCAGGTTACAGGTGAGCCCATATAAAGCATTAGAAATGTAATGTGGAAAGTGGTAGTACAAAAAGATTGAGAGATGTTAGTGAAGGCTGACAGCATAAAGGCTCCGCTGTTAACTAAATTGACCGATGAGAATCAGTGTTAATGTCACACAATGTAATTTACTGTTGTTCAGAAGTCATGTAAAGGCGCAAGGTAAAAATTGGTCTCTATCTGCTGAATAAAGTAATTGGTGTTTCAAGATCACATCAGTGCATCTTCAAGATTGCTCTGCTCTTGGATAACAGATTAAGAGAAAATTAGCTAAATTGTAGTTGAAATACAAATTAATAAAGGATCTCAGTAACAAGTGAGACTGAAGAACGTGTATGTGAACAGTATGAACAGTATATATATGTACAAATACAGATATATGTATTTGTGCAAATACAGATATACAGACCATATATGAAGTTGATGTAAAAGAGTGAGGTTGGAGATGTTAGATGGAATGTCTTTACACTATTTTATGAAATATTATCGTGGTCATAGTTTGTTAACAGGTTTTCATTTACTGCATTCAATTTACTTTTACTTTTTTACTTTTTGGATCAGAGAGATGTGGTAACTCATTTTTAATTTTCAAGGCAATGTTAAGACTCCAAGGGGGCACTTTTTGTATACTTGTATACCATTATTATCATTCAATCTATAAAACTCAAACCTACTCCAGTTTTATAAGTACAAATGATATCAATCTACATATCAGCTTTCCCCCTAAAATCCTTTGGTTAAACATTGCATAGTTATAGTTATATTTAGACTCATTTCATTGTCTTAAAAAGATTCCACCAGTTTCATCATGACCTTAATTCAAATCTGCCAAAATTTATTTTTTGAAAAATGTCTAAAAAAAAGTATCTGAATCATTTTTTGGACACGCAGATTATTAAAACTGGCATGATTTTTTTTTCTTTTATGATTTATTCCTTCAAAATGTCTGAAGGAATCATTAACAAAGCCGTCATTTACATACACTCTGGCTTATTAGAAATCTGTATGAGTTGCTTTCTTGTTCTGGACAAAAAAGTTTTTATTTATTTATTTATTTATTTATTTATTTATTTATTTATTTATTTATTTATTTATTTATTTATATATATATAAATATATATATGTATATATATTTAAAAAATAAAAATGTAAAGAAATTATTAAATACTGTATTGCCATCCTTTACTAGACCCATAACATAATTTCTTAGCTAAAAAAAACTAATAATGACTAAAAATCTCTTTCTCAGGTGAAGTCACAACCAAACCCTACTGCAGTGGTCGGGGCAACTACAGCACTGAGACCTGCAGCTGTGTGTGTGAACCCGGCTGGAAGGGAGTCAACTGCTCTGAGCCAGAGTGCCCGAACTTCTGCCAGGATCAAGGCCGTTGTGAGGATGGCAAGTGTGTCTGCTTCGAGGGCTTTGGTGGTGAGGATTGTGGCATCGAGCTGTGCCCTGTGGATTGCGGTGAGAATGGAGAGTGTATCGACGGGGCTTGTATCTGCGCTACAGGCTTCATTGGTGAGGACTGTAGTTTAAGCAACTGCCCAAGCAACTGCCTCGGCAGGGGGCGCTGTGTGGATGACGAATGTGTATGCGATGAGCCTTGGACAGGGTTTGACTGCTCCGAGCTCATCTGTCCCAACGACTGCTTCGACCGAGGCCGCTGCGACAATGGAACCTGCTATTGCGATGAGGGCTTTACTGGGGACGACTGCGGGGACCTTACCTGCCCTCAAAACTGCAACCACCATGGAAGGTGCGTCAATGGCCAGTGCGTCTGCAATATTGGCTACAGTGGGGAAGACTGCTCCAAGCTAACATGTCTCAATGACTGCAGTCAAAGAGGTCACTGCTTTAATGGCAAGTGCATATGTGACCCTGGGTTCGAGGGCGAGGACTGTAGCTTTCTCTCTTGCCCAGACAACTGCAATGACCGAGGACAGTGTGTCAACGGTGAGTGCATTTGTGATGCTGGATACGAAGGTGATGACTGCTCGGAGCTTTCCTGTCCCAGTAACTGCCACGATCGTGGCCGATGTGTCAACGGGAAGTGCATTTGCAAAACAGGTTTTGCTGGAGAAGATTGCAGCATCAAGACCTGTCTTCATGACTGCCATGGACGTGGAGAGTGTATAGACGGCAAGTGTGTTTGCCATGATGGTTTTGCTGGAGAACACTGTGGCATCAAGACCTGCCCCCATCACTGCCATGGACATGGACAATGTGTGGACGGCAAGTGCATTTGCCACAAAGGCTTTGCTGGAGAAGATTGCAGTATCAAAACCTGCCCTAATCACTGCCATGGACGGGGACAGTGTATAGATGGTAAATGCATTTGCCATGACGGCTTTGCTGGAGAAGATTGCAGCATCAAAACCTGCCCCAATCACTGCCATGGACGTGGACGGTGCGTTGATGGCAAATGCATTTGCCACGATGGTTTTGCTGGAGAAGACTGCAACATCAAGACTTGTCCCAATGACTGCCGTGATCATGGAGAGTGTGTGGATGGCAAGTGCATTTGCCATGCCGGCTACACAGGCCATGACTGCAGTGAGTTGACTTGCCCCAATGACTGCCATAACCGAGGACGTTGTGTAAATGGACAATGTGTGTGTAACATCGGGTTCACTGGGGAGGACTGTGGTACACAGACATGTCGCAACAACTGTCTGGACCGTGGCTTCTGTGAAGATGGAAAGTGTGTCTGCTTTGAGGGCTACACCGGTGAGGACTGCTCTGTACTGACTTGCCCTGCAAATTGCAATGATCAAGGCCAGTGTCTGAATGGAATGTGCATATGTGATTTGGGCTTCACTGGCGATGACTGCTCTGAGAGTAAGTCCCTATATTTACACCTACTCATGTTTCTGATTGAACCAGTGTTGTTATGTCAGGAAATGTGTTAATATCACTATAGAGTAAGAGTATTTAGAAAAACAATGTATGAAAGTCTTGTAAGAAAGGCACTGTTTACAACTGTTAATAAGGTGACATAGCTAATCTCAAGTGGGTTTACATTGGCATAAAAAAGTAGTTTTAAACTTATCAACTTTTCCACTGCCAGCTAACCTTATTCTTAAACATTACAGGGCATACTGTTAAATCATGCTAGCCAGATGAGGCATAAACCTTGCTATCTGAAACAATAAGTTTGGTTTGGTGGTGAAAAATTTGAAGGATACTGTTCTTTTCTCAATCCTGAATTAATGCAAATCCACAGACTTTGGTGGAGTTTTGCAACTACCGGAGCAGAAACAAAAGTGTCTATATAATTTTCTGCTTTTTCCTTTCACATTCCCATATGGAATTACATATTTCACATATCACATACATATATTTCATAAATCACATATTTCGTTACCTTATTACATAATATTAGATAAAAGGAAACAGATGAGAAAAGGACCATAAATACACCAGCCCATACACCATACACTTAACCTAATCGGGTATAAACAGTGCCTTAGTTGCCCCTTCACAATAAGCTGAAAGATAACGTATTTCTCTCTTCTAAAAACTGTTGTGATGTTCTTTGTTTTCTTTTTTGTGACTAATTTGTCTTGTTTCAATCCACAGTCTCTCCACCCAGAGACCTGACTGTGACTGAGGTCGACCCAGAAACAGTGGACCTTGCCTGGGTCAATGAGATGCTTGTGACAGAGTATCTTATCACCTATGTACCTACGGCTCCTGGAGGTTTGGAGATGGAAATGAGAGTCTCTGGTGAAAAGAAGACAGCTACTATTAGGGAGCTGGAGCCTGGCATAGAGTACCTAATCAGTGTCTTTGCAGTCCTCAACAGCAAGATGAGTGTCCCTGTCAGTGCCAGAATAGCCACACGTAAGTCACCAATGTCCTTAAAAGCTTGTTATTTTGCCCTGAGTATATTCTGATGAGCTGCTCCATATCTTACAATCAGATCTTCCTGAACCTGAGGGTCTGAAATTCAAATCCGTTAAAGAGACTTCAGTGGAGGTTGAGTGGGACCCCTTGAACATCCCATTTGATGGCTGGAACCTGATCTTCAGAAACACAGTGAGTGTCCTGGCATCGCCTGTGAGTCTCTAGGGTGGCTGTGATTCAGAGGTTTATCATTTGCCCTCATATTTTTTTCTAAAATATGTAATATAAAAGGACCGTTCTGTTTTTTAGTAATAGTATAAATTGAGAATCTCCCAAGGCATCCAGTGGAAAATAGCTGTGTGGTGCCACTAAGCAAAAAGCCACTGTCGAAAAGTCTGCGGTTTTGCAAGACAAAACCCTCTGAGAAGCTTCTGGCAACAGTATGCGTGACCTTGTGCCACAGAAGTGTTATTGTCTCTGTAATGCTTTATTTTCTTTCTCAAGGGCTTATGCAAACTCCAGAAAACAGCACCATTAGAACATGCAAACCTCCCCTACATCGCTCTTTCAAAACACAGCTTGGCAACCTCATTCACGCATCAAGTTCAGGGATGTCAATGCCAAAATAACCCTCACTGTGAAGTGAAACACTCATCCAAGCAGAATCATCTAAAAGACCAAAGCGTTGACTCTCAGGACACACTCTTCCCCCTGTAGCTTGACTTTGTTTTTCCTGAGGTTATTTCTTTGGTGTTCTTTTGTTAACCTAGAGAACCTCTAACCAGCAATCTGTTTTTGAGATTTAATATATTCAACAAATCAATTCACAGAAAAAAAATCTGTTTTTGAATGGCAGAAAGAAGAAGATGGAGAGATTTTGAACTCTCTCGCCCCTCCTGAGACCACCTTTGAGCAGTCTGGACTTGGACCTGGACAAGAGTATGAAGTTAAGCTTGAAGTTGTAAAGAACAACACCCGTGGACCCCCAGCCAGCAAGAATGTTGTCACAAGTAAGCAGCTGTCGACAGTAATTAAACTAGTCTGCTGTTTTTCCGAAACTATTTTAGACTTTTTAAAGAGACAGGTTGTCTTGCCGGAAATGAGAAAGAACAGTCAGCGATTTATGCAAATTAGCAGTTATTTTTTATATTTTCAACTAGTGCTCTGTCCTGTCCTAGTTTATCTCCAAACTGCCCAAACACGCTTGCTTGGAAGTTTCTAGTAAACCTGAAGCCGTTGATTAGCTGGTTCTGATGGGTTGAAATGGTGCAGGAGCTGAACTGTGCAGGACGATTGCCTTAAAGGATTGGGCACCCCTCATTTAGAGTGTCTAGCAATGTATTTTGTAAGACTTATTACAATTATGTGCCCTACTACAGTTTATCAACTAAACTATATACACAAAATGTTGGACATTTGGAGTGATTGATTGATTGATTGATTGATTGATTGATTGATTGATTGATTGA
>CAIGQV010016645.1:10069123-10127436 GCA_903798115.1 Danio jaintianensis
TGATTGATTGATTGATTGATTGATTGATTGATTGATTGATTGATTGATTGATTGAATGACTTTATAAAACGGGGATACAACAAACGATTAAAGATGCAAATAATCATAAAACATGCTAGAAGTACAAAGTTTCAGCTAAAGTTAGAATAAATAAAAGCCAGAAAAAATACATTTAAAATGAAAGAAAAATGTTACGATATTAAATAGTTATATAAGTGTAACAATGTAAATATTAAACATTTAAAAATCATCTATTTGCTAAAAAAAAGTGTTTTTTAGCAAATTGATGTAACCTGCAGGTGAGTAAATAATGCAAAAAAAAAAAACATAGTTTGCATTCTCTAACTTTTATGTCCTGTTTAATAGTAGCTTAAATATCATCTTTAAGGTCCAACTGATGAAATTGATTAATATCTTTTTCATTTGATAATTGTATAGCTTTTGGGATACATCAAATTCCTATATAAATATGAAAGCATTTTATATTACTATACATTTCTAAATAACAGCTGCAGAAATAATCATTAAAAGCGTTTTCCTCATCTTGTACTTCAGATGATTTGCTTTTAAATGATTGTATGATAGCGATTTACCCTTAAACGTTACACTTCAAAAATCCCCAATGGTTTCCTGAAAAACCTATTACCACTGTGACATTTGCCAAACATCCTTTTACTTTTATCGCCAGCTTTTTACAGAACACACTATAGATTATATAGGGAAAAAAGACAAGATTGGCCTCTTATGCTGTCAATTCAAGTAACCAGAGTTTCTTTTCACAACAAGCTGCTCTTGCTGTCTTACAAATGTCTAAAGAGAAATCTCCCAGCATGCCTCTAACGCTCCATCTCCTCCATTTCTTCGACTTGTGCCACATAGGATTTGCATTAAAGGGGGACTAATTGCTGAAAGTGAGTTCTCAGTGTGTGGGAGGCAGCACTCAGAAACATGAGAGATCACTGGTGTTTCCAGCATCTCACATGCACAGATCTGCTTTGAGCTGGAGTATATTATCTTCAGCTCACATACGTCCTATCAGTTCTCAATGCTCTTGCTAATGTGAAAAACTGATTTTACCATCAAAATGAAGACATAAATAGCTACTTGACTTTTTAGTCATAAAGAAACAGGTGTGATTGTAAAATAATACCCTAACGACTTTAATGTTGAAATGTGTATTAAAAAAAAAAAGTAGATTATAAGTGGGTGATCATCATATTTAGAGGTCGGTGACATCAAAAAGTCTATAACAGCTGTTTAATTAGTTTATTGACTTTTTATGCTTATTTAATTTTAATCGTTTGACTTACTGTTCTTTACTATTTACCAGCAAAGTTGCAATATGAAAAAAATAACGCAATTTAATAATAATAATAACAACAACAACGTATTATTATTATTGTTGTTATTATTATTTATATACTTATATATACTTAAGAAAAAGAAAGATAATACATTTAAATTCATGCAAAATATTGGAAAAAAAATTACAGACAAACAAAATGTTATAATTTTTTTGTTTCTCTTGAATTTTTATTTTTATTATTTAATATTTTCCCCTAACGTATAAATTTGGGTTTACTAAATTTGGACCGTTATCTTTTGTTAGATTATGTTAGTTATTTTGTTAGATTAGCTCCAGATTTGGCTTCAGTGCTGACTAATGTAATGTATATGCACAAATTGTAAAACTTCCTATAGAAAATATTAACTTAAATGAGAGATTTGTGAGGGGTGTACTCATATATTTGTTGAGCACTGTAAATTCAAATTAAATGAATAAAACTGCACTTAAAGTAATATGTTTCTTGCATAGCATAAATGTGTCTTTTTTTTTAAATAACAACCTATAGTGTATGAAGGTGTATGAACAACCTATGAAGGTCATTGGCATGCATGAAGGTTTTTTTTATCAAAAAGTATGCAGCAGCTGTTTTGAGCTCACCTGCTTTTCTATTCTGTGTAACTCTGTGTTTTCCCAGCTGTCTCACACACTTCTCCTCTCTCATCTGCAGTGATTGATGCTCCCAGCCAGGTGGATGTGCGTGACGTGACGGACACTACAGCCCTGGTCACGTGGCTTCAGCCTGTCGCTCAGGTGGATGGCATCTCCGTATCCTACGGCCCGAACACAGACTCCTCCGACAGGAACACAATCGAGCTTTCCTCCATAGAAACCCAGTACCATCTGGCTGAGCTGTCTCCAGACACCGAGTATGAGGTCTCTCTCATGGCCCGAAGGGGAGAGATGAGCAGCTTCCCCATCTATGAGACCTTCACAACAGGTACAAACACTTCTCAACAACTAGAAATACTTCCAGGACTTAAGGCAATGCAATATAAGTGAATACAGTAAATTAAAAATGTAAAGGTCCTGTGAAGTGCTTTGACGTGCTTTTTTATTCCATGTTTGACGTAATCTCAACTGGAATATGAAGAGAGGGTGGGACATAGAGTAGCTCCTCTCCTTAAAAAAAAACAGCCAATAGTGTTTTGTTTTTATTATAGCTGAGTGGTTGAGCTCAAGCACATCAAATGAAAAGCAAATGAGAAGCGTCTTGAAGGGGGCGGGGCATGTCGGATACTAGAGAGTATTTGATTGGTCAAGATTTGATGAGAAACTGAAGTATGAGGTGATGTGAAAAAAATGGATGATCTATTTAGGCGGAAGTGACAAACTGCAAGCTTTGAATGTTTATATTAGGTTTATATCATCTAAACCTGAATGTTGTCACTGCTAGTTGTCGCTAGCTTATAGATATCCTTAAAACCCTTATTTTGAAAAAAAAAAAAATTTTCACAGGACCTTTAAAAAAATTCTATTAAAAGTTTTCTAAAATGTTATGGTTAAATATGCAAATAAGTAATTTTTTTCATTAAATAGGCACTAATTTGCACACATTTCTACCCCAAAAATGTAAACATTGGGAGAAGTTTGAACCTGTATTTGAATCTGACCCATGATTCAGAACATACTGTAAAAAGCTAGAACAGACATACATTTTCACAACTTTTTGCAGAGTAAAAATTTGTATGTTATGGAACATATTCCTATGTTAAAAACAAAATAATAAAAAAAACTTTGATATGAATAAAACTCACAGCAAGAAGGTCGCTGATTCGAGTCCCGGCTGGGTCAGTTGGCATTTCTGTGTGGAGTTTGCATGTTCTCCCCGTGTTCGCTTGGGTTTCCTCCGGGTACTCCGGTTTCCCCCACAAGTCCAAAGACATGCGCTGTAGGTGAATTGGGTAAGCTAAATTGTTCGTAGTGTATGTGTGTGAATGAGAGTGTATGGGTGTTTCCCAGTGATGGGTTGCAGCTGGAAGTGCATCCGCTGCGTAAAACATATGCTGTAAAAGTTGCCGTTTCGTTCAGCTGTGGCGACCCCTGATTAATAAAGGGACTAAGCCAAAAAGAAAATGAATGAATGAATAAAACTGTAAAGTCTGTTGTTATGTAAGTGCTAAAGTGGATATTTATGGCTCAGTGTTGGAGAAACACAAATGAATGAATATGTATTGTAATTGATAAAGAGTGACAAAAAAAAACAATTAAAAGTGGAATTTTTTATGTTTTTTATACATTACATGTAAAAAAAAAAAAACACTGAAAAGCCAAAAAGCTCAAAATCTCAAATGTGACAGGTGCAAGTTTTTTTCTGTAGTTTCTGGCCTTCAGCAGGTGTGTTGTATACTTAGAGCCGCATTGAAGCAGTTTTGTTTGTCTTGCCTCTGAGGATAATTGTACGTTTACAGGAACCACTTTCTTTCATCCGCATGTTGACGTGTTTTAGATCTGGATTCCCCAAAGCACCTCAAGGCAATTGAGCAGACAGATGAGAGCATAACTCTGGAGTGGAGAAACAGCAGAGCCAACGTCCTCAATTACCGTGTCAAATACGGCCCACTTTCTGGAGGGGAGCATGGAGAGCTGGTCTTCCCCAGCGGCTTGCAAGACACCACTCAGGCTAAGATCACTGGTGAGCGGCCAATCTGAATTACACAATAATCTCTCTCCTGAGATTACGAAGCATGTTCAGTCCAAACAGTTCATAAAGATAAAAAATCCCTTAAAACTACATGAAGTAAAGCGAGGCTCAGCCGCAGTGCGAACCAAACATTGGAGAGGTTTTCAGTTAAACCCGTTTTATTTTATTACCTGAAAACGACCCATCTGCATGTTTAAGACATTGTATCCTCATCAAATTAGGAATGTGGTTCTCAGATTTTGGCGTGTCCTGAAATAATGGAAGTCATTCTGAAAAATAATTTAAATCGATTGGAAACTCGCTTAAGGTCTGAACAGAGATTTAAACAAGCTAATCTAAAGGGATAGTTCACCCAAAAATTAAAATTCTGCCATCGTTTATTCTCTTTTCACTTTTTCCAAAACTTTTTTCCTTCTGTTAAACACAAAAAAAGATATTTTGAAGAAAGCTGGAAACCTGTAAAGGTTTGGAAACATCTCGAGTGTAAGTCAATTTCCATTTTTGGGTGAACTATATAGGGGCTATATGTAAGAATTTTCACATATTAATAGCTGTTTTGTTACCAGTATGTGAACTTGAAACAAACCCTTCCCCAACTTCTTAGTTTGTATATGACAGATGTTTTGGCGTGGGTTTCCTCCGGGTGCTCCGGTTTCCCCAACAGTCCAAAGACATGCGCTATAGGTGAATTGAATAAACTAAATTGGCCATAGTGTGTGTGTGTGTGTGTGTGTGTGTGTGTGTGTGTGTGTGTGTGAGAATGTGAGAGTGTATGGGTGTTTCCCAGTACTGGGTTGCAGCTGGAAGGGCATCCAATGTGTAAAACATATGCTGGATAAGTTGGCGGTTCATTCCGCTGTGGCGACCCCTGATGAATAAAGGGGCTAAGGTGAAGGAAAATTAATGAATGAATGATAATATTCTGTAGTTTAACATTAGAATTATTATATAAAAAGTCATATGAATGTTGGTTGTCTATATATATATATATATATATATAGATATAGATATAGATATATATTTAAAATAATCAAGATAATACAACTTAATTTGTAACAAAAAAAAGTTTAAATAAAACTTCATTGTGAGTAAAGGAAGGCACTAAATGTAAAGAAAATGTTGCTGACTGCAGTTCACTTAATGACCACCGGTGTCGCTACTAATACAGTTTCTAAATATAGCACTTATTTCCAAATGAGAGCTTTTGTTTTAGTGACGTTAAACATTTACACGACTTAGTGGGAATGAGATGCTACCCTTTTTTGGTGACAATGCCTTATTCATCCCTTAAATGAAGTAACACTGGTGCTTCAATGTGAAAATCCCATGAAAAGTGCTGGCTTTCTCCATAGCAGCAACACTCCTATTGTACACTTGTGCTTTGAGGCAATCTCCAGTGCTAATTCTTATTCTCTACAACCATGTGTTACCGCGAGCAGGGATTATCATGGCTGGGAGAAAAAATATATTCAAAATGGATAATAGATTCTTTGTCTGGTTTGCTCCTTTGTCCTTGGGAGGCCTGTTCGCTGTAAATAAGGCGGACGATCTGTTCAGCTAATAACGCAGAGTCTCTCTCACACACACACATCTCACTAGTTGTCTCTTTCACACAGTTATTATCTGTAATTGCCGTCATGCCTGTGATTTTATTGATAATGAGCTTCCTCTGCATTAGGCGTAATTTCATGCTGGAGGACTCCAGCACAGTGACCTCTGCAGGAGCCAATACAGGCATTAAGAGGGTTAAAGTGTGGGATTTGGGCTAAGGGCTCTTGTGAATGGGGGTGTGGGGATCTGAGAATCTCTTGTATGATGGTAAATATTGTTTCTGGCCTGTGGAGAAGCTCTTTGATGCTGCAACTGAAAGGCATTAGATTGATATGGCGCGCAGATGAAATTGAAACCTTGCTGTGGCGAGTACGAAAAATAATTGCCTTCCGTGGAGGGTCCAAAAACAACTAATGTGAGAGAATAATGGTTTCGTTTTGCCTAATGATTTGAGAGTAATGAATCTGTTGGGCTTTTTCTTAGGCCTCAGGCCCGGGACTGAATATGGAATGGGAGTGACTTCAATCAAGGAAGAGCGTGAGAGTTTGCCTGCGACAACTAACGCTGTGACTGGTAAGACTTAACAGAAGTGTCAATAACTGTTTTATTTACATTTTAAAGTATGTGTGATTGTCTTTTATTTTCTTATGATGCAAGAGTGAATTCTGAATGGAATATTAATTTATAACAAAGATTAATATACTGACTCTAATAGTGATACTGATTGAAGAATGGGTTTGCCAAAAACTTAAAAGTTTGAAAAGCACTATATTAAACTGCTGCTTAATAAAGCATCTGCTGTTGTTTAATCCAAATCCTCTGACAAGCCTTTGTGTGACAAACAGAACAATAATGAAAGTTGTTATAAATTGAAAATATTTATGTTCATTATATTGGTTTGTTCTTGTTTGATTCAATTTGGAAACAATTAATTTTTTTGCAGTTGAATCCAGATTGCAAAATTATGTCTCTATATTTATTTGGATTTTTTTTAATAATGAAGTTTGAAAATTCATTTAGCAAAAAATTTGTTGGGATCAGGGGTTGGGGTTCTTCAAGAATGGACTTGAACTCATGGCTCACTTGACCCATTCAAAATAAATTAATTGATTGATTGTGCGATGTTACTTAACTATATCAAAGCTTATTATGTAAAACACACACACAGAGACAAACCCCCCATTTAGGCTTCATAACTTTAATTATAGTGGGCATCCTAACTGTATTATAATAGGCTTCATTACACACTGAATGCTTAGGGACTCTGTATGTTGTTTGTTTGTTATATTGCACACCCCTAGTTGAATATTTTAAATGAATCATTTCATATACTGATTCAGTGATCTTATTGGAATGGTTAGCAGTCCACTGGATTATTAAATGTTAGATGCATGCAAACTGGTTTTTCATAGACACCACTGTATGTGGGCTCAAACCATGAAACCAAGTTTGATCACAAATCTTTTGATGACATCAAATATAACAAACATGTTGTTTTACAATATTGCATAATGCGATGGCATTCTTCTCAAAGTTTCTTACTTTGTTTCTTCAAAAGTTCTTGTGTTGTATTTAAAAGAAGAAATTGAGGGTGGTTAAATGATGACTTAATTGCCATTTTTAACTAACTAGTCCCTCTCCTCTAAGATCTTGATCCTCCCAAAGACCTTCAAGTAAGTGAGACCACAGAGACCACGCTGGCACTGGTTTGGAGGAGGCCGGTTGCCAAAATCGATACCTATAGTCTAGTGTTTATACCTGCGGATGGGGATAGAACTGAACTGAAGATACCTGGCACTGCAAATACATACATCCTGACTGGCCTGAACCCTGGCATGCTGTACACCATCACCCTGACCGCTGAGAGAGGAAGAAAGATGAGCATGCCAGCCACTCTGTCAGCATCCACAGGTTAGTCTGCATCACTACATTTTCATTTATGTTTTATGAATGCGTCTTCACATCCACTTTTCTCCTGCTTTTAGAGTGGAAAAAAAAGCAATAGTGCTTTGGATTGTAAAATCAGCTTTAAAAAATATGTTTTAAATCTGTTGCTTTCAGCCATAAACATTGAGGATGTGAAGGCAGAGATCAGGAATATAATATAATATCTTTATTTTCCCCCAGATGTGTCAATATTTCTTTTGGAGTTTGAAGATACTGCCGTCCTTGTTCTATGAACGTGAATGAATCATTTTTAGCTTCTTATCTTGAGAAAAACCCCAAAAATCGGAAAAATATTCATATTGTTAGAATGCCAGTGTACACAGGAAATGGGTAGCTAATATCCTTATTCTCTGCCCTCAATTGTGGCATGTGGGTTTATTTTATAGCCAAAATCTCTGTGGTTAGGATGCCACATACTTAACTTCCACAGTTACCAAATGTTCTTGCTTGGTAATTATTAACTAAAGCCAAAAAGCTATAAAAAAAATATAGCATCAGTTGTTTGCTTTGGTCGCCAAGGCAAGACAACAGATATAGTGTTTCTCAAGATCCCAAACACACACACACACACACGCAAGCACAGAAAGCTCATTCATGTGATAATCGTCTGAGTGAGCCCACTCCCCTTTTGGATTTGCGTGATTTGACCACAATGAACTGTGGGGCGGACTGATAAATAGGACACATGCTGAGCCGCCTGTTAAAATGTTGTCTCTGAAATCACCAGCACTATAATCCCAATGCATTTATTTCAACAACCATTATCGGCCTTAGACACGGCACACAAACATGGGCATACACTTCCCTCAGACCCAATGGAAACGGGAAGGTGGGGGGCAGGGAGACCTTTAGGTTTGGGGTTTCTTCTGTTCTCTGAATGTCTCTCTGGCATCATTATAAGTGTTTCAGCTTGTAATATGTAGATGTGGAGACTAGAAGGCTGAGACCCTCTCAAAGAAAACCCATGAGGATACAACCAGATGGAAAAGAGAGAGAGAAAAAAAATTATGCATGCACAGAGTTTAAATTTGTTAAGGTATGGTCACATTTGCAGAATTCTGGTGTATTTAAAAAAAAGTGTATTGTAAATAGTCAAGCCAATCAGCTTTTTGTTGGTCAATAAGTACATCTACACAGATTTTAAGCTATTTTGTAGATTATGAAGAACAAACAAGTTATTTTGGTAACACTTTAGATTAAAGAACACATATTCAATTATAACAAGAGCTGGATTGTAATTGTAATTACAGGTCAAATTAATTATGTAATTTTATTTCAAAAAATGGTTGCTTGTAATTTGATTATGTAATGCTCATAATCAGACAACAGTTACATTTTTAGGAATTGCATTATTACTGATTATTAACACAATGGCAGCCAAATTATCTGTAATTTATCGATTCCCCTGGTTCTCCTATTTCTCTTTTAGATTTTGCTTCCTAAACTTTCTGCTGTGTCTTGTCACTTAGCTTTGAATATTCACAATACATAATGACCATGTAAATGTCATGTAAATTGACATTTTGACACTATAGTTTGCAATTCCTGCTTCAAAGCTTTGGGACAAATCAAAATAAAATAAAAAAGTTATCTCAAAAGTAATATAAAAGTAATCCATAGTAAGAATATGTTACCTAAAATAAGAAATCTGGGTTTTGTTACTGACTACAACTTTTATCATGTAATTTATTATCAGTAACAGGCTACAATTTGTAAGTAATCTACCCAGCACAGCTGATAACACCTGGAAAGCTTTCCCACAAAAAATAATATATGCAAAAGAGCAACTAGTTAATGGTGAATATGTGTTACCATTTTTTAAAATAGTTTTGCATTCTTTTTGAAGCTGGAAACCCCAATTTGTAATTCATTGTCAGCTCACCTACAGCAATTGCTTAGATTTCTATTGAAATACTTTCACCTATGGCAACTGTAAATGTGATCAAACTTTCATGGTTTGAGCCCACATACAGTGGTGTCTATGAAAAACCAGTTTGCATGCATCTAACACAGGCTTTATCCAAACATCCTTGAGATGTTTGTGGCCTGAGGTCTTCCAAGCAATAAAGCCGTTCTTTTATTGTATTTTCTCCAATTCCCATTTGCATGCAGTGAAGGCTACCCCTTAGATATACATGGAGCTCTTTCAGTAGAGGGAACTTTATTGGATAAGTCTACAAAATGAATCAAATTGGCTAAATTTAAGTTCCCATGAATAGCACGAGATGATCAATGAGTTGTTTTGCTGTTTGACAGCTCAGTATTGTTTCATCTCCAGGTTTCAAAAGCGACAAGCGGCCCTAATGCCTGGGAAGGTCATTCACTTCATCCGCATTGTCTCTCACCCTATTTGCACGCCACGTTTCTGCTCTCTTGAATGTGCATAGACAGGATAATGGTTAGCCCACCATGCATCTCCAAGCTTTCTGCCCCCTCTATCCCTGTGAATGCTGACAATGCACAATGATGTTCAATTATAGGTTGCACTGTGCCGTGCTGCATGGCTGCCTCCCATGTTTGAAGTGTTCAGCGTACCTCTGCTCGGGCAGGCTAGGCAGGACCTTCAAAAATTAATGGCTTTTCTCAGGGCCATTAATACCAAAGCTGTCTCAGCAAGCTGGTGCATGGATGTTAATAGGTTGCAAGAGAAATGATTGCAAATTTGTTTATCACTACAACTTTCTGAAAGTTATTACTCGTGTTTCTTTCAAATGTTCTGTTTGGAACAGATGGAGATAAATTTGGTGGAAGTAACAAATTGCTTTATTGTTAATTGTAGCACAGATTCTCTAATAATTTATTTTATTTTTATTATTTTTTAAATTATTTTATTTTATTTTATGAAGCCATGCAGTGAAGATTATATAAATGTCTCTTTGTGCTTACGTCAATACATATATCTGTAAGCAATGAAAACAATCTTAAAGACAGAATGCCAAATAAACCAGCCAAATAATGCTCTTCTCCTAAGTGTACCTGCCAAAATAATTCTCTTCTGATCTGTTTGTCATCCAGATGAGGAGAAGCCTCAGGTGGGCAACATCACCATTTCTGATGTGTCCTGGGACAGCTTCAGTATGTCCTGGGATCTGGACAGAGGAGAGGTTGAGGGATTTCTGATTGAAGTGTCTGACCCAGATGGCTTATCTGATGGCCAAAACCACACACTATCCGGCCAGGAGTTCAGCCTGGCTGTCACTGACCTCTCTCCTAGTACTTTCTACAGGGTCACACTGTACGGACTGTACAAAGGAGAGCTCTTAGATCCTGTCTTTGCCGAAGCCATCACAGGTATCAATACTTGCCAAGTATTGGGCCAGCTTGGCCATATTTTTGGCATCTTTTCTTTTCCAGTCTTCTTTGGATCAAATGCTTTACCTCAAACGGCAGTACAGACTAACCTCTTGTCTCTTTTGTGGAGTTCATCACATCACATGGTGAATTAATACTAACAATTTTTTTATTTCAACCAGTTATTGTAGTATTCAAGGTGAATTCATCTCGCCATCATCCATCAATGACACTTAATTTTATTTTCCACTATTAATATGTGACCATGGATCACAAAACCAGTCATAAGTATACATTTTTGAAAATTTGATTTATACTTCATCTAAAAGCTGAATAAATAAACTTCCCATTGATGTATGGTTTGTTAGGTTAGGAAAATATTTTGTCGAGATTGAATATCTGCAATCTGAGGGTTAAAAAAAAATACTGAGAAAATCATAGTCCATGGTCTTACCAATACATGTTACTAACCAGCAATTAAGTTTTAATATATTTACAAAAAGGAAATTTACAAAATGCATTCATGGAAGATGAAGATTACTTCAAATAAAAATAGTTAATTTTGAAATAATACAGTGTAAATTTGGCTATTCCCACAAATACACCCATGCAACACAAGACTGGTTTTGTGATCTAGGGTCACATATAGAATGTAAGGTAAATATTTGGTAATAATAAAAATTAAAAAGCCTTAGCCAGTATGACCTTTCCATAATATTTACACACATAAATATAAAAAATAAAAATAATAATTCTAGAATGTAGATTATATCAAAATCACTATATCTGTAGAAAAACAAAAAGCATATAGAGCCTTAAAAATGGTTTGATATTAACTTATCACTATTTATGTTTTCCTTTCTATAACTTGATGCTAAAGCTTTGAATAGCACATGTTGTAAGTCATGACGACATATGTTTGTATAGTGCTTTACAGTACTTTAAAGTAAGTTAACCATGTTTCAACTTAAGTTATACATATTTAGCTGTATGGTTTAGGTCAGGTTAATATAATGTAAATTTGATGAAGATAATTTAATGATAATTTAACTATAAAATGGAAGCAGTTCATTTATGTAGTGTAGTATATCAGCCTGATCCATCATGACATTTGAGAATAAATCTCAGTGTCAGAATAAGCCTACTTTCATATATATATAGTATATGGAATGCATCAAACATAATATATTAGTATCATACTGTGTCTATAAATAGCTGGAAGAAGCAATGTGGCTGATGTCACACGTTACATGACAACACCACCATTCTTGATCCAGTATCTCTCTACTGTGTCCATACTACAACACACATGCAAACTTGTAGAACATATAGTACTTTATTAACACTCAAGAAGTTAAGATAGCCCAATGCAGTCCACGGAATATGATTTCAGAAATATGCAAAGCACTGCACACAAACCAACCCTCTTTCGAGTCAGCAGCTGTGAATATGTGAAATATCTGCACTCTTCCCGTCTGCTGAATTACACGTTGAAGTTTGCTGACATTCAGAGCACACCTGCACTGCATCATAATGCTTCCCTACACATTCACGTCCACATAATCACCGGCTCAGCCTGCAGGTGCGCCAAATGACCTCTGCCTGTCATCACCGCTACATTTGTGTTTAACAGGCAAAACGGAGTTAGACTAATGATCCCTTTTTCATTCTAATTGACTGCGGCATTCACTTCGCATTGCTGGCAAGTCCATTTAAATCACTCGGTTTGTGGCATTTATCGTCTATACCAGCAAACCAGACAAGTTGTATTGTAGCAAGCATACATTTATTAGCCGCATACCAGAGTTTCACCCCCTCCTCCGAGCGTCGGGCCTGGGTTTACTGCCATGGAAGTGATCCTGAGGAGTTTTTGTGGCTTCTTGTGAAGGATCTTTTCAGTATGCACGCCCCGTTTTCTGACCCTGCGCTACTTCTCATTCTTGTGCCTCACTTTCACACATTTTCTTGGCGTTTATCAGCCAGTGGCTGCAGGGGCCACAGTTGTAGCAGTCTCTCAAGTCTGCATGCAAATAGGCAGAGGAGAGGGGGAACCGATTGGATTTCTGCTAACCTCCTCTTTATCCACGTTACGTGACCCATGAACTCTCGCCTCGCTCTGTCCCGAGTGAAGCAGGCTTTCAAAAATGTGCAATATTTACAAAAACGCGTTTTCTTTCCCCCTGCTGTATAGCGTTTAGCTGTGTCAACACTGATATCCCCCTTAGAGGTTTTAGCTGCAGAATTACTGCTTCCAGACCTTGTTCCTGTAGGTTAGCTGGCGCCTTTTCCACCTCCACAAACAGATGCCTCTTTGTCGAAGCGGAGAGACTTAGAAGGCAGTCAGATGAAAGTGATCCTTGGAGAGCACATGTTAGTACTCTTGAAATGCCTCAAACACTGCTGACACTCTTAAACAAGTGAACGGCGCTAATGAAGAGGGACAGCTCCACAGGATTTGTCCTCGCTGGTTTTCATTTGCAACACTTTTCCACATTCAGCAAATGTCTTTTCTGTTTCACATCATCCAGAGCTTTGGAGGAAGAAGAGGTTCAAGCTGGTCGAGGAGCTTTTCTTCTTCTTTTCTTTTGAAAGTTTAGTTTAGGACAACGGGGCTCTGTTTAGGCATTGTTGGCTTGGATCAATGCAGCATTGTCTTTTAAACATTTAAGTGTGATCTCATTGTTTAGTGTGATATCTTTATCGAGTTTCCATAATTTTGTCACGTGCCCTCTGTTTAGTTAATCCCAACACAGAGACTGATCAAATTATAATCAATTACAATCTTGCTTTTATTCAACAGGATCAATTCCGAATTTAACTTCCTTAGAAATGTTACATTCAGATGTTTCCATATTTTCTTATAGTTTATTAAGATTATATTGTTAAGTTCATATTAAATTACCATATATTAATGTATTATATAATATGTTAAAATAAATACATTAACAGCCTGAATTGTCTCTGGTTCAGGCTTTTCTGAACAGCCTTTAGAAATGAGCAGCTTTAGCATATTTAATTAGGTATAGTTACTTTAATAAGATAGCATGATCATTGTCTACCCGATAACTGATAAATAAATAAATAAATAAATAAAGAGAAAGATGCACTAAGATGAAGACAAAAGGGCTACATCACTTTTGCCAACTCTTTCAAGACAAATACACAACCACAGCTTTAGAAATGAGCCGAATATCATTTGATCATTCATCAAAAAAAATTATCTATAATAAATTATGTATATTATCAATAAATAAACATCCATCTCATTTAAAAATGACACCATTTTCACAATTTGAAAAAAAGCTGTTGTAGTCAAAATAAGTTTAAAAAGTAAGTTGCAGTTAAAATAAAAGAAGCCCAAAGTTAAATGTGTTTTTAAAGTTATATTGGACAATTTTAACATTAATAAAGAGCAAAACCTTAATTAGGACAAAAACTGTTCTCACTTTTCTCACGTTGAGGTGTTGCGGACTAGGACACAGTCAATCAACTGAATTTATGTCATTATAAAGTACGTTACATTAATTCAAGTAAAATGTGTGTAAGGTAGTAACTGGATTTTGATACATAAGAGAGAACATGAAAAGCAAACCACAATGTATTCAAATTAGACCATATTCTGGCAGAAACAAGACTATTGTTAAAAATACAATGCAGCGCTTATGTGGTCAAGACATCCGAATGCTTTATTTTTCGCCCCCCATTTTACATATCCACACCACAGCAATTGTTTCTCTAGAGATATTCCTCTCAGAATTCATATCACTCCTTCCTGCAAGTTCAGCAAAAAACAGATAAAAATGCATTTCTAGGATGAGCCCTTCTGTCAATGTGATTATAATGGATATGTCATTGTCCTGGAACGGCTCTGTCTTGAACTCTATGTGACTGCTATTATATGGCGATACAATTATGATGGTGCAACCTAATATAATGGTGGAAAATTCATCAATGTCAATTTTTTTTTCTACTAACCAACAGATCTCATTCCATATTCTAATCCAAATATGTAAATTCAATTTCTTGGCTCACTGATTTCAGCATCGCTTGTCATAGATATAGAAACAACTGATAGATGACTGAACAATTGATTTTTTTTTAAAGAAGGCTATTTTCATGCATGAGTAACGCCATCGCTGATTTGCCTCAAACAAGGGAATCCACATTTAGTCGTTTAACCTCTTTTGAGTACATGTCACAGTTTGCAGAGAAAAGCACAACTTTATTATTTTGTCAACCAGAAGCCGAACCTGAAGTGGAGCATATTACGGTGTCGGACATCACCCCGCACAGCTTTAAAGTGACTTGGACAGCACCAGAGGCCGTCTTTGATTCATTCGCTCTCAAAGTCCTCGATTCAAGCGGCCTGGGTCGACCTCACCAGATCAGTGTATCTGGAGACAAGCGAACAGAAGTGGTCGCAGGTCTCAATGAAGACACGGATTATGAAATCGAGCTCTTTGGGATCATTTTGGGACGGAAATTCCAGCCCATTTTCACTGTAGCTCGCACAGGTATTTGGATATTTAAAACAAGCTGGTGGAGGAACTCTTTTTTTTCTTCTTCTTCATTGTCAGTGTTTTAATGTCTGTCCATCAGTAGATTGGTTTCATCATCGCTGGTATCATGGAAAATTCTTTCATTTATCCATTACCTGCTTAAATACAATCCGTTGCTCATTACGCATCAAGTTTCATCCAAGCCTTCTCTCATCATGCTTACTTTCTTTGTCTCTTTTTGCTGTGTGTTTGAAGGTTTTATTTACAGAGCGGGACCAACTATTTTGTGTATTTGTCCTGGTTGCGTGCCTGTCTCTGCCGATCTTCTCTTGTGCTAGTGAGCTCCACTTTCCACTTGTGTCTGATGTTGGCATGTCACACTATTGTGTCTCTGTACTGGGGGCAAGTTAATCTTCTTGCATCTGTCACGCGAGATTCTGAGGTCCAGCGTTGAGAAATAGCTTTAAGGCCGGGCTCTTTGTCTGTGTGTCCTTTATCTGTAGTTTTCACGTCCTGAATGTTTACTTTGATGCATCTATTTGTTCAGCAGGATAAATGGGCTAGTTCAAGAAGTTTCTTCACACCGACTGTATTTTTGTTTCTGGGAAAGGGGTTTGTTTTTAACTCCTATTTGTGAAATGTTTGAACATGCAGTTTTTAACAGTATGTTGTGGTTGTTTGTTTTGTGTGTTTCATTTATCCCAAGGTCTTGGTACACCGAAGGGAATACGCTTTTCTGATGTGACCGATACATCGGCTACTGTTCACTGGACTATGCCACATACCCGTGTAGACAACTACCGGGTCATCTATGTGCCCATTCAAGGGGGTAAGTAACATGTCGTCTTTACGGTTTAAACACCATGCAGTGCTGCAAAATGGGTTTAAAGTAGCTAAAACCTGCTTGAAAAGTCATTTGCCCTATCTTAATAAAGTCGAATGCTTCTATATAAACTTTTGCCTTTTCTGCTATCAGACAATGTGGCCCGTTAAGACAGATATACCGTCATCCAGGTTTATAAACAAAACATTGGCTGACAAAATGACCATATACACCAAACAAGTTGATGCCAATGGCTGTCGAAAAAAGGATATAATATTAAAGTGAATAGCAAAAAGCTTTTTGTCAGTGAATAGCAAGAAGGACTAGGCTTTTTCTAAGAATTAAATAATACATTTGTCCTATGCAACTATAACTATGTAACTACAAAATCTTTGTGTTAATGAAACACTATTAGCACAGCAGTTTACTCCGACTGACACCTAAAATACACTATTTTGATAAATCAAGATGAATAAAATAAAAAAAACACACTTCCTTCACATATTATTCTTCGTAGAATATCTCCAGACTGGAACTTTTGTTTTCAAATGAATGTCACTTGTTATTTGCAACAAACACATCATGTATATTTATAATACCTCAGGGAAGAACGTGCATGAAATGTATTCAAATGTAGAAATTGTTTATCTTGATTTCTTACAAATTATGCACTTTTCTCTGCATTCAATGCAATACAGCTGAATAATGCATGAATACACAGGCCTAAACAGTCAAGGATAAGATTTTGGTTAAATAATACATACAATTTTTGGCTTGTTTTTGTCCAGACTTTTCAACTTTCCTTTTTGAAGACAATCAAGTTTCTATTGTGTACCTCCAGACACACTACACTTTGTATAGGACCATTCTGTGTGTTATTTGCCATAATTCCAGTCTCTACTCACTATATGGATACGTTCAAACTTGAATGAAAATGACCTGTTTTATTAGTGCTATTTATAGCACATTTGGATCTTTTGGTTGGCAAATAAAACTGAATCTTTCTGCTTCACCATTTGACACAATTCATTCTCAGAAAGTGAGACTTTACTGTGTGGTTTTCTATGAATTTGGATGGCTGCCTGCTGGCAAATTATAGTATTATTTGTACTTCCTCAGTTTATGATTTCTCATAAATTGTTTCTTATGTAATATATTGCATAAGTTGAGGAAGAAATTCTCCCAGACTGCTGTTTTGGCATCATAAATTGATCGATTCGAAAAGATGTCCCCCAAAGGTCTCATAGTGTCCTTTTGGCTTCTCAGTGATGTGTTCCAGTGTTTAGATTAGTCCCGTCTTCAGTAATGTGAAACTATCAGTGGATATCATCAATCAAACACTCTGTTTTATCCATCAGGACAGCATTCTTGTATTTCGCCATTGTCAATCAATCACAGAGAATGCTGCCCTCTAGTGCGTAAAGCAACGAGTAGCTGATTGCAGGTCTCTGTCTCCCCCTGCAGGCAGTCCTCTGACACTGAGAGTGGATGGAGGAGAATCTCAAGCCATGCTCTCCAATCTGACCCCTGGTGTCACCTACCAGGTCACGGTCATCGCTGTCAAGGGCTTGGAGGAGAGTGAACCCGGATCTGATAGGGTTATGACAGGTATAGTTAGTGTAATCTCATGAAATATATGGACAGGAAAGCTCTCACTAAAATGATTATCGCTGAGATTGAATACTGTAATTAGGATTATTTATTAAAAAAGAAAAACTAATTAAGGTAAAAATGTAAATAATTATTGTTATATTATAACAATAATATACAATGTCATATTTAGAGTAATAAACAGGTAAAAGAAATAAATCTTAAAACTATATAAAGCACGTTTTATTTTAAATGTATGTTTACATTTGTATTTACGTTGTGTTTTGTTCATTTTTATTATTGTTTTGTTTTATTAATATAAAAGTAAAATCTTGTTTTTTGTTTTAGTGCACTCAAAAAATGACTTTTGCTGCTTGTTCAAACTAATTACTTAAATGAGTTGAAACAACACAATTCTTAAGTTTTTTGTGTGGACAACCTAATTGTTTTATGTTCAGTCAATTTACATTTGTAAAAAGGTTTAAGTTAACTTAATAGATTTGTGTTAGACAACACAAGGAAATTGTGTGGAACCCAGCATTTTTTACAGTGTAAATGTAAATGTAAAAATAAAGTAATAGAGAATAACCATTATTATATTTAGATTATATTACAAGATTAAGATATATTTAGATTATAATTATTTAGATTAAGATTATAAAACTATTAATTATATAATAATTATATAATATACATATTGCACTTATATATTATATATACAAATGACTGAAAACAACTGTTAAAACAGTTGCAGTGCTAAAAAAAAAATCAATTTTGTTTAAAAGCAGCTCTACAGAAGACAGTAGTGTGGAATCATAAGTACAAGCTTTAGTTGTAACCATTTTGCTTTCCAGTCTGGCAGAAGCCTAGTAATGGCCTCCAGGCTGTCTGTGAGTGGTTTTTGCTTCTCTCATGTGTCTGTGTGTATCTGTTGGCCCTCAGCTCTGGATAAACCTCGAGGCCTGACAGCAGTGAACATCAGCGACACTGAAGCCCTGCTGTTGTGGCAGCCATCCATTGCCACTGTAGACGGATATGTGATCACGTACAGCGCAGACAGTGGTAACTCAAACTGTCAGTCATTATTCTTGCAGGACAGAAGGAAGCAGTGAGTCTCAGTTGTGTGTTTTGTTGTTTGTCAGTGGCTCCGGTGATGGAAAGGGTGTCTGGGAACACGGTGGAGTTTGAGATGAGCTCCCTCACTCCTGCTACTTTATACACTGTTAAAGTCTATGCATTCCGAGACACAGCCAAGAGCGCGGCAACCAGCACTGACTTCACTACAGGTGGGGCGATGGACACACAAACAACACAACACATCTCTGCTACTATACTGTACATGTTTGACCTGGTGACCACTTTTGAAGAATTTTTGAGGAATTTTGCCCACTACCAGAGTCCAACTGTAGAATTAAATCCATTAAAGATGCATTGTGTCATCATCATAATATACATTTTTAATTATGAATAAATATAAATTATGAAGATTTACCTATTCTATTACAACTTATATTTTTATTTATTTAGTTATTTATAAAAAAAAAAATACTTACTGGGGTAAAATCTCAGGTTTGGCTATCTTGTAAATGCTAATTTGTGACCCTGGGCCTTGGTCTTATATTGCATGGGTATATTTTTGCCAACTGCCAAAAATACAGTGTATGTGTCAAAACGATACATTTTACTTTATGCCAAAAATCATTACAATATTAGGTTAAGATTATGTTCCGAAGATTATGTTGTATGAAGACATTATATGTCCTAATATGAATTCTAAATAACTGTCCAATTTTTGAATAGTAATATGCATTACTAAGGATAATTTAGAGAACTCTAAGGGCGATATTCTCAATGTTTAGATTTGTTTTGAACCCTCAGATTCCAGATTTTCAAATTGTTGTATCTCAGTCAATTATTGTTCTGTCCTAACAAACCAAGAATTGAAATTGTAATTTAAAATCATTTAATTAATATCTTTATGCTTTTTCAGAATCTTGATTGAGACTTTTTAAATAATTTTTCACATACAGTATTTCAACCTTTTAAAATGTTACATCAGTAAGGTTTTATATGTAATAATAATCTTTATTAAGGATGGAAACAATGGAAGGGAAAAAAACAAGCATTTCACATGTGCAAAAATATACTGTAAACCATATGTAGAAACATGATAGATGTACTTTACACATGGAAACAATGGTTTTGGGACATTGTAATGATGAAGAAATTTTAAGAAATGCTAGTTCCTATGAAAACTAATATCATGTTTAAAAAACATAGGAAATGTGTACTTTCTCTTAAAGTCTGTTATTTTAATTAAATAAATAACTCTTAAGATGTTTTTGACTAAAATTCCTTATAATTTTGATTCTGTAACATTTTCTAGCTCATAAAAAATACTTTTTGTCATTTGTGCATTGTCAACTAAGTGCTTATAATTTGAATATCATTACTCATCCTTAATAAGACTTTAACAACTAAATCCCCTCTTCCACAGATGTTGATGCCCCTCAGAATCTGGCCGCCAGTAACATTCAAACAGAGAGTGCCATGCTGACGTGGAAGCCACCAAGAGCAGACATCAGCGGGTACATCCTCAGCTTTGAGTCCGCTGATGGCATAGTCAAGGCAAGAAGTCCACATGAAATTAATTACCAAGCATAATTTACAGATGTTCATTTGAGCCTATAACACTGGAGTTTGCTCATTTCTCTATTTTTCATTGCTCAGGAGGTGGTCCTCAGCCACACAGCAACATTTTACAGCATGTCCCAGCTCACCGCCTCCACTGAGTACACGGTCAAACTGCAGGCCATCGCTGGACCAAAGAGAAGCAGAGTCATCTCTACAGTCTTCCTCACCAGTGAGACAACATATAAAATAATTACAGCCTTATTAAACGATTCAGCTCATTTAGTTCAGTTTTGGATGTGAATATGCTAAATTAAATGAAGCGGCTCTTGGACAAACACTTTTCTTTGTTGATCACAGTTGGAGTGCTGTATAAGCATCCTAAAGACTGCTCGCAGGCTCTGCTGAATGGAGACACCACCTCAGGCTTGTACACCATTTACCTCCGTGGAGATGAGAGTCAACCCCTGCAGGTCTACTGTGATATGACCACCGACGGAGGTGGCTGGATCGTGAGTCATACTTTCTTGAATTACTGCACATGCAGGATAGGAAAATTTCTCATCAACTGTAATGTTGCAACAGTATTGAGTAACAATGTGTTTACTGAGTGTCACTATACAGCTTGTTTGATATGTATTGAATATTTATATGCTTTTAACTGAAAAAAAGTGCAATTTCAGTCAGGGGCAATTCTAAAATGATCTTAATAGCATTGCACAGCGGGGGACCAAGACCCAGTCAGGTTTAATCTTAAAATTCCAATAGCCAGAATGCTAACATTATTAAAACCCCCAGATTTAAGTGTTTACCACATTACTGCAGACTGTTTGTAAAAGTGATTGTGCCTTCGGCGTTAATCTTTAAAACAGCAAAGAAAAAGGGAAAAAAATGATAACGATTCTTTTAAGCTGTGCTGGTGTATCATGGCTGAGTAACTATGAGCACAAACTTTAAGGAGCATTCAACATACATTAAAGGGGGCCTATTATGCAAAAATCACTTTTATAAGGGGTTTAAACACAGTTGTGTGGCAACTGTATGTGAATATTACCAGATTCTAATGGTAAAAATGTATTAATTTTATTTTTTATAATCACGCTTCATAAAGAGTCTGCAGAAACACTTTGACATTCTCCCTTTGTACGTGTCATCAGAGGGGGAAAGCCCCGCCCATTAGTAATGATCTCGCCCTCATTAGCATAGCATTAGTCTTGTTTTTGAATCTGCCACTATGCTGATACCTAGGCATGTGTAGCTCCACCCTCTTTTGAAAAGAGCACAATCTCAGTTGAATTTAAAGTGACAGTCACCAAAAAAAAAACAATTAGGATCAAAGCCTAAAAGATGCCATTTCAAAGAGTTTCAAAAACATTATTTGTTGGGTATTTTGAGCTGAAACATCACATACACAATCTAGAGACATCAGAGACTTATTTTAGGTCTTGTAAAAAAGGGTCATAATAGGTCCCCTTTAATGTTTGAATACCCCAAGTTGCATATTTTTCTTATTTTTGGGCATGATAGTACAGTTTCCACACATGAACATACAGACTATTGATAAGCCATTTATTTGAACATGGCACAATTAAAAGGTGTACATTTTTCACTTCACTGTAAATAATGTAATAATATAAGGACAGAATTGTATATTCGTTTGATTTATTTTTAAATGAAATGGTTTTTTATAGTTTGTCAACTATAACTGTAACTGCAATCAGAATATGAGTTGTTCTTGCCTCAAATATGAGCTTTATGTCCTACTTTTTTTACTTTAGAGGCTATAAAAGCCTCTTGTATCAGAACACAGGTGCTCATACACAAGTCAATACAATATTGTTGTACTTCCATGCAGGTGTTTGTGAGGCGGCAGAGTGGTAAAGTAGAGTTTTTCAGAAACTGGAAGAACTACACGGCAGGCTTCGGTGACCTGAACGATGAATTCTGGCTTGGTATGTTTATATTTCTGCACACATCAAATTGCTACTATTGCTCTAGGAAGCACAGAGGCCTACAGGAATAGTTGATACGGTGTGATTATTGAAAATTTTGGTCTACAAATCTCATTGCGTGTGTCTGCAGGTCTATCTAACCTCCATAAGATCACCTCCTTTGGGCAGTATGAGCTGCGTGTGGACCTCAGAGATAAGGGAGAGTCTGCATCCGCGCAATATGACAAGTTTTCAATCTCTGAACCACGTGCTCGCTACAAAGTCCATGTTGGAGGATACAGTGGCACAGCAGGTGAAGTCTCTTCCTCTGTTTATAATTCTTTTTAAAGATAAAGTTCACCAGAATATTTTAATTCTGTCAACATTTACTCTCCCTTCACATGTTCCAAACCTGTTTGCCTTTCTTTCAGTTGTTGAACACAAAACAACATATTTTGAAGAATGTTGGACAACAGTAGTCACTGAGTTCTATAGTATTTTTTCCTACTATGGAAGTGAATGATTACAGGTTTTCAGCTTTCTTCAAAATATTTTCATTTATGTTCAGTAGAAAAAACAAAAAACTCATAAAGGTTTGGAACCACTTAAAGGGGAGTAAATTTGTTTTGGTTTGGGTGAACTATGCCGTATTTTTCATTGCTTCACAGAACTAATTGTGGCTCTGTCCTTAAATTCAATTATAATTATATTTTTCATCAGGATAAAAAACACCTTTCTCTGCTAAGGCTGTAAACTTGCATATTACATATTATTATAAAATTAAAGGATACAATTAACAACAGAGCCCTAACACGTTATTTTACATGATACATGTACATGACATGAATAGTAAATTATGCATAATTATATACAATAACTCTAAACCATTAATAATCCTAATCTATTGTAAATAATGTTAATTTTTATTACCCAGTGTTTGACTGTATAATTACTATGTAAAATAATGTGCAACTTTAAATTAATTTACTAAGTAATTTTAAGAATTTTTTTTCCCCCCCTGATCTCACACTGCCCTACTTCAAGGACAGTCTGAGGGGGGATTTCTTTTTTTTCCCCGCCTCCCTCTTCCCAAATGTATCTTATTTCCCCTTTCTAAAAGCTACCTCTCGTCTTACCTGTCTTCCCCTGAAATGTGTGATGTTTGTGTATGGTCGGGGGGGAGATGGGGGTCCAATTTTGCAACATGTAAAAGTGTATGTGACAAATAAAGGCTTCATCATGATAACACTCATGTTTAAAATTGTATGCAAACATGTAAATTGCACAAGTTTTTACTTTATTGTCTAGATCTAATTATAAAATGTTTTTTATTCCAGTTTGTTTGTGGAAAAACATTCAAACAGCAGCTTCCATTACACGTTGTCATGACAGAATAAGGAAAATATAATAACTAGAACACCATTATTGGCTGATGTAGTGCAAATAATTAGAGAAATGCTCTTCTTTAGAGTTCATTTCTCTAGTGGAATAGCAAGCTTTATATATGCTAACACTTTATTTTGAAGGTCCCCTTTAAGACATAAGTGGCTTTCACACTGGGGGAACTTTTGCACAGTTCCTAGATCTATTAGCAGAAGTATTTGCTTAATCAGTTCCTATGACTGAGTTCCTGTAACTACCCAGTGCGAAAATAACTTTGCAATTACATGTCAAATGTTCAACTAATTCCACTACATTAGCAATCAATGATGGCTGTTTTCAAATTGAACTGATTCCATGACTCTTTTTGTTTTTCTAAAGGTGACTCAATGACGTATCATCACGGCCGTCCATTCTCAACTTACGATAATGACAACGATATAGCGGTCACCAACTGTGCTCTGTCATATAAGGGAGCTTTCTGGTATAAAAACTGTCATCGAGTGAATATAATGGGCAGATATGGAGACAACAGCCACAGCAAGGTACATTTTTCATACATGCTTTCTCACCTCTCTACAGACAGATTCCCTTTAAAAGACTATTGATGAGATTACGAAACGTATACATAATGTAAATGATTTCATCCCCAGGGTGTAAACTGGTTCCACTGGAAGGGTCACGAGCACTCCGTCGAGTTTGCAGAGATGAAGATCAGGCCTGCCAACTTCAGGAACTTTGAGGGAAGAAAAAAGCGATCATAAACCACTAAGCTTCAGCTGGAATCAACCAACACATTTGGCCCTCGTTCCTCCTGCATCATCTCATCCCCTTCATCTACCAAAGCCACTGCCAGGAGCCCGGCCTGCTCTCTACACTCTCCTGTTCATGGAGAACAAATACAACAACAAAAGTTTTCACCCCACCCCCATTCAAAGATAAAGTCCTAACACGGTTGTGTATGTGTACACTTCTGTCCACATCAATCTGACAGTAAACCAATAGACTCATAGTGAAGTGTTAAACATTACACACTGTGCCTGTTCATCATAAGCACACCAAAGACAGACCCTTCGATACATAAAACACAATGCAGACAGAGAGGAGATTTTGAGTTTGGCTTGGTGCTTTCAAGTTTTAAAAATACTGATATTATTCTTTCTATCGCATACAGTTACTGTGGAGAGAGTTGAATGTTTGTGTGTGGTGTTTTTTGCATTGGAGCCTCTTCCTTAATACGTTATTTTCTCAGTTAGGTTGAGAAGTTTAAAAGCACATGATAAAAACTCTGGATTAAGAAAAAAAAAATCTAGTGGGGAGGCTCTGAGATTTTTACTTTTTTTTTTCATCTCTTTCTTCACTGTCTGTGATTAATCCAAGTACCCATGCACTCTGTCTTCTCTCTTCCACAAAATCCTGCATTCTGCTGATCAGTTTCCAGAACCGGTACCTTTACAGTACTGCTAAGTGTTCATTTATATGCACCTTTTGTCGTGTTTCCTGTACCCTATACCTCTATTGGCATTCAGTCACAGAGCATAAAAACCTTTGTTGCTTGTTATTAAAAGAAAGATTTAAAAGAAACAAAAGTTAAGGCAGGACCTATGTTCAGTTTTTGGTTTTAAGCGATGCCGTGTTCGCCAGTTATGAGCTTGTGTAATGTTCAAGATTCAGAAAGAAAAAGTAACAGCCGGGTTTTTGGATTTGTTGTAAACATAGCCTTATATGAAAGTTCTGTTTGCAAAAAAAAAAAAAAAAGAATTAATATACAGAATAAGTCTTCGTGTTTGCCCCTACCCTGCTATTGACTAAACCACTGACCCTATACAAAACCTGTGTAAATTATGTCTCGTTTTGGTATTTGAATATTTTTGTTTGTTTGTTTGTTTGTTTGTTTATTAAATGGGTGTACAACAGGTGTTTCTTTGTAACCCCTCTTACAATAAAACAAATTTTGTTTAATAATTAATGTTTACAAACTTTTTTTGACAGCAGAATAATTTACCTTTTTCATATAGGCTATATCTTTAAACTATTAGTTAATAAACACAACTGTATGTTTCTTGCTCAAGAACACTATACTAGCAGCTATCCTCTATGGATTAGTCATGCTAAACATTATAGATCTGAATCTAAACACTTTGCCTCACCCAGTGATTCATGATAAGACAAAACGTTGGAACAATGTATCATAAAATCTGTTACATTTTAGCAAAAGCTGTTACATAGCTATTGCTTTTTTAAAGCTACTGCTATTTTTTATTCTATTCAAGTGTGACCAGGCAATCTGATTGTCTGGCTAAATAATATTAGAAGCATTTATCACTAATTAATTAATTCGCAGTTACCTGGTTGCCAGGTAAAGTCGAAAAATAATAACTACTTTTTGTCGGATGACATCGTAAATATTTAAACGCTGTAATTGAAATTGTCAATATCAGACTACGCTCTTCACCCTCCTATTTGAATTTGCTTGCTCATGTACTACATAAACATTCGTGCTCGACGTCACGTCTGAATATTAGCAACTAAACCTCAGCAGTGATGTTTTCCTCGTAACATCATGCGTTGCCAGATTGTGCGCGAAAAATGCGTTTAAACAAGTAAATACATTTTTACCCGAGTTTCTAATAATTGTGCAGGTTTCGTGAATATTTTTATTATTAATAATAATAATAAAATCATTTGGTTAATCTTGCTACTACAACAGAGAAAAGGTATCTCCTCAATAAATCACTAAATCACACTTTCGCTTCTGTATACAGTATCCCAAAGTAATCTGGCAACTCTGGATAAAACACTCCCCCGAGGTACTGTAAATATTTCAAATAATTAATCTATAGCTTAGCTTAGCTAGTTCATGTTGTTATGAAGTCCACAGATAGAAAATATTAAATGAAACCACTTGAAAAGTGGGTTAGCTGTTTATTTATTTACAGTCGTTCACTTTTTTACAAAGGTTACGAGTCAAAACAAGTGTCAGGGGGGTTGGGCGTTTCTGCCAAACATACGACCGAGGTTTAACCTGACACACAACTCTTAACTTCCCCCAACCTTTTATTTCGTCATGCGAAAACGATCGCGATTCAAACTTTTAATGTACCTTGCTGTAGCTGGGTTAATAACACTTGTTTTCATCGCTTTTAGCAGTTCAGTATTAGGTCCGTCTCTTCCGCTAAATAGTCCTATCTCTAAAGAGCTCCATAAAGTGATCTCACCTTCAACATACAGGTTCATTCTAAACCAGCCAGAAGTGTGTGAGAAGAAGACTCCTTTCCTAATTCTAATGATCCCAGTTACTCTCAAAGAGGCAGAGGCGAGGACTGCTATCAGGAGGACATGGGGTCAAGATGGCTTGGTTCCTGGTGTGAGTATTTTACATATGTTTGTCGTTGGTCAGCCTGCACGAAGTGACCCAGTACTACAGGAACACCTTGAGAAGGAGAGCAAGGAATATGGAGACATTATTCAGTTGAATTTTGTGGACACCTACCAAAATCTGACAATCAAAACAATGATGATTATGAATTGGATAGCCACTTACTGCCAAAGTGCTTGGTATGCCATGAAGATTGACGCTGATATTTTTCTTAATGTGCATTACCTGGTGGACTACCTGCATGGCCAGGGTGAAACAAGGAAAGACTACATCACTGGATCGGTCATTTCAGATGCAGTTCCACACAGGGACAGCTTTAACAAATGGTACATCTCTGAGGATCTTTACCCGAAAACCTGGTATCCTGCATACGTTTCTGGAGCTGCCTATGTTTTTTCCACTGACCTGGCTGGAAAAATATCTTGGGCCTCAAGATTTGTGCAACCAATTCCACTTGAAGATGTCTACGTGGGGTTGTGTCTGGACGTGCTGGGTGTAAAACCAGTTTATGCAACACGGTTTCTTGGACTTAGAAATCTTTTTGAGGTGCGCAGACTTAAATATGAAAGATGCACTTTTGCCACCCGCATTATAGTAAATGGGTTTAAGCCAAAGAATCTTCTTCGCATTTGGCATGACTTTCAGAAGTATCGCTTTACGTGTTGAAAACAAATTAAATATAAAAATAAAACATAAATAGTCATTGTTATATAAGTAAAATAGAACATGTACAGGGTTGAAGTGGAGATTAGAAACACTTTAGATAACAGAAACATTTACAAAGACGTTTTCCCAAAATCCATCATCCTCCAGAAGGATGTAAAATTATAAAATTATGTTATTTACAGGATTTTTCTTAAAGTGTAAAAAGTCCTAATATGAATAATCTCTTTTTATTGGCAGATTATTGGCTCAATTATGTGCCCTTCTAAAGCTGTATTTATTTAAAGTAGATGCTTGTGCTCCTGTTTTTTCTATCTATGTATGTGTGTGATATGTAACCCTAGGCCACAAAAAGTAAAGATCATGTTACATGAAACTATTTTGTAAATGTCCTACTGTAAACATATAAAAACTTTTTGATTACTTATATACATTACTATGCAATTTTCTCAGTTTTTAGATAACAGATTTTCAAATACTTGTATCTCTGCCAAATATTCTCATATCATAACAAAGTATACATCAGTGGAAAGCTTATTTATTTTACTTTCAGGTGTAACCACTGGTTTTGTGGTTCAGAGTCACTTTGAACAATAATTATATTGTATAAAATAGTATTGGCCACACATTTACAATTTAAATACATAAAATCCTACTTATTTTGCTAAAGACTGAATATTTGTGATTATTGTCACAGTTGCACTGTGTATAACATTTGATCTTTTAGCAGTCACAAAACAATCATGTGCGAAATGTAAACAAATGGGGGCGCTCTTTCATCAATAATTTCAAGGGGGAAAAGCTTTTAAGTATTTCAGGATGCACTCTAGCGTTGCACTAGCTATTCACTAAAAGATTGAATGCTTAATATTTGGTGTATATTTATAATCAATTCAGCCCTGTGCTACATAATGATGTCCAGTAAATGTACCAGCCTGAGAGCCTGTATAATGTAGCAGATATGATTAGTATTGCATTACTGCGTGGTGTGTTAGCCCCTGGAAATCAGCTGTTCAGACATAAAGCATTTCGCCTTTATATACACAATGCTGTGTATATAGTTATACATATAAAGTTGCCATTTGGCTGGATTATGTCTGTTGATTTTGTTATTCTGTAAATTGTCAGTTTATCTACAAACCAGACGTAGTCTTCATAGTCCGCATGTGTAAGCATCATACTGCAGGTCTGTTCCCAGCCGGAGTAGTGTTTAAATCTGTTTTTTATAAACTAATCTTTATAGTGAACGAACTGCCATTGATTCATATTCGGCTCTGAATGAATCACTGACAAAATAGCGGCTCGGACTGGAGCGAGTCATCTTCTTCTTAAAGGGATAGAAAAAAACTGCTGTTAATACTAAGCCTCAGTTCATCTATTGTGACTTGAGAACAATGGCAGATGTTACACTGTTTACTGTTACAGTAAAATATATTTAAGTAGTTATTTTGTAATATTTATGTAATATTTTATTTTGAAATTGGCCTTTGCCAATGTAGATGTCTTCATACATAAGTTAAGTGAATAGAATGAAATAAATCCTGCACAAATTTTTTTTCATGCAGGTTCATTTTGTCAACTGTCATTAGTAGTGGATAATCCCCAGTCCAAGGACAGCACTGAGTTGTCATTGTGCAGGGATCATCACATGTTGTCATATCAGTATTATTATAATTACAACATGGCATAAATGCAGCATAATTTACAACAGCTAACGGCTCAGTTAGAATTAGGAACCAGAAAATTTTAGGCCTATAACAGATTTTTAAAAGTGTAAATCAGATCTTTGTACACAGCATGTTTCGAAAACAAATGCTTTTTAAATATGTATTCCTAATGTACAGTACTTAATTAATCCACAGAGCAACTGAGCAAATTTGTAATAGTATAAAGTGGCAGCTTCCTGTCATGAGAGGCATAAATTGAGACATAAACTGATGCTGTTTATTCTGACATCTTTTTAAAAATTGTTTGAAAATATAGCTATATAGTTTGTAGCACCCTCACTGCTTGTTGTAAAGAGTCAGTTCATGTGTGAGCTCCTGTGTCATATGGCAATATTTTGCCTGCATGTGTTGTTGTTTTGTTTTACTCAGAAGCAGTTATTGCATTTTATGAATTACAAATTTCCTTGATTATTATGCCAGAATGTGAGTGTTTCCTAGCCATATAAGAAAAAAATAGCAACTTTTCATTTTCTGTCAATCTTACCTGGTGTATAAAAGTCAAGCTTTAAATAGGAAAATTACTGAAACTTTTTTTTATTTTTATTCATTTTCGGCTTAGTCCCTTTATTAATCTGTGGTTGCCACAGCGGAATGAACCGCCAACTTATCCAGCACGTTTTACGCACCGGATGCCCTTCCAGCTGCAACCCATCACTGGGAAACATCCATACACACATACACTACGGACAATTTAGCTTACCCAATTCACCTGTACTGCATGTCTTTGGACTGTGGGGAAACCGGAGCACCCGGAGGAAACCCACGTGAACACGGGGAGAACATTTTTTTTTTTTTTTTTTTTAAACATGCAAACTCCACACAGAAATGCCACCTGACCCAGGCTCGAACCAGCGACCTTCTTGCTGTGATCGTGCTACCCACTGCGCCACTGTGACGCCCTTCACTGATCAGTCAGATCGGCTGAATGGATTAAAAAATGGTAAAAACCGTTTAACTCAACAGTGTAAAATGAAAAAAAAAAAAAAAAAAGTTGAGTGTTCCTTAAATTTGTATTTTTCATTGCATTTCACCTAATATGTTCTATTGAAGAAAAAGTTTCATTCATCTTGGATGGCTGAGGCTGAGTAAATGATCAGTATTTTTTTATTATGCCTTTTAACGACTTGGCTTTTTAATGAACAAACTACATATAAAAAGTTAGAATTATTTATAGATGTGTGAAAGCCTTACACAAGTTCAATTAAAATACACGTAGAGTATCATTTCTTATATTTATATTAAATAAATGCTCAGAAGCGGACAAAAAAATGTGGCCACTGGAGAGGAAAACGCTGTACACACGCAAATCGACACATACAGTGAAAAGATTCGGAAGATTCGAGTCACTGAATCAAAACAATACCCAGTTCAAAGCAACTCTCTGGTTCAAAGTAGAGCTATGGTCCAACAGGTGGGTGGAGCAGAACGCAACTATTATGACGTCATGGCAACTGGCTCCCACCACAGACACACACACACACATACGGTCCATTAAACATGTATTTCTCATCCAGGCTGAACCGCTTTAAACCCTGTCGAGCAGCTGAAGGAGGGCGTTTCGGTGAGTGTTTGTGGACAGTCAGCTTGGGTGACTGACGGTAAATGGAGTCCATCCAAGAAGCGCAGTAGAAGCGATGCCACCGGTTTGTCACCGACTAGAACTTGTTTATGGTTTGTAGTCGATTTTATTCGATCGGTCAGCAATCAATCAACAGCAGCAGCGGAGGTGAAAACGCCGGGGTGCTTTCTGCTGTAAGTAACCCATTGATTTATGTTTTGTTTTTTGTTTTTTTCGAGTGCTGTTGTGTTGTGCTTTTTGGTTATTTTCTAGTTTTGTGTGTATGTGTTTGTTAGTCTGAAACGATTCTTTAGAAAAATGCACGTGCAAATTAAAAAGGTAAAACATTTCTGGTTGTTAACAGCATCTTGCTCATCCACCCACTCACCCGTCTGTCATTTTCATGTTCTCAATTAGCATGTGAACAATTTGCAACAAAAATATTACTGAAATATAATAACTATTCCAAGTCTTTCTGTCTCGTATGATGCGATGTGATTTTAGACTTTATCAGAATTCATGTTGCATTTAAGATGCCTTGTCAGTTAAATATGTTAAATGTTTGTAAGTTCTTGCTGTGTTTTGTGTGTCTCTGTTCACGGTTGCTTTTGTGTGTCCCTTTTCTCAGCTTCTTTCATATAGGCACTTCCCAGTTTGTCTGTTTTGAGTTCAGACGGACCTCCCCTTCACCCACACCAAGATGCACATGAATAGCTTATTAAACCAGTGCAGTAAGTAACAATGCTTGGAAATTAATCAGTGTTTTGTCAACAGATGAAACAGTTAGTTATGCTGCTACTGTATACACCTGCATGTGTCATAAAGAACCGGTTTTCACCATTAGTTTGCTCTGCTGGCGAGGCCAGAAATTTGGACTTCGAAGAAAAAGGCATAAATGTCTTTTTGATTTAAACAGCTAATACATTTCAACAGCTAACATGACATTAATAGGTTTTGGCTGAAAGTTTTTTTTTTTTTTAAAGTTATTAGGATTAACATTAATTTGTCATTTGTTATAGAATAGAAGTGCACAATGATCTGCGCTCCTCCTTCAAGAACATATTTTATAATGCACAATATTATGGTGGGTTAGTTTAATGTTAATGCATCTGTTGGATTATTTCCTCGCTTCAGGTGTGTGCTGTTGGCCATGATGTTTTATATTTACTTTTAACTTGTGACATGACATGTCACGTGTGGCAGATGCACACTTTTAGATGTTTACTTGTATTCTGCAGTTAAGGTTTTTAAAATATAAAAGCAGTTGTCCACTCCACCGTATTTGCTTTTTTTTATCATTCAAATTAAAGGGATAGTTTACCCAAAAATTAAAATTCTGTCATGATTACTCACCCTTTACTTGTTTCAAACCTTTATGTGTTTTTTTATTCTGTTGAACATACAAGAAGATATTTTGAAGAAAGCTGGAAACCATTGACTTCCGTTTTATTTGATTTTCCTACCATTCTTCAAAATATCTTCTTTTGTGTCCAACATAAAGGTTTGAAACCACTTGAGGGAGAGTAAATCACTTCATTTTTGGGTGAACCAACTCTTTAATATCAAAATTTGTATTGTTTATCAGCTTCCAAATATAAAGAGTTAACAGTATTGGCCCAAATGGTCATAGTCTTGGAATATTATTATTTTTTCTTCCCCACAAAAAAACACTTTTGCCTCTCATCTAATTGGCTGGACCAACATCAGTCTGCATGGAACCAGTGACCCCCTGACCATTATGTAGCCTTGGCATTGCTTTGTTCTACCTAATGCGTTTGGTGATATTGGAACTCAATCAGAGATGTCTGGCTCATTAGAGAGGTTTGATAATCTGCGCTTGACCTCTCTCTCATCTCCATATTGCTGGGAATGAGTTGGCAGATTCACGCTGAGCATGTCATGAAGAGAATCCTGCAGAATAGATGTCCACAGATCTCTATAGCCGATGTCTTGATATTGTTACCTTGGTTAGACTCATTACTCAGTTTTTCCGACAAGGCTGTTGTGTTTCCAGTTGAAAAACTTTCCCTTGTTTCTCATCCTTGAATATTTGATGAACCTCATGTAAAATCTTATTGTAAAATGCATGTCTCCCATAATGTGAGGTGACATTTTTCCAATAGAAAAATATGATTGTCTCTGGTACTTTGTTGTCTTTCCTCTTTATGGACAGCACTCCACTATTATCGTTCATGAGGGTGTATATCTTTCAGCCTGTGCCCTCGTTTTGACATCACTGAGATCCTCCCTGCCCTTTGGTGTGAGACAGGAAAACAGCTTTCCTCCCTCCATCTCCTTCCAATAGTACACAGCCCTGTCCTGTCCCATCCCTCTCATATGAAACAGCATAGGTTTTTAGGAAGCTCTAGGAGTAATACTCTTAAAAGTGCTTTCAAATGAGTACAGCATAGATGTAGTTGTTGTTTGCGGAGTACAGAATTAAATACAAAATAATGTTGTAATGGGTCAAAGCTGAGGGTAGACGAGCCCAAAGGAATCAAACTTGTGAAGATAAGATGATGTGAGGAAGTGCGTAATGTTTATGTTGATGAAGCCTTGAGATGTGCTTGGCGTTGAGTTGCATACATGACATAAGAGGTATCTGATCAGTGACTCAATCATTCTGATAACATCAAAGTGTCGCTACACACTTAATACAAACAGATACTGTACAAAGATGATGACTTGTGAAATGCAAACATAGCACCAATTCCAGATATACTGTAATTGGGTTGGTTAATTGTTATTCATTTATTATACATTTATTTTAAAAATATATATTTTTAAGAAATTCATACTTCTATTTAGCAAGCACACTTCAAATAAATCATAGCTGACAGTTAAAACATTTACACTGTTACAATAAATGTTCATCAAATAATTTTAAAAAGTATCATTGTTTCCTCATTCCTCAAGCAGCTCAACTGTTGTCAGGATGTAGTATAGAGTTTAGATGCAAAAACCTTCTAAAATAACCATTTTTCTCAGCCTCCCATGTTTATGTTCGGTTATTTCACTTTAAAGGCATTGAAAAGAACCTATTCTTCACCATAAAGTGAGCTTACATAAGGAGCCTGAGAAAAATGCTCATTTTAGAAGAAAATTTCAGACGGCACTTAGACGCTTTTGCATCTAAACTCTTCATATATAAACACACACATACACACACTGCACTGTATAACAAATGAGCATATTCTAATGATTTCAGAAAGATTGCATGACTGGCAAAATAATCCTATTTTGCAATACAGAAATAAAGTGATTTGTTTCATGTATTCCAGTAGAAAACATATTTTAAAACACTTTTTTTTTTTTTTTTACCAAATTACTGCCAAATACATGGTTTAATAAGCATTAGAGGTGTATGCTAAATAAATGAATAAATATAAATAGCCATGTATGTATAGTTCTACAGTGCTAAATGAAATCATGTACGTAATTATCAGGATTCAGAACAAATAGAGAGAATATTTTTCATTTGCATGCGTTTTAGGACCTGTGACTGTGAGCATTTCAAGTTTGTAGCTTTAACAAAGATATGTTGTGTTTATTTTTTTCATTTACACAAATAAGATTAGGGGAGAGCGGGGACGAAATTAACGTTGGACGAAAGTAACAAAGCGACTTTCTTTAAAGTGCAGAAAGTAAATTATTGTAGCGATTCTTTTTTCCTTATTACAAGTTGTTTTTCTTTTCATGCATCACAGTAATGATCAATCTACAGGTTATTTAGTGCAATAGCACATCCTTAAGTTTGCAATCTCTGAGTTTTTCAGTTTAAAAGTAAATCAGGTTTAAATGGCAAGAGTTCCTGTGGGGACAAAAGTAACACTGTTATTTATGTCCCACTGCTAATAGCCATATTAGCCTTATTTTTCACTTCCACATTAGAGTTTGCAGTGTTTTGATTCATATGTTTTCTAAAATTAATGCATATTGCCAATAATAATAAAAAGTATTAATAAATTGTAGAAAATGTTAACATTTTGCATTGATGGATTGCTTTTAAAACATTTGATGAAACTGAAATTTAAAAGGAAAATGCAGTTTAATATTTTTTGCAAAAATAAAGGACAAAATATGTTTGCAGTTAACATTAACCAGGTCATCGTCAGATATATTTAAAATAAACAAGATTAAGTAAATCTAGCAAATATTGTTCTGTTACTTTTGACCCACCTGTGTGTTACTTTTGTCCCCTACTGATGGAATCAAAAGTGCAAAATGTGCAATTTATGTTTAAAGTGAAATTATTTTGAGGGGGTTCTACATTTTCTCAAAATACCACCCGATATTGATAGACCACACTTATGAGTTAGTAACCACAGCAAAAATATATTTCTCTCTAAAACATTATCTTTTGAAAATAGGTTTTTATGAAAAATATTACTTTCGTCCCCGCTCTCCCCATACAGTGTTATTTTACAGTTCATTTTTAAATTTATTTACCTAAAGACTATTAGACTACCCTTAAATCCATAAAGCGTTATTTATGTACCTCCTCACAGTTGTATTCTTCTGTGCATGACATTTGTTTATTAAGTATTGTGAAAATGCACTCTCCCAATTTTTCCCAATCAATCTAAAATGATAAATTCTTTCTAAATAGAGCTATATACAGTCAAAATATCACAATGTCAGTGTAATATCATGAATTCAGCGAATATAAATTGCACTGGATCGCATTTACATTGTCACTGTTTGTGATTGCAGCCTAATATAGAGACAAAGAAGTCTCTGTTCAAAACAGTTATGGTTGGGGAAACTAGATTTCGCTTGCTGTTCCTTTGATTGATTTTTCCCAGACAGGTGGGCTCCAGTCCTAACAAACTCATTACGACTAGACATCACACCTAAATTGCTTAAATAATTGAGTTTGTGCATGCACGCATGTGAGCTTGATCAATTCAGCATGCTGCGTTTGGACGTGCTGAAACCACAGCTCCAAGAAAAGACAGATAGAGATGGAAAAGAGAAATTTGGCTTTTTTTTATGTTTGGTTGGTATGCCACTGTGCTGAATGTTGTTTTGTGAGGAGAAAGAGAGTGGGAGAGAATGTGAGGGGGAGATTTCTGAAGCGACGCCAACAGATCCAGTCTGGAATAGAATACAGCTACTGCCTCTGCAGTTCACACCAATCCCAGAAACTCTGTGTGGAGAGGGAGAACTTGTCATAATGTGGATGAAAAGAATGCACAAAAACAAATGCACGACATGCTATGCATTGATGCTTATGTTGTGAGTGGAAACTGATTTACTTTGGTGTGAATTTCATGACTAGAGCAGCATGTGACATCAGTGCGAGTTCTTCTTATCACCGTCTGTATCGTCTCAGTTCTGATTTTCATTTGAATATGTTCAAGACTTTGTCTCATGCTTCTTTACATGTCACTGGCTCTTTAGGATCAAGTAATATTCATCTTAATTTGCATATCAGGTAATATGTTTTGTTCCATCATATTTATTATACAGTATTTTGCTGTGTTTGTGTGCTGATACAGTGCCTTGGCTGGTTTAGTGCCAAGTCTAAAGGCACTGGTTCAGTCCGGGTTTGTTTGGCAAAACAGAGAAAAAAAATCATAGTGTTGTCTAAAATATAAATCATTTGGTATTAATTTGTGTCTTTGTTGAATGGTTGTATAACATTAGTGTCAGATTTGCGTTCACCCCCACATGCTTTAGCGCTGTCGCCTCAAAGCAAGAAGGTCGCTGGTTCGAGCCTCGGCTGGGTCAGTTGGCATTTCTGTGTGGAGTTTGCATGTTCTCCCCATGCTTCGGTTTCCCCCACAAGTCCAACTACATGCACTATAGGTGAATTGGGTAAACTAAATTGTTCGGAATGTGTATGTGTGTGAATGGGAGTGTATGGATGTTTCCTAGTGATGGGTTGCGGCTGGAAGGGCATCCGCTGCGTAAAACATATGCTGGATAAGTTGGCGGTTCATTCCACTGTGGCGAATTTGTGAAAAATGGCGCTCTTGCTTGTGTAATGTTTTTTTCAGTGTTGTTGTTAAGTAACAATTGACCCTCTGCACACATTCTGATATGCTGTACCCCTTATTACACAATGTTGCCCTGAGACAACAAAAGTAAGTACCCTTATTACACACACACACACAATTTATATATATAAAGCTGAAATAAATGTAAATGTTGGATGAAAAACAGGATCATTTGGCAGCTATCAGTTAACTTAAAGCATTATAGAAATTAGAAACAAAATACCAATTGAACCAATCACAAGCATTCTTTTTTAATTAAAACCACATTTGACTTGCTTAAGACATCTAATTGCATGCAAAAAGGGGAAATCTGAAATCTGATGTTTCTCAAGGTTTCGACGTCTTTTCAGGCTGTCAACACCACTTGTTTCCTGTTCTGGTGTTAAGCAATGAGTCACTTCAACTTCGTGGCGTTTACCTCATGCAAGGAGCAGATCAGTGAGTCAAAGCAGGTTGTTAGATTGATTATAAACTGTGAATGAAAGTCTGCATTGTCATTTAGAGTCCAAATAGCATCAAAATAATTCTCAAATTAGTCCTTACATGAGATTTAGAGCAGTGATTTTTGTAACTATTGGTCGAAAAAATAAAAGCAAAAATTCTGTTTGCAGAATGTGTTAGTTGTGCATGCTGAAGTCTTCCTGTAAAAGTTGAGGGGGAATTTCCTCTCATGTGCATGTCAAGTCCGTTTGTGGGCCTTGTGACGGCATCCTCTGACGTGCTGCGTGCTGTGTAAACCTGGAGTCAATGTCTCCCTTTGACCCACATATTTCACAAACCCCGAGTCTCCTCTCCAGTGCCAGACATCAGCTCCACTTAGATAGTGTCTGTTTCCTCTGACGGTAAGTTGGAGTTTCACTCCACTTCCACTGCTGAATTTTATCACTGCAGTGTTAACTTGTATGGTTTTTGTCTCTAAATAAGTTTACATGATTGATGTTTAGTTGAGATGTTTCAGGAAGCTTTGCTTACAGCTTGATGCAAAAACATAAAGTACATGGTTTCAACAGGACATTTTGTTTATTGGTTTATAATCCATTATTTTCAGTATGAACAATGTACTCAGGTTGGCTTATGACGGTATAAAATTTTCATGTTGCGATTTAATTGCTGAAGCTTTTTATCACGCCATACAGTATTATCACGATATTTTACTGCAAAAAAGATGACTTGATTTATAAAAAACAAAACTTTATTGTATATACATGTTCTGAGTAAACAAATATTTCAACTAAATGTAATTGCAAAAGGATTATGAAGTACAAGAGGTAACACTTTACTATAAAGTCTCATTAGTAAATGTTAGCTAATGGATTAAAATCAACAGTGAGAAAAATCCAGAATTATCACTGTAACTATGTTAGTTTTATTTCAAATGATACAACTGAATTTGGCGACGCGGTGGCGCAGTGGGTAGCACGTTCGCCTCACAGCAAGAAGGTCGCTGGTTCGAGCCTCGGCTGGGTCAGTTGGCATTTCTGTGTGGAGTTTGCATGTTCTCCCCGTGTTCGCGTGGGTTTCCTCCGGGTGCTCCGGTTTCCCCCACAAGTCCAAAGACATGCGGTATAGGTGAATTGGGTATGCTGAAATTGTCCGTAGTGAATGAGTGTGTATGAATGTTTCCCAGTGATGGGTTGCAGCTGGAAGGGCATCCGCTGCGTAAAACATATGCTGGATAAGTTGGCGGTTCATCCCGCTGTGGCGACCCCAGATTAATAAAGGGACTAAGCCGAAAAGAAAATGAATGAATGAATGAACAACTGAATTTTATTAGTTATTAACTCATTAGTTATTAACATTTAATAAAGTCATTACACTGTAAAAAACAATTTGTACACGTTGTCCCAACACAAATCAATTAAGTTAGCTTAATCATTTTTACAAATTTAAGTGGATTGAATATACAACAATTAAGTTGTCCCCCAAAAACTTAAGAGTTCTGTTGTTTCAACTCATTTTAAGTAAGTAGTTTGAAGAACGTAACGGTTACTAAAGTAACCCTCGTTCCCCGAGGGGGGGAACGGAAATGCTATGTGGAAACTTCCACTATGGGGATTTCGTCAGAAAGCCAATCATTCTGAAGAGTAATTAAACGGGCCAATGAAATGCCAATGAGTTGGCGGTGTCAGTGTGCGCAGCTGGCAGCAATCACAATCAGCTTGTGAATAAGAATGCCCGCTGTGCCACACAACAACACCTTTTCTAGCTGAAGAAGCCGAACTACAGCTGTCAGCTAAGGCGCAATCCCTGTGGCGAAGGAACATAGCATTTCCGTTCCCCCCCTCGGGGAACGAGGGTTACTTTAGTAACCGTTACGTTCCCCAGCGGGAGGGGAACTACAATGCTATGTGGAAACTTCCACTATGGGGAAATCTATGTAAAACGCCACAGTGACTGAACCTTACCACGTCGCTGGTGAGAGGTTTGCCAGGCTCCGGCGTGAGCGCACCATCATCACCAGAGACGCAGCCCACCAACGTGTCCCCTGGCCCTAACTTACCTTACTTACCTGTGAAGCACTTAAAGGCTTATTTATATTTTTTGGGGAGTCGTAAAAAATACACCTAGTTAAGATACTAGGAGTTTTAAATTACGACAGTACGTTGGGAAGCGTGCAGTCCCGATAGGGAGGACGCTGCGGAGGCCACCTGCTGCCCAATGGGGAGACCTGGTGGCAGGAAGACATATGGACTAACCCTGAAAGGGGGAGAACACATATGAAGGATGGTTAGCGGGGAGGGAAGACACGGGCCCGCCTAAGAGGAGGAACTACACCGTGGCTGAATGAAGCATATGGGATCGCCAGCGGGGATCGCGCATAGCAGGCACCTATACCCAGAACGCGGGCTGACCAAGTGGGCATGCCAACTACGTAATGGGCCAGGCACCTGACTCCTCCGCTGAGTCAGATGCTGGGGGCCTCGGAGGAACTCTGCAGGGTTCGCCAAATGGGGAACTCAACTGAACAGAGTGAATAAGCGCACGAATCTCTGTGTTAGAGAGAAAGGCGCAGCAAGCGTGTTTCAACACCGTACTGAATTTCCTCATTCACTGGCGTATCCAGCACACGTGAGGAAAATCAGCCCACTTAAAGGTTATAGAATCTTTACGAATGTATTAGGTGTCGCCCAGCCCGCAGCTCTACAGATGTCTGTTAGAGAGGCGCCGCGTGCTTACGCTCAAGAGAAGGCGATACTCTTAATCGAGTGCGCTCTCACTCCCGGTGTACGCGGCTCACCCTGGCATAGAAAAGCGAGGGAGATGGCATCCACTATCCAGTGGGTCAACCTCAGAATGGATACGGCACTTCCCGTCTGCCGATCATAACAGAAAAGGAGCTGCTTAGAGTCGTAAGCTCTAATGCGGTCACAAGCGCCGAGCGCGAATAGGACACAGCAAAGAAAGGGGCTGGGTCTGCCTCCTCCGTGGGCAGCGCTTGCAGGTTCACTACATAGTCTAAAGAAGCGCTGTAGGAACCTCGGGCACCTAGGTGGGCCGGGGTCTCAGGAAAACGTGAGAGTGGGCCGGCCCGAATTGCTGGCACACTTCGCTGACCGAAAATGCCTCCAGATACCCGACCCTCTTGACCGATGCCAACGCGACCAGCAGAGCTGTCTACCTGGACAGAAAACTTAAAGATACTGAGTCGAGTGGATCGAGCAGACCTCTCCTAAGAGAGATCTCCAAGTGGGTATGAGAGGGGGACAGGATTGATTTAATTAACCAGCATCTCGCGCCTCTGGGAACTGGATGATGAGGCGATGCTTTCCCAGCGCGCCGCCATCCCCGCGTCCTCAGAGCGGGGATGATCGTAACGCCAACCCCTCAGTGCGAAGGGGACAGCCTTAGCTCAGCCAGCTGAAGGAGGAAAGCATCACACTGATCTGGCATGTCCGGGGTCCTTCTCGGAGTGAAGTACACCACACAGCGAATAGACTCCACTTCAGGGCGTAGGCATGCCTCGTAGAGGGTGCTCTAGCCTGAGTGACGGTGTTAACCACCGAACCGGTAAGTCACCTAAGTCCTCCACGCTCCATCTATGGACCTTACACGTGATTCCAGAGATCTGGGCGTGGGTGCCAGATGGTGCCTTTTCCAAAGAAGAAGGAGCTTCTTCAAAGGGATATGCCAGGGAGGGGCCGTCACGAGGAGAGAGCTGAAATACAGATCAGATTGAGCCAGAGGCGCAATAACAGACCTGGTCCTCGTCCTCCCTGACGTAACACAGTATCTGCGAGTAGGCTCACTGGAGAGAAATGCATATTTACGCACGCCCAGGGGCCATCTGTGTTAGCCAGCGCGCAGAGCGCACCTATAACAGCTGGACAGCCGGGGGTGGAGTCTCAGTTTTCCCGGGCGTGAACTGCCGTGAGAGCGCATCGGCTGCACGGTTGAGTTCGCCGCGGGAAAAAATGGCATGCAGCGATTCCGCCGCGAAAGACTCCGGAGGAGCAGACGGCGAGCGAGCTGAGACATGCGGCGAGAGCGGATACCCCCTGTGTGGTTGATATACGCCATCGTCGCCGTGCTGTCCGTCCTGACCAGCACGTGTTTCCCCTCTAGCACCGGTAAAAACAGTGCAGCGCGAGATACACTGCCAACAGCTCCAGGCAATTAATATGCCAATGCAACCGGGTTCCTTCCACGGACCCGCAGCTGCATGCCCGCAACACACGGCCCCCCAGCGCGTACTGGAAGCATCCGTCGAAACGACGACATGCCTGGACACTTGTTCTAGAGGCACACAGGCCTGTAGAAACGCAGGGTCCGTCCAGAGGCTGAGGGCACGGCGACACAGCAGAGTGACAGTCACCCGGTGCGTGCCATGCGCGTCTAGGGACCTGATCGGGAAGCCAATGCTGAAGCGGTCTCATATGGAACAGCCCGAGCGGCGTGAAGCGGCCACGGATGCCATATGCCCCAGGAGCCTCTGAAATGATATCAGTGGGACCACAGTTTTCCTGTCGAACGCTCTCAGACAGGTCAGCATCAGCCCAGCGCGCTCTCGAGGGAGGCGCGCCTTCATGGTGATCAAGTCCAGCTCCAACCCGAGAAAAAAGATGCTCTGCACGGGGGCGAGCCTACTCCTTTCTCGGTTGACCCGAAACCCCAACAGGTCGAGGTGCCGGAGCACCCAGTCCCTGTACATAATCAATTGATCCCGCGAGTGAGCTAAAAAGCCAGTCATCGAGATAATGGAGTATGCAGATGCCCGCGAGCCGAAGGCGCATTAGGGCATCCTCCGCGAGCTTCGTGAAAACCCGCGGAGACAGGGAGAGCCAGAAAGGGAGGACTTTGTACTATCATGCTCGACCCTCGCACGCAAACCGCAGCCGGTGGCGTGGGAAAATGGAGAAATTAATGTACGTGTCCTTCAGGTCTATCGCTGCAGACCAATCCTGAGGACGGACGCACCAGGGGATGTGCTTCTGCATGAGTATTCTGAGCGGCTGCTTGTAAGGCAGCGGGTCAAAATGCGCAGAACTAGGATTGGTCATAACCCACTGCTCTTTTAGGGTACGATGAAGTACAGACTAAAAAGCCCATACCTCATCTCGGCTGGAGGGACCGGCTTGATTGCATCCTTCGCCAGGAGGACAGCAATCTCCTCGCACAAGAGAGGGGCGGACACAGGGCTGACACCTGGTGTAATACACGCCCGTGAACTTGGGGGACCGTTTAGCGAACTGAATCGCATAGCCGAGTCTGATTGTCCGAATGAGCATGACACGTGCTGAGGCGGTGATCGTCTGTAAGGTGCTCAACGCTGCCGCTTAACCAGTTGAACGGACAGGGCGGCGGAGCAGATTTTGGAGCCACAGACGAGCGCCCTCGGCGAGAAGCAGCCAAAGTGGACGAATCGACGGGGAGAGCGGTTTTTGAGCCCGCCGATCGCACTTGACTACTCTTTCACCGAAGTGAATTCCTGGGTGAACTCACCCCGGTGTCGCCGAACAGGCCAGCCTGGGATATGGGTGTGTTAAGAAAGCGAACTTTGTCAACGACACGCATATCTGCCAGGTTTAGCCAGAGGTGGCGTTCCTGGACCACTAGTGTGGTCATCGTCCTTCCCAGGGCACGCGCAGCCGACCTGGTGTTTTTAGAGCAAAGTCGGTTGCAATGCGTAGTGCATTAAGCCTGGGTCGGAACCTTTCTCGTGCCGCTGGGCCAGCGCTTGGACTAGCCATAGCAAGCAAAACGGAAGCAGCCTGGCCCGCAGCAGTGTAGGCTCTGGCCATGAGGGACGCAGACAACCTACACGCTTTGGACGGGAGCCGAGGCTAACCACGCCAGGAAGGGGCACCACGCGGTCAAGATTGACCGCGCTAGCACATTCGACCTGGGGTTTTGCCTCGTACCCCCTGGCTGCTCCGTCATCGAGGAAGGTGAGGGCGGAGCGCACGCAGACCTGGCAGAAAAAGGTGCCCTCAGCGCTGCGTGAACTTACTGTGCACCTCCGGGAAGAAGGGGACGGGAGGCTTAGAGGGTTTCCCCTTCTTATCCTCCACGTAACACCCATCTAATCGGTCCGGCGACGAAGCTGGGGGACAAGCCATCTCCAGCCTCGTCGCCGAAGCAGCCCGGGTTAGCACGGCCATCATATAAGATGCCATATCCGGAGCCTCGCTTACCACCCCTGAGGGAGGAAGCGGGTCCGAATTGTCATCTGAAAATGACAGCCCACCCTCCGATGCATCGATGGACATCTGGTCCTCGGTGTCATCGAGTGAGAGGGCGACCCTCTCGAAGGATGGTGCGCTTCTCTCACTCGAAGCTTGGATGGAGCGCGCTGAGGAATGGGAGGTCCGCAAGCCCGAGGGCGGCGGATTGACCCCCACTGTGACCCTCAGATCTGCCCGAGTGCCAACAGCTACTTGTGGGGGACAACAGGGGTGGTTCGCCCTTTTGCAAGAGCGAGCCGCGATCTTAGCTGCGCAACAGACATGCCATCGCAGTGATGGCATGCGCTGCCCGCGAGCACCGCATTAACATGCTGGTCCCCCAGACATGCAATACAGTGCTCGTGCCCATCATCCGTGGACAGGAAACCACCGCATCCAGAAACGCACGGTCGGAGCGACGTCTTTAAAAAGACGCGCTGCACGACCGTGTTGCTCTTTTAGGAAATTTGCTTAAATTTATACGCACCGCTCTTGAAGTACCGGTCCAGCGAAACGCCCAGGGACAGGAGAAACCCAGCTCGACCACCGCTGCTCACGTTGTTGCTCGCGCTGGAACCGGGAGAAATCAGCCTCTCAGAAGACGGCAGCTTTCTCTCACTCTCTCTCGAACAAAGTCGGAGAATGACAGCAAAACGTCTCTTTCAGACTGCACATGAGGCTTCTGAAAGTGAAAAGGTGTTGTTGTGTGGCACAGCCGGCATTCTTATTCATAAGCTGATTGTGATTGCTACCAGCTGCGCACGCTGACACCGCCAACTCATTGGCATTTCATTGGCCCGTTTAATTACTCTTCAGAATGATTGGCTTTCTGACGAAATCCCCATAGTGGAAGTTTCCACATAGCATTGTAGTTCCCCTCCCGCTGGGGAACAAGCAGCAAAAGTCATGAGTGTATGACTTGTAATCAGATTGCGACTACAATTTTAATGTGTTCTAAGAAATGGCTAAGAATCAGCTAAGATTAATAAAAACTATTGTATAGTTTTCATTGTCAGTTAAGTTAAATGAACTAATGTTAACTATCAGAGTCTAATTGCACAGTGCTAACGTACATTAGCCCTAATTTTAACAGAATTTTCAATCAATATTTCATCATGTAGTAGGCCAGGTTAACCTAAAAAGTTATTAAGCTAACCAAGTCTCCAAGCATTGAATTGAATTTACTTTAGAAAGATCTCCAAAAGTCTAAATAATACATAACTGTTCCATGTATTTTAAAGTGCCCTGTTATCTATATTGTGCATGTTCATTATCACGATATATTGATTTATTGAATATCAGCTTATATCTTTACACATTCACAAGCTTAAAAAAAAAATTTAATTTCTCTGTAAGTTTTCATATAGGAACCTGCAGAAGTCTGAAGCAAGTCTTGCAGTCTTTTTTTTTTCATTTTGAGATTAAAATACAGAACGCAGTGGATGAAAGAAACTTTGAGTGAAACAGACTGACAGAAAGGATCGCAATCTAAGCGTTTTGCTTTTTAGTTGTAAAAGCAAAAGGGCTGTGTTTGTGGATCTGCTGCTGGAAACACAAAGACTGCATGTTTGTGCTTTACTCATCATGAATACTACTGGATGATTCCTGCTTGAGTAACAAAGCTCTGCGGGTCGGGTAAAGCGTGCCACTCCGCGCTGTTCCCCGACAGCATCATTGGGCTGTGATGACAGTCACCATTGACTTCAGTGGCCCACATTACTGGCAGTGTCGCCACTTATCCACGTAGCTGTAAGCACAAGTTCTACCTGTATATAATTTTAAGTTTGAGTAAGACATGTTGTATGGTCTGTATTTCAGTGTATATGTTTGCTGAATTTGTGGAGTTTTTTTGTATTTGCTTCTCAACTTCACAAGAAGACCACATTAATGTCTGACATTGCACATTTCCTTTTGCAAATATCCTGTGTGGGTTTAGATTAGAAGGACCCACCATACAGGTTCTGTCAAAAACACAGTACCAAACAGTAAGATTGCAATGTAATTTTCTTTTTTAATGTCATTGTATTTCTTTATATTTTATCCCTGTTATGGCAAAACTGAATTTTCAGTAAGCATTGCTTTAGTCTTCAGTGTCACATCATTTTCTGATTTGATTCTCAAGAAGCAAAATGTATTATCATCAGTGTTAGGGCTGGGCGATATGATGGTAGATATTGTTAACAATTGCCATCAATGACGTGGCATTTTGTCATCAATTGCTAACTGTAACAGATTTTTTATTACATACGACATATAAATAAATACCACAACATGTAAATAAGTGCATTTGCCTGAGCAAGACGATGCACATATGAGAGGAAATGCTCAGAGTTTTTCAAAAATGCGTTTGTGTTTACATATTTATCTGTTGATTTGAAAGATTTTGAAAACTTTAGGAAACTTTATAATAATAGTTTGTCCACACAGTTCTGAACTTTGACATACAGTGGGATTGTTTGTTATGTAAAGGTTCATTAAAGATCATACTTCATTTACTATATAATATTTATCAAGATTCAAATGAAAGGAAAACATAATTAAATAGTGAATTCATTTCTGTAGTTTATTTATCACATAAAGCCCTTTTTGCTGATTTTCCTACCTGTTTAAGTAACTGTATTATGAAATAAATGGTTACTGCGAAATCAAATTTTGATTATACTGCCCACCCCTAATCAATAATGAAAAAGTTGCATTTGGGCCTGGTTAGACCTGTCTTGATCATGAGTCATTTAGATCCTTTTCAGATGATTCTGACATAAAAGTATTTCTTAAAAATATAAACCATGGACCTATTATTTAATAGTCAACTGTGTGTTTTTTTTCTTTACATTTTGTCACTCAAATGTGTTTGGACAAACAATTTCAGGTTTATCAAGATTGTCTCATTAATTGCAATTAGATCAAATAATCACAAGCAGGTGGTCAACCAATAATCATGACATGCCTATGCTGGTTAATATTATGTTGAACCACTGTAAAATTGTTTCTATTTAAATTTCTTTCTTAACTTTTTTTTGGTCCACAAATCATATTTGTGCTAAATAAAAGTATTAATAAGGGGAAAAAAAACTTACTGACCCCAAGCTTATAAACAATAGTGTAAATTACAGTGTTTAATAGCTATGTTACTATTTACAATAGGCTTTTGAAGTCAAAATGAAGATGGTCATTTACTCATCTTCAAGTTGTTCAAAACCCCAGTGACTTTTAGGCTCAGTTTAATACTAACTCTGCCTGTTTGTACAGTAAAAAACATAGTGTCAATGAGCTATCATACTCCAAAAGTCACATTAAAAACACCTTATAACTATTTCAATTTTTTTTACTGTCACTGTATGCATTCGCTCTATGGAAAAGATCAAACTTGACATTATTCAAAATATTTTAATTTCTGAATTTCAGAAGTGATAAAGTCATGTTTGGAATGCCCCGAAGGTAGAAACATTATTATAGAATTTACATTTTGCGTGTGAACTGATTTCTCAAATGTCTCTTAGGCTTTAATTGTGTGCTCAAGCTTGTAAGGTCTCATTTGTGTTTCGATCTGGAACAGTCAGTCTTTCACCTGCATGCATCTTCCTCTGCATGTTGTCCGCTGCTATTTTAAGAGACTGTTATTCTGCCACTTTTATACCCGCTGCAGCAAACGACAGAGAGCCTTCTTACTCATTGAGCTGATCCAGTTCTTACTGTATGAGCATCAAACAGGAGCTTCACAAATACGGCTTCCTTCAGATTTAATATTTTATGAGGCTGTTTACAAAGATCTCTTTGATTTGAAGTACATGTTATTAAACTTTCATTTAACATTGCATTTTAACACAGTTTTCCTTGTTAGCACTCTTCAGGGAAAGCTTTGTTTTTTTTCAACACTGTTTATGTGTGTGTTTGGTTTTCAGCTGAGATCTCCAGGATGTGTGAGGTGGACGTTTCGTCTGAGCCCACAAGCCCGACACTCTGCAATGAGTCTTCTGACACGTACTGCCACGTGGATCGCTGGCAGAAACTGCGCACCGCCGTCCGCAAGCTGGAGTTCTGGGAGAACTTCACACATGAACTGATTGGCAGTGGATTCTTTTCGAAGGTCTACAAGGTAACGCTTGAAATCTCTGAAATCTGTTGGCGTGGTTGTTATTATAGTGATTATGAAAGTGAGTGCTAAAATATTTTAACAGAGATGATTGTCTCAGTCCTTTAACACATTTGTTTGTTGAGAATTTTTTTATTGCAACAAATTTAGAAGAATTAATAACTTTTACTAATGGTTATTTTGTTTCTGGCAGTTACTGTGACTTTCTTTTACATTTGTACAAAATTTCAATGAATTTATAGAAGCTTGTTTCCACAAGTCATTTCGACATTTTATCTCATGGTTCTGATTTTCGCTAATTAATTATAAACTTGCAAGTGTAAAGTTCTTGCAAAACATCTGGGGGAAAAAATGATTTGCATCTTATTATTTTAAGTTATAAACAATTGCTCAAAAGAATTAAAGAATTATCAAAAATGCAAGAACGACCAAAACTCGAAATAGTCAGAAAAAAAATCAAATAAGAATTGCACAATATAAACTAGTTTTACGTCTTATAATTCAGACAGAATTGTCACATACATTGAATCAATTTTGACTTTGTGTGTGCGTGTAATATTTTCAATAAATAGTGAAGTCTGTCATGCATTAAGCACTGATAAATACGTTGTAAAAGAAAGTTACATATTGTTGTACTTCAGAAGGTTCTCCAGTGTGTGTGTATACTGCATTCATACAGTGCAGTATTGTAGTCCTGCTCATTAGGACACCTTTGTCCTCTAAGTCCAGTTTGAGGAGGCCTTCGTGCCTCAGTACATGATGGCCATTAATGGGTTCCTCATGAGTCCCTGCTCTGTAAATTATATAAGCGATGATTGCACAGCTCAACTGTCATTAGTTCTTGCCCTTCCTGTGTATTAGCATGAAAGAGTTTCTCTGTGATTGTAGAAAAAGGAATGTTTTAATGCCTCTTTAGGATTTATTCCCTTCTTTCTGTTCGGCTTTTTTATTTATTGTCATTTAATTGAATTTAATTCCAGGTGATCCACAACACCACACGGAAGGTGATGGTAGTAAAGATATATAAGAATGATGTTGATCAGGACAGCATTGTACGAGAAATCAGCCTGTTGCAGAAACTCTCACACCCCAACATTGTGAGGTAATGCTTATTAACCATAAATCCATCCATCCATCCTGGTAAAATTTCTCTTTGCTTTAAGGCTTGCATTTTTGACAAATCTTTATTTATTGAAATGAAGCTATGGAAGCTTATTTCCTTCACAGAAAAAAGTAAAAAAAACTACTTTGTCTATCTCACAGTTTTCCCCTCAGAATAGAGTTTTTCAAAGATGGAAAATGATTAATTGTGAGTTAACATCTCACAATTTTGTGACAGTTTCCTCAGTATTTTTGTATCTTGCAAACTCTTTGCAATTATAATTACTGTATATACAAGGGGTGGCGCAGTGGATAGCGCTGTCGCCTCACAGCTAGAAGGTTGCTGGTTCGAGCCTCGGCTGGGTCAGTTGGCATTTCTGTGTGGAGTTTAAATGTTCTTTTCCTCCGGGTGCTCCGGTTTCCCCCACAAGTCCAAAGACATGCGCTATAGGTGAATTGGGTAAGCTAAATTGGCCGTAGTGTATGTGTGTGAATGAGAGTGTATGGGTGTTTCCCAGTGATGGGTTGCAGCTGGAAGGGCATCCGCTGCGTAAAACATATGCTGGATAAGTTGGCGGTTCATTCTACTGTGGCGACCCCTGATTAATAAAGGGACTAAGCCGAAAAGAAAATGAATGTGATGTATATACAAGTCAAGTCACCTTTACTTTTATAGCGTTTATACAATGTAGATTTGTGTGAAATCTGCTTTGTACAGATGAGCAGGAAAACTATGTATATATGACCCTACTTCACCCTTATCTACTAACTTCACGTTATGGTTTGCTTTTTGAAGAAAACGGTAAAAAACAACTTAAACCAAATAAAATCAGCTTTGTAATTGGTCAGTTCACCTGTCAGTCAGACTTCTTGCAATTGGCCAGTTCTTAGGGGAAAATCAGATGGATGGAAATCACAGTTGTCTTTTTATGCGTCTCATGGTGGAAACAGACTTATATCTGATGTTGAGTCCAGAATTGTCTGATAGTAATTAAAATGTGTCTCAAGGTTGAATGAATGGACACCCACAGTGTGCAGTGCTGAAATATACATATTGTAGACTACTATGAAGAAGCTAAAATTGTTTTTTGTGGTTATTTCCATACTACAGTTTGTTGTTTTTTGCATTATTAAAGAAGATGAGTAATGTAGGCATTTCTAATCTTTAACTGGCAATGAATATACACATAGTATCTTTCACTTTGATGACAGACTCATCTGTACAAGATTGTGATGATGAATCCTGACAGGACTGTTAGAGTCAGACCAAGCCCCGTCCAGCTCAGCACTCTTATATCTTCTGTTAATCTTACACAATGATGACGTAGGTTTGTCTTAGCAATCTCACAATGGATGTTTCCAGTGAGTTTTATGGAAGGACAAATCCATATTCATTCCTGCCTGTGCAGTGTTAATTTATCACAACTTTCCACTCGCTGCCAGCTGTCATCTCCCCATGACCGATCACAGTCATTTTCACCCATGAACAAAATGGCAGAATGTGACAAAAACCATACGAGGTCACCATTACACAGTGAAATATAGTTTTATTTACACATATTCACAGCTTCACTGATTCATAGCTCTAATAAATCTAAAAGGTGATGACAGTTAAAACTTGAATATCACTTTTTAACTTGACTTTTTAACTATTTCTAAGTTTGAACTGTCTCAACTTCCTCAACATTGCAGATTTAGGACATAAGTAATTCTGAGTGTTTGTTATCTCCTTTTATTTCTCTTTTTTCCCCAGGTATCTGGGTATTTGTGTCAAAGAAGACAAGCTGTACCCAATTCTGGAGGTGAGTTTGTTCTCTGATTCTTTTAGATTTTACTTTGAAGTAATTGCAAACTGCACATTTGTTGGACTCAACAATATGTTTATTTCTCCTGTTCTCTTTAAAGACTTATTAATGCAGTATATGCACACAGACTTTTAATTTTCCTTCAGCATTCTTGCATTACAAAACTGCCAAGTTTAAGATCTGATTTCTTAAAAAAAATCAGTGATCTTCACTGCCTGATTGATATACGATATAAAGTGGGTCTCAGACCAGACAAGAAGCTACATTGAATTCCATTTTTTTCCCGCCATTTCTTTAAAATATGAACGTTTATTTTACCCCAGCATTTTCAATGGAGTTTCTGCACTAGCCTGCAGGTACTGACAGCGCTAGCTAGCATTGACATGGTCTTTCATCTCATTTTACGCTTGAACAACTAAATGAATGCTTAAGTCTATTTAACTGATTGTATTTTAATTACATTACAACATCGATGCTGTAAAAAGAACCTTATAAAATTGAATATAGTCACATTGACCTTTCACCGGAAGTTTATGGTTGGCTGAAAAACAGTAGCTGTGCATATAGCCCATTCAGTAGCTCAGCTAGCAATAATTTTTTTTATGTGCATGCTGGAATTTATTTGGTTAATGTGTTTCTATATTAGCTTTTTTCTTATTGGATAAAACGTTTATCGTGCTTACTTGCGCGCATACGTTTTTAATGCACATTTTCAAAATTTATGTGCATCCGTGCATTGGCGTTTTTAGAGCGATATTCCAAAATGAGCATAAAAATAGGTGGGTGGAATCATAGCTAAAACAGAAGTGCATGTTTGTGAGTGTGTTTCTCTTGACAGTATGTGAGTGGAGGATGTCTAGAGGAGCTGTTGGCCAGGCAGGATGTGCCTTTGTGCTGGAGAGAGAAAGTAGACCTGGCCTCGGACATCACCAGAGGGATGATTTACCTCCACTACAAGAACATTTACCACAGGGATCTCAACTCTAAGGTACAGCATGGCTCTCAGTCACGCTCATCTTCAGTCACAATAGTAGATCAGCCATCTAGAGTTACAGGGAGTTGTTCTCCCCTGAGAAATGCAGACAGAGATGTTTGCGCTTGAGAGTTTCACTGGTTGCCAGGATTCACACGAGTGCTCTCCAAACCTGGGCCGATTGCGGTGCAACAAGGCCAGTCTATTGTGATGGTAATAAACTCTCCCATTCTGTGTCTCTCTCTACCCTTCCCATCTCATTTGAGAGTGCAGAAATGCACATAGTATAGGCTTGCAGATCCCCACCCTTTGGTTTTCAGCCTGGCCTTGTCTCTCTGCTGCTGTCTATTTGTCAGCCTTTCAGATCTGAACAATGAGCCGACAAAAATGCCAGCCACACCATTTGCAATATAGTGACATCTAGCATGCTGGTTAGCGGACCAGCGTTTGCTTGGCATTTGGCATAGATGGCCATAAACCAGTATTTTCTAAGACAGTAGCTTTTTTACGGGCACATATTTAGTTATTTTATGCCAACAAAACACTGTAAAGGACATATTTACAATGTATACAGTTGACGACAAAATTTTTAGACATGAAAATTTAAATCTTCCCAAGTGCTGTTAAACAAAGTGCAACATTTTTAAACATAATAGTTTTAGTTGCTTATTTATTTTGTCTTTGCCATGATGACAGCACACAATATTTTACTAGTTATTTAACAAGATACTAGTATTCAGCTTAAAGTGCTATTTAAAGGCCTAACTAACTAATAACTAGGCAAGTTTGGTTAGTTTTCTAATTATTGGGTAACAGTGGTTTGTTTTGTAGCCAATCAGAAAAAGGGGCTAATAATATTGATCTTAGCAGTTTTTAAATTTTTAAAAAAACATATATTTATTTTTTTATTCCCGACAAACTAAAAGAAATAAGACTTTCTTTAGGAGAAAATAAAACTGGAAATACCATGAAAAATGTCCTTGCTCTGTTAAGCATCACTTGGGAAATATTTGAAGAAGAAAAAAAAGATTCACAGGAGAGCTAATCATTTTGTATGCAACTATATAGAAGGAGAGAGATGCCATCAGTTATTTTATTTTTTGTATTGAATCAAGCAACCTCAGTGCCCTTATTTCAAACCCAGCCATTATCAGCAGAGCCGGAGGGTGCTGCAACACTCTTCGTATGCATGAGTTACTCTTTCTAAATTTGGAGATTTCTAGGCTCAAGGGCTGCATTTGGAGTTTTCTTAGTCCTATAATCATAGGTCAGTTTTTGGGACAGAGACTCAGCTGAGGTTTCTAATTCAACCCAGATGCAGAACGTACTGTTTTCTCCATCAGCACTTTCTGCTAAAAGAATCTCTCTGCTTTGAGTAACGTCTGGCTGATACCTGGAGTCCCTTTACTCTGGTCAGCCTCACCGGCTCCTCATTGCTCTTTCCACTAAAATAGCAGGCTGTTTTATTACACCCACAGTCATTTAGCTTTAAAGGAACACTCCATGTTTTTTGAAAATAGGCTCATTTTACAAGTCATTTATAAAAGAGTTAAATAGTTCTGCTGATCTCCGGTACTGGAAGGAGCACTTTTTTTTTTAGCTTAGCATAAATCATTGAATCGGATTAGACCATTAGCATCTCGCTCATATTTTTAAAAACAGTTTAGATAATATGGTAACACCTTACAATAAGGTTTTATTAGTTGATGTTAGTTAATGCATTTGCTAACATGAACAAACAATGAACAATACATTTATTATGGTATTCATTTATGTTTGTTGACATTAGTTAATGAAAATAAAGTTGTTCATTATTAGTTCATGTTAACTCATGGTGCATTTGAAGAATTTAGCCTAAATGTTGTGTTTGTAGCCATGACACATCATCACTCCAAATCATTCAAACTGCTAAAAGCGAGGTATAACATTTCATAGCTGTACCTCAGGGGTTTGACAGACGGAAGAGGGGAATTGTAGGCGGTCGAGACCCTTTGGCGAGATGCAGGGTCTGCTGAATAATTCATTACACCAAGAAACAGCCTTGGTTTCAGTTCTGCTTCAGCCGCCGGGCTCATTGTCTCCGAAGGCCATTCATAGACATGCTACACACACAATAGCAGTCATGCATTTGACTGTTTTTATCCGTCTATCATCTGTATTGTGTTCAGATGACATTTAGCTTATTTATATGAAACTCCACACTCATGGCAGAAAGCACAGGGTCAAGCTTGGTGTTTGTTTTTGTTTGCTTGATTGTAAAATGAAATGTCTGCCATATGGAGGTGTTATTTTAATTGGTACTAGACCAGTGTGCTAGTATTTTACATTTCTCACACTAGGGTCTATGGCCTCAAAGGTGGCTGCAATGGAATTACCTAGACGTAATAAATATAATTGATCGATAGATAATTTTTTTTATTTTATTATAAAATAAATATATATTACATTATTATTATTATTATTTTTTTTTTTTTCAGTTTTCATTTGTGTATTTGATGTTAAGTGTTGGTGTCTATTGTGTTAAGTGTGTCATTCTTGTTATGTGAAGCACCACCATGTCTGAATGAATTGCCCCAAGGGGATTAATAAAGCTTTAAACTAAGACCCTCTGAAAATAAGAATGAGAAACATTTAAAAAGTGTGATTAGTAAATTGTCTAATAAATGAAACAAGTCATTAAGATAAATAAACTGTATAAAAACAAAGAGAAATCTGATTAAAATAATCGAATAAAAACAAAAATAGGATTAAAAACTCTTAATAAATAAATTAATGCCTCATTAAATAGTTTCATTAAAAATGTTATTATATAAAAAATTATTTGTAGTGAAAATTATTTAATTTCTAAGATAAATGCATGTATAAAAAACTCAAATTAATAATAATAAAAAAATTAACAAAAATGTATAATAATACAAAAATAATAAAATATGATTGGAATACATATTTGATTAAATAAATAATTAAATATAAATACAGATTAGATTAAAAAAATATGTATTAAACAAGCAAGTATATGTTTAATTAAGTAAAAAATGATGTCAAATTAATTTAGGCTTTTATAAAATAAATAAAAAATATATATATGCCTTTTAGATTTTAAGATAGCGGTCCCTCACAAGAAGATGATCATATATAATCAATATTATGGGGATTATGACATCTAAAATATGCCCTCAGATTTTATACTCTGCAAGAGCTTTCTTGGAAATTGTAACGACTAACTTTTTGTTAGTTTTTGCCGCCCCCTGTTGGTAAAGAAAAGTGCATTCCTTTAATGTTGAATATATACGCCTATTTTTTTTACAGTCCATGGCAGGGGTCACCAGACTTGTTCCTGGAGGGCCGGTGTCCTGCAGATTTTAGCTCCAACCCTAATCAAACACACCTGAACAAGCTAATCAAGGTCTATGTATACTTGAAACATCCAGGTAGGTGTGTTGAGGCAAGTTGGAGCTAAACCCTGCAGGGACACCGGCCCTCCAGGACCGAGATTGGTGACCCCTGGTCTATGGTATACGCACATGTTTTGCCTTGTCTTGCTTGCTATATATGGAGTATTTTATTTTAAAGGATTTCATAAATTGTATGGCCTCGTTATTTAAAAAGAAACCAAGACTTCTGTATAACAAGCTATTTATAAGAAAATATAATGGCAAACACTGTTCAAAGATTTGAAGTAGAAATCATTTGGCAAAAATGCAATATTAAGCAGCACAGAATTTATGATATAAGTATATTCATTCATTAATTTTCTTTTCGGCTTAGTCCCTTTATTAATCTCGGGTCGCCACAGCGGGATGAACCGCCAACTTATCCAGCATATGTTTTACGCAGCGGATGCCCTTCTAGCTGCAACCCATCACTGGGAAACATTCATACACACTCATTCACACACACATACACTACGGACAATTTTAGCTTTCCCAATTCACCTATACCGCATGTCTTTGGACTTGTGGGGGAAACCGGAGCACCCGGAGGAAACCCACGCGAACACGGGGAGAACATGCAAACTCCACACAGAAATGCCAACTGACCCAGCCGAGGCTCGAATCAGCGACCTTCTTGCTTTGAGGCGAACTTGCTACCCACTGCGCCACCGCGTCGCCCCTTATAAGTATATTATAAGTATTAATATCAGCGTATTAGAATGATTCCTGAAGTGTTAATGAAGTAATGGTGCTGAAAATGTACAGGAATAAATAGGAACAGTTAAATTAAAAAAAATAATAATTGAGCATTATCAACAACTATGTTTCAAACGGATTTACTGTACATTTTACAATGCTAAAAGGGAAACTAAATTAATATTAGTGGAAAGAGAATGAAAATGTAAAAAAGGTGTTGTGTGAACTCATCTCTCCTACAGAACTGTCTAATAAGGGTGACTGCGAGAGGCAGAGAGGCGCTGGTGACAGATTTTGGTTTGGCACGAGAGGTTGTTGAACTTCCAGCAAAGGACCGGAAGCTTTCTCTTGTGGGCTCTGCGTTCTGGATGGCCCCTGAGATGCTGCGTGGAGAACCGTATGACCGCAAGGTGGAGACCCCAAAAAATGCTAGAGCAAGACATGAAACTGTGGTGAAATATCATTGCTTCTTTTTAAAGCTGATTTTTCTTTATGCTAGGTGGATGTGTTCTCTTTCGGGATTGTTTTGTGTGAAATTCTGGCCAGGATCCCAGCAGACCCAGAAATCCTTCCAAGAACACAGGTAAATATAAATAGCACGATCGACACTGTCAAAATTCAGTGTGTGCATTTATTTTTTTATTTATTAAACATTCTGTATCCTTTTATGATTGTGTGTGTGGTTGCAGGACTACGGTCTGGATGTATCAGGGTTCAGGAAAATGGTCAGCGGGTGTCCTCAGCGTGTTTTGGAGCTGGCAGCCAGCTGCTGTCTAGTAAGTGACCCTGTTAATTTTTACATGTATAAAAATGGACTCTAGTGATGCACTAATCATGATATTTGAAGGTTGTGTTTTATTGTATTTTATTATACTTGGAACTAAAATGATATAGTACACACAGAAGGTGTTTAGTTGATTTATTAAAGGCTGAACTATCTGCAGCTATTTAAAATTAGAAACAGCCAATACTGCAATCACTTTGGTGGCCGAGAGAGCTAAAAAAAACAAAAACATGCAAATAAAAAAACAAACTTGGGAAACATCTTCATCAGTTTTGACAACACATATTCATGCCAATTTTCAAACCCATGCAAATGCAGAAACATGCTGCAAGTTAGGAAAACGCATGCAAACATAAGAGCACTAACGAATTGATAAGATATCATGATCAATTTGATAGCACATGCAAATACAGAAAAGCACTACAAATAACACAGACCACAACGTAAATAGTATATGGACTCCAAAAGTGACAAAATCAGCTTATTCCTGTTTAGTTATTTACATATTTTTAGTCCTGAGTGTAATTTTTAACAGGCTGTCGTGGCATTAAAATAACACTTTATTTCATGTTAATTGTGCAACTTGTCAGATTATTAGGGCTAAAAGTACACAAACAGCAAGGAACTGTATGACCAGGATCTTAAAATAAACAGAAAAATCTCAATCTCAGACAATATCACTGACTCTAAACAGGAAGCAGCTGGAGTTGTCTCTTTGTGGGGTCCTCTGACACATTTCCGTTGTGGTCTGCGCTATTTGATCTTATCTTATCTGTGGATTATATTGGTTGTATTAAATACCAGTGTAGCTGCTTTGTTTACAGCACTAAGTTTAATGATGTTATTATACTTGTATAAGACTGATGGGCTTTATTCTGTGAAAACAACTGCCTGGATGTACTTGCACAACTACTTGCCACAAAACATATAAAAATAGACAAAACATTCTTCTAAGCTGTAATAGTTTATTAATTCTTCAATTAAAGGCAAAGCTGCAGAAATGAAAACAAATGAATGGAGCATACACTAACCTTTAGACAGATTTTCACTGATGAAATGAACATAAATCCTGCTCATTTTTAAAGACTTTTATTAAAACATAAAAACTTCAAGTGACTGCCTAAACATTAGCTTAAACACAAAAGCCTTATTCATACAGTTTTTCTTATTTAATGTTGAATCACAAAATGGCAGAAGTACACATTTAAACTGATAACTCACCCCAAATTACAAATGTACTTACCCTCAAGTGGTTCCAGAAAAAAAGGTTGGAAACCAGTACCCGTTGACTTTCATAGCAGGAAAAACAAATACAATGGGTACCGATTTCTCCAATATTTTTCGATATATATTCGATATAAGAGAAGAAAGTCAAACAGGTTTGTAACAAGTGAGTAAATGATTAAAGAATTATCGTTTTTGGTGAACCATCCCTGTAACAAAGGTCAATTAGTAACACTTTATTTCAAGTCACAATTCATGCTATTAACAAACCATTAACTGAGACTATTAGCTCAATAAACTGCTAATTAGCTGCTTATTAATAGTAAGGTGGAGGTTGGGGTTTAGGTTTTCCGTAGGATTAGGGATGTAGATTAAGATCATACTTTATTACTACCAAAAAACAGTTAATATTGTAGTTAATAGCATGAATTATGACTTAAACTAAAGTGTTACCGGTCAATTTGTTAAAGTTGCATGTTGTGTTTTTCTGTGGATGTTATGCCTGATAAACAGTAGCAAATGAAAATCTGTTAAACAAGATAAATGCTGTACGTCTGATTTTATAACAAGTGTACAATCA
>CAIGQV010016645.1:10137436-10180480 GCA_903798115.1 Danio jaintianensis
AAATTTAAGTTGGCCCAACTCAAATTTGGAAGTTTCCAACTCATTTTCAAAAATTTAAGTTGGCCCAACTCAAATTTGGCCCAACTCAAATTTGGAAGTTTCCAACTCATTTTTAAAAATTTAAGTTGGGCCAACTCAAATTTGGAAGTTTCCAACTCATTTTTAAACATTTAAGTTGGCCCAACTTAAATTTCAAAGTTTCCAACTAAATTACTTAAATTTAAGTTGGCCCAACTTAAAATTTGAAGTTTCCAACTGATCTAAAAATAAAATAAAAAATTAAGTTGGGCCAACTTAATTTTTGAAGTTTCTAACTTAATTTTAAGTTGGATTAAAATTAAAAAATTCTAAAAATAAAAGAAAATAGAATTTACTTTTTTTTTTTTTAAAGCTTAGTGAAGATTCATCAATAGCAGCCAATGTTGTAAGCTACACTACAGTGTACCCACATATCAAACATCAGCCCATATCATGCACATATCACTCAGAAACACGAACATCACATAAAAAGGGAACAGTCTCTCTCCTCAATCAAGAGATGCAGCAACACGACCATCACTTAAAAACGGAACAGTCTCTCTCCTCAATCAAGAGATGCAGCAACACGACCATCACTTAAAAACGGAACAGTCTCTCTGGTCAATCAAGAGATGCAGCAACACGACCATCACATAAAAAGGGAACAGTCTCTCTGGTCAATCAAGAGATGCAGCAACACGACCATCACATAAAAAGGGAACAGTCTCTCTGGTCAATCAAGAGATGCAGCAAAACAAAACAATTAAGACAATAAAAAAAAAAAATCACATTAATGCAAATAATTATGTACAAATTACAGCTCACACAAACAATACATTTTACACAAATTACAGTTCACAGACAATATACTTTATACAAAACAATACCAATTACAATGAATAAACAAAAAAACAACATCATGAAATTAATCAATATAAAAAAAATAAACTACTTAAAAAAAATAAAAAAATAAATTACAACAATCATTAAAAGCAAAGCATCCACACAAAAGAAATGAGAACTCTTACACAGGCCCACAATATTGTAACCCAAAACTCTGCAGTGGAAGTCCACAAGGAACACAAGCAGCAATATTCACCCTGCAACACACACAAAAACATTAACAAAATAAAATATACAAATATACATATTAAAAAAAGAACGTAAACACTTACCCATCAACCAAGAATATGCTATAACCAAATGTTAGACTGGAAAGCCACAAATGGCAACTTGCATTTCATTCACAAAGATGGGAAGCTCATTCCAACCATATTCTTATGAAGCAAATAAAATGAGAAAATAAAAATCTAAAATGTGAAAATATTTCAGTTCACAGCTATGACAAAATCAATTGCTTCTGTTCTCCACCTATGCTTGAAACCACCATAGACTTCATTGAAATCAGCTGGTGAGTTTGTATAGACTTTATAATGAAAATGAGCTCTGAACAATCATTCTTCTTCAGTGTTTTTTTTTTTTTTTAGAAAGTGTTTTCACAGTTTCAATGTTATGCACTCCCGATTTTGTCCTCACTTGACCTGAAAACAAAAGGAACAGTTTAGCTGGTGTTTTAACGGTTTATACAACGGCCTGTGTTTGTTTCCAGCTGAACCAAAACACTGAATTAATGCGAATGAATAATTAAACACTGGCTTCTCTTCAGGTTTCTGGCGGTGGGCTTTGTTAAAGTGCAGATCAAAGGCACCTGTTGAGCAGATGATGTTTTTCTCATCTTTTAACAAGCTTTATAACAGCAGGGCTAGGATGCGGTTGTTCACCTTTTTCAATCAAGTGAGATTAGAATATAAACAATAGAAAATTGTGTTGTATTTCTGTTTTGTGGATGTCTAATCAGATGACTTTCTGGCAAGCTAATGTTGATTTGGGTCACTTTCTCTTGGCTGAATGTACTACATAACCAGTACACACAGAACCATCCTGAACAAAGACAACATCATCCAGAAAATAGAGATACATGCTGTTCCTTCTGTACAAAGAACAATCCCATCATGCACTGCAACTAGCTAATTGAGGGCAAAAAAAACAAAGCTATTTAACAGTTTGAATGGTGAGTGAGGTTGCTGCAGAAGTAGGTTGTTCCAAATCAAACACAACTGAGCTTAATATATGAAAATAAATGAAGTCACGCCAAAGATATATTTGTTAATCTTGTCTGAGAAAGAGATTCACAAATCTGCAACAAATTTTCCAAAAACAGTAGTGACACAGTCTCTCCATTAGATGGCAGTGTCTTTTATGATTCACATTTGGATTTTTTTGTTTTTGTTTTTTTTAACAGTGAGACACTAAAAACTGTTTTACTTCCAGATAATCAAATTGCTTACTTTCAAGAAAACCTTTGTGTATGTATTGTTAATTTGGTAACTTTTTACAATAAGGTTTTATTTGTTAACATTAGCCAAGAACATTAATCTAACAATAAACAATGCTTCTACAGATTTTATTACAGACAGTTAACATGATAGATTGTGAACATGGACTAATATTAACCAAGGTTAATAGCACACATTAAAATTGTCAAATGAAAAAATGTTTTGAGAGACTGTTGAAGTTTTATATTTTTGGAAAATCCTATAAAAATGTGTTCTACTGAAAATGTCAGCCATTCAAAGAATATTGGGGGAAAATATGCAAATAACAGCTTTTATATATATATTTTTTTATATAATAAAAGTTATCACAAAGCCCTGAATGTGAGAGTCACTTTTGATTGGTTTAATATTTTGTTCAAATTTGTTCAGACTTTCAAAAACTCACCTAAAACTAAACTTTGCTGGGTTTTTTTTTTTTACTTTATTTTCCCCTTGGACACCTGGTCTAGCAGATCCTTTTTATCCAAAAGTACGTACGAAGTGTCTCTATGGGCTGGATATTTCACTTGAAGCAGTTCTGTGATCAGTGCAATGCTCTGGTTACTGGGTCACCTTTACCTGACACAGAAAAACCAAACAGTACTGCATTAACCCAGATAATGCACCAACCCACTGTTATTAACATCAATAGTCTGCAGACTGAAATCTTTTTGAAGCATGCTATTATCCTTATTGTGCATCTAATTATTGATCTGTTCTGTTACTCATAGGGATGTCAATTTCCAAAACTGATTATCGTTAAACTTAATAATGCCAGATGTGTCTACTGCAGTGGCATATTGTTGCCTGGGCCCATATTCTTAAAACATCTTAAAGCTAAACTGTTTGGAGAAAAAAAAAAAAGAAAAAAAAAGGGTGTTTCAGTCCTACATTTACAAAGTGTTTAAGAAATAAAACTAGTTCCTACATAAGTGAAACAGAGAGTAGCGATGTGGACCCCAAAGTCACTAAGACCAAGCCACAAAATATCCTAAATATCCACAATATATCCTAGAACTGCTAATTATCCTATAACTGCCAACAATCTAGCTTGAATTACATGCCTTAATTACAGAGATATTCCTATACAGTAAGGAATATATTTTCAATAGATTTTTCAAGTTACGTCAAAATGCTTATATATATAAATTTTCCATTTTTTATATTTTTACCAATATTTATAAGTACTTAAAAATGTATTTGCTTTATTTTTCAAGAAAATACATGTAACATTGAAAAAAAAAATCTTTTGTCCATATATCATTAAAAGCAAGAAACATACTTTTTACAAAGCAAATCTTCACTTAGATTACATTTTAAAATGCAAAAACTATGTCATAGTTATTTAAATGTGGCAATATTTTTATTTAAAACCTTTATTTGAATATGGCATCATAATATTGCACTCTAGGAAGTTTCCATGAATAAATCTGACAGAGACTCCTCCCCTCCTGATCACCCAATCACTGTGTGAATGGATATTAAGCATACTGACATCATTCATTGCAACAAGTCAACCCAGCCCTTATTTTTAGCTTAAAGGGGACCTATTATGACCCTTTTTACAAGTTGTATAATAAGTCTCTGATGTCCCTAGAGTGTGTATGTCAAGTTTCAGCTCAAAATACCCCACAAATAAAGTTTTATAACTCTGAAATTGCCCCTTTCAGGCTTTTTAGTGCCATTTTGGTAACTGTAGTTTTAAATTCAAATGAGATTGTGCTCCTGGCCCTCTTTTCAAAAAAGGCCTGTGCATCAGCATAGTGTCAGATTCAAAAACAAGGCTACGTCCTATGCTAATGAGGGAGAGATCGTCACTAATGGGTGAGCTTCCCCCTCTCATGACATGTACAAAGGGAGATTGTCAATCAAAGTTTCTGTGACTGTTTTTATGAAGTTTGATTATTAAAAAAAAAAAAAAAAAAAAGATAAATTTTTACCATTAGAGGCTGGTTATATTCCAATACTGTTGCCACACAACTGTTTAAACCCCTTATGAAAGTGATTTTTGACTTCTCTGTTTTCCTTTGTAAAAGTTTGCCATCAATATGATTTTTTTTTAATAATCATTGGCATATCAAATAATTAATAATACATGCTACTATACCATTACTATAAACAAAATGACCAATATAAATAACAATATATATGAGCAGCCAGTTAATGACTTCTTTTAGCAGATGAAACAAACAGCGAGAACAAACCTTTCCTAGGGGACACACACTCAGACTTTTTCCCAGAAATGTTGTAAGACCTTGAAGAACAAAGCAATAATCAAGCATTTTACGAGACATCTTCCCATCAGAGTCTGGCTGCTCATCATCTGCGGGTTTAATGTTGTGTGTCCACCTGGAGTGATTGCAGTCTGATGTTCGTTCAGTCCTGCTGCCACTGACCTTCATACGACCCCCCACCCGAAACAAACATGTCTACGGGACACTGGATCCTCTGTGGGGTTCATGGGCTTCCCATGCCCTGAGACTCATGATCGATGGAAACTATTCAGAGCTCCTGCAACATAAAAACACAAACATATGAAATCATTTTAAGGCAGCGAAGAACATTGTTTGTTGGTTATGGAATACATTCATTTTTATTGCCCTTTCTTCTGTTAAGAGTTTATTGTGCTTGGAAATTGTAGTTTCATGTGCTTTACTGCTTTAATAGGGTGCAACTACATATTCTCTGAAGAGTAAAATGAATTTATATGGCTAATAGAGTGTGAAATGTAGGACGGGGAGTGAGCGAAGGAAGGGTCACAAAGATGCAGCGACATTGAGGGAGTTTATTACATACTGTAATACCACACACACACACACTGTATACAGTGTGTCAACAGTAATGGAAGCAACCTTTTATTTAGTGTGCCTTTGCAAAATATGAGTTAAAAGTTGAGGCACAAACATTCTCATAAAATCAATTAAGTGTGATCCATTAGGTTTATAGGAGAAAGGAAGCAAAAATGACTTGTAAAACTATTTCTTTTCACTATTATTGCATCTTATGATTTAGGAGTGTCGCAATATTCTGGTTTTGTCAATTATCATTTTAATTCAAATAAAATAACCATTAATGGTGAGGTGATAGATAAACAAAGAGGCATTGTAATAAACTGGTATTAGTGAGATTCATGGTATTTAAAAATAAATAGTACACATAATAATGTGACATAATTGTCCAGTACTAATGCCATTATCAAGCACTAAACTCTCACTAGAAAATGTCTTTAAATGGACAACTGCATCCAGCTGCCCCAATAAAATGGAGATAGAATTGCTTTGACCGATGAAGCAAAGAACATCAACATGGCTGCAATGAAATATTGTTATTAACGTAATTAAATTATTAAATAAATTATTTTCCCCATATTTTCATGTCTGTTATAACACTATCTATTTAGGACTAACCCACACATAAAAATACATTCATGCCAAAAAGTTTGGTCAGCCTTATTGATTTTCATGGTTTTGTGTATCTATAAAATTAGATCTTCCTTGGCAGGTCTTAAAATTTGGAAGATACATTTTAAGATCAACAACATCACATGACATCTCACTTCGTGTCATTATTTATTGCACAAAAATAAAGCCAAGATAGAAAAGCCACAAGTGACAACCTTTGGACACCCTATGATTCAGATGCCTGTAGATCCAGTTTTAGCAGTAATTACTTAAAAACAATCATTTTCTGTATGACCTTATCAGTCTCTCAGATCATTCTGGAGAAGTTTGAGGGTTTTTTTGCAATGCTCTTGTCACAGTATTTCAGTCAGGAGGAGGTCTGGATTATTGCAACACCTTTTTTTTTTTGGAGATCTGCTGGTGTGCTTGGGATCACTAGCTATGTTTCCATCCAAAAATGCGAATTAACTTTATGCGCAAAACTGGAATATCGCATAAAAGATGTGCGAATAAAGCAGCGTTTCCATCCAACGAGTCAAAGAGAACAAAATCGTCACTTCCTGATTAAATGGCGCCAAATATTAACAGTAAAAACGGAATTTGCTGAGGTAGGAGAAGCTGCGTGAATCTTTTCTTCATTTAATAAATGACTTGCGCCTCAGAAGGCAATGCTGACACGCAGTGAACGTGTGGTGGCGTTTGAAGGCATGAGACGCGGAGCACAGACGCTCTTAACAATTCTGGAGGTCCTTAATAATATAATAACACTAATACTGAAATGGTTAAGGCGTTTTAGAATGACCAAAACAACATTTCAGATGTTTTACAATGTGGTCAGCCTGCTGTTTGTCCATTTACAAACATTTTTATCATCACATGATCTCTTATAACCAAATCACATGACCTTTATTTAATGCGCATAATGGAATTTGTTCGGTAAAAGTGTTTCCATCGCAGTTTATGCGCATCTTTTCTTATCGAATAAAAAGTTTATCCTACTCAGTTATGCGCATACATTTTTTATGCGCATTTTCAAAATTGATGCGCATCTTAGCGTTTCCATCTACCGATTAAAAAAAAATAATTTTTTTTTAAATAGGTGGATGGAAACGTAGCTACTGTCTTGTTGCATAAAGGCTCTAGACCAACAAACTGCTCATTTTCTTTTCCAAATTGGAAAAAATTGGAATTTCAAAAGGTCTTTTTTGACATCACTGTATATCTAAAACAAAACTGGTTTTGTTGATTTGCATGTCAGTCTGAACAGAAGTCCTTCCCTAACTAGTTGGTGACACTGGCCTAGGTGACACTGGCCAGAAAACTAGCAAATATTAAGTATTGCAGATGGATCACATCTCATTCTGTCGTCAAAAGCCTGGCAAACAAGACTAGCATTAGTACAGTCGTGGCCAAAAGTTTTGAGAATGACACAAATATTAGTTTTCACAATGTTTGCTGCTAAACTGCTTTTAGGTCTTTGTTTCAGTTGTTTCTGTGATGTACTGAAATATAATTACAAGCACTTCATATGTTTCAAAGGCTTTTATCTACAATTACATGACATTTATGCAAAGAGTCAGTATTTGCAGTGTTGGCCCTTCTTTTTCAGGACCTCTGCAATTCGACTGGGCATGCTCTCAATCAACTTCTGGGCCAAATCCTGACTGATAGCAACCCATTCTTTCATAATCACTTCTTGGAGTTTGTCAGAATTAGTGGGTTTTTGTTTGTCCACCCGCCTCTTGAGGATTGACCACAAGTTCTCAATGGGATTAAGATATCACTTTTGCCTTATGGCACGGTGCTCCATCGTGCTGGCAAATGCATTGCTCTTCACCAAACTGTTGTTGGATTGTTGGAAGAAGTTGCTGTTGGAGGGTGTTTTGGTACCATTCTTTATTCATGGCTGTGTTTTTGGGCAAAATTGTGAGTGAGCCCACTCCCTTGGATGAGAAGCAACCCCACACATGAATGGTCTCAGGATGCTTTACTGTTGGCATGACACAGGACTGATGGTAGCGCTCACCTTTTCTTCTCCGGAGAAGCCTTTTTCCAGATGCCCCAAACAATCGGAAAGGGGCTTCATCGGACAATATGGCTTTGCCCCAGTCCTCAGCAGTCCATTCGCCATACCTTTTGCAGAAGATCAATCTGTCCCTGAAGTTTTTTTTGGAGAGAAGTGGCTTTTTTGCTGCCCTTCTTGACACCAGGCCATCTTCCAAAAGTCTTTGCCTCACTGTGCGTGCAGATGCGCTCACACCTGCCTGCTGCTGCACTGGTGGCACTCCGATCCCGCAGCTGAATCCTCTTTAGGAGACGATCCTGGCACTTGCTGGACTTTCTTGGACGCCCTGAAGCCTTCTTAACAAGAATTGAACCTCTTTACTTGAAGTTCTTGATGATCCTATAAATTGTTGATTTAGGTGCAATCTTAGTAGCCACAATATCCTTGCCTGTGAAGCCATTTATATGCAACGCAATGATGGCTGCACGCGTTTCTTTGCAGGTCACCATGGTTAACAATGGAAGAACAATGATTTCAAGCATCACCCTCCTTTTAACATGTCAAGTCTCCCATTCTAACCCAATCAGCCTGACACAATGATCTCCAGCCTTGTGCTCGTCAACATTCTCACCTGAGTTAACAAGACGATTACTGAAATGATCTCAGCAGGTCCTTTAATGACAGCAATCAAATGCAGTGGAAAGTTTTTTTCAGGATTAAGTAAATTTTTATGGCAAAGAAGGACTATGCAATTCATCTGATCACTCTTCATAACATTCTGGAGTATATGCAAATTGCTATTATAAAAACTTAAGCAGCAACTTTTCCAATTTCCAATATTTATGTCATTCTCAAAACTTTTGGCCACGACTGTATAAGCTAATTTTTTCCATTAAAAATCATTTTTGCTTTCCAATGGCCTTAAGAAAACATCATCCTTGGTTAACAAATCACACAATTTGTATTCTCAAGCCCCTGGGAAAGGATTGATTCGTTCACTTAAAACTGACCTCTAATTTGCTGACCACATAAAGTGAAGGTCTCAATGCGTCGCTGGACCTCAGTGAGCAGTAATTTGTTTTCCGGGAAGCTTGTCACTTTACGTGGGTGTAAATGAGCCAGTGCATTACTGTTGTATTCTGTTACCGAAGTGCTGAATTGACAGAGGATTTACAGATTTGCCAATAGCAGGTGTTGAGAGACTGATCTGTTCTGGCAAGCCACAGCATAATAAGCTGATCTCGATGACACGGCCATTAGTTATCTGGTGACTACACCTTACCAGAATCAAAAGGATTTAAAAAGAAACTATAAAAACATAATTTCTGTCTGTGACAGGAAGTCATATTAATTCACAAAAGCAATTCACTGACTCAATAATTGTCATTCTAATGAACTGCCATAGTTATATGCGGTGCTAAGCGAACACTGAACATTTTTATAACTTTTATACAGTATTTTATATTATTTACTTCTTTATATGCAACAGTGTGATTTAATGGGCACAATAATTAATCAATTAATGAATTTCTATAGATGTCATGCTGTAGTAAAAAAAAAAATGAATTACTGGAAAGAGTACAGAAAAATCCCTCAAGTAAATATAACATTATTTGCCCAAAAATTGTAGGGCGAGTAAATCTGTATGCTCTAAAAGGTATGATTAAAAGGTTGCCCTTCTAAAATAACTTGAGCAAATTAAAAATGCAGCATCAGTGCCATTTTCTTATAAGGGTTTTTCTAAGTGTAAGTTAAATTTGCCATTCATAGACAATAAATTAAAAAGTAGGCTAATGTGTTTACATGCCAAGGGAAATCTGTGTAAGATTCTAATCTTGCTGTAATGCTATGTTAACAGTTGGTTATGCACTAAAAAGCTACAAGTGTCCAGCAGTTGCCACTACAAAACTCATGCCGCACTGGTAGAGTACATGTGTGCGTTTAAAAACGTTAAATTGTGTAGTGCATTTAGTTATAGTTTAAGGCCATTTGATTATTTCAGTCTTCAAACTCTAGACATCCATCTTTTCATCATGCAATCTAAACAGTCTCTTCGTCATAGACCCTTTTCACGTCACGGTGTCCGGTGTCACTCCACGCAGTGTATCACTACTTCCGACTACACAGAACTCCCCATTGAGAACTCACCCAGTCAGCTGTATATTTACTATAGATACTGTTAAATGACGTCTACGATTGTTTTCTTTTGTCTGCATTTAAGGTGAGATGTCTGACATGTTAAAAAAAAAAGTACAGATCATCCAGATTTCCGGTTGCACCAAGAAAACGGGACTTTAAACTGAGTCTATTGTTTTGTGTTGCTGCCTTTACTGCAGATAGAGTTGGTATGCACTTGTCAGTATTTGTCAAATAAATATTTTAGATGTTTACACGGGTCCTGAACATTTTTTAATGTTTAAAAACATTTTTAATGTTTTTAATGTTAAAAGATTAAGTAATAAATAAAACTGTTTTACCGTGTCTGTTTACGGTGGACAGCTGATTCACAAACACATTCATATTATTCACATTCTACTGCTCAGTTCTCTGCCATTTTTTTCTATATAGGTATTTTATTCATGAACAAAAACATTTGTCTATTTAATATTCAAATAAAATAAAATAATGTTGTATGTGGCTCTTAATAATAAAAAAAATTATGTATGTTGATCCTGGAACATCATTTTTTGAAATGTAATACATACCTCATACTTCTCGATTTCAACCTGGGGATACTCATTCCGAGGTCCCTGATGCAATCCAAGACCGGAGAAGAGATGATCCCAGGTATCCATAATCCTGGACCAGGCTGTATCCCGAGCTGATGCTGTGGTGGTCATGGAGGAATGGAGTGCATGAGACTGATTCCTGAAAGACCACAGTGACAAACGAGTCCCCGCATTGATCCTGTGGGCCAGCCTGACCTCCGGTGCCCTACTCACACCTGCAGCTTCTCCATGACGGACGTCCAGCTTCTTCAGCCTCCGGCGCCTAGACTGCAGCTCCACACAGGAAGTTTGGCCAGAAGAATAATGGTCATGCCCAACAGAGCCTGGTTTCTCTCGAGTTTTTTTTTTTTTTTTTTTCCTTCACTTCGTCAATTTTTTTTTTCCTCGCCAGTGGCTTGCTTGGATCGGGACTCGTGGAGCTGCGCTTCGGTGGATTTGCTCTACAGTGTTTGAACTTTCAGCAGTGAAATTTAAACCACACTGAACTAAACTAAACTTCAACTCTGAAATCTGGACTTTACTAGAACTATGTTAAGCTGCTTTGACACAATCTACATTGTAAAAAGTGCTATAGAAATAAACATGAATTGAATACCTATTCCCTACCCCTAAACTCAACCATAACTGTAAATGAATCCCAAAATCTGAGGGGAATAATAGGATAACACTCATGTAGAAGTGCATAAACCTAACCATAAGCCTAAACCTAACATAAATGGTAAATGCATCCCTTCTGATTGGCTGATTGGAATGTTGTTCCAGGATCAACATAGATGTTAATCCAGGAACATGCCCTACTTATCATACACATGTAATGAAAACATTGTCTTTTTGCCTGCAGTTAAAAAAATAAAAGATATTTTATGTTTTCAATCTAATGAAATTGTACTATAAAAATTTACAATAGCAAAAATAACAAGACAACGGCATTTTAATTCATTATTATTAGATTATAAATTTATGTGTAACATTATTAATTAAAAAGTAGTACTAATATAAAATTAAATACACCCAGTAGGTGGCGGTAGGACACTGTCTTAATTCATTCAAATGGAGACATTTAACAAAACATTAATAGATCAATAAATAGTAAATGATGAAACTCATTGGATTTATAGACATACCAGGTAATATGAGAAGATTTAATAAAGAATTTTACTCATGCTCGAACATTTACATACAACAGATAATATAAATTTATATTCATAGCAGCATCAAAGTAAAAATAAATTAATTATTGAGGAAATAAACTGAATTAATAAGTGAAAAGCTTGCAAACATACTTTGCTTGATAAACAATAGCTTATTCCTATTCTTAATAACTTAACGAATCATTTTCAAACTCAGAAAGCAGTTCAGTATTGATAGAGAAACATTTGGACACATGCCCAATACTGTAATAGTCTTAAATCAGTACGTGCAATGTTAATATTTTCATTTGTAAATTTCCCATTCATTCAAAGGTAGACCGGAAATAAAAATACACTGCGTTGCCGATAGGGGGAACTGAAGTGAGGTCATTGTGAAAAGGGTCTACTTCATCTAATGATTTTGCATCTTCTTGGACAATTTTAATACTTCTACATTGTACATATTTGCTGCATTTATAAAGTGTCTGTGTCTTGATGTGATTTTTCTGATGCGATTTTTACATGCACTATTTTATTTGACATGAAATCACAAGACATTCTATTTAGCCAATCATTGTAGACAAAAAAACTGTGTGACTGCAGCTAAAGGAAAATAGTGCAGTAAAAGTACCAATACCACTGTATATTACACATACACAAAAAAGAAAACGATAACTAAATCTGACAACATGTAATCTGATTTTCCCAATGAAACACCCATTAGTTATCTCAGTGTTTCCCAACCCTGTTCCTGGAGGCACACCAACATTACATATTTTGGATGTCTCCCTTATATAACGCATTAACTTCAGGTTTTGGAGTCTCCTCTTATATGATGAGTTGATTCAGGTGTGTTTGATCAGGAAGAGATTGAAAATGTGTACTGTTGGCGTGCCTTCAGCAACAGGGTTGGGAAACTCAGTTATCTGATGATGACTACATGTTACTGGACGTAAAAAGGTTTCTTTGAAAAAAACAACAAAATCGCAACATGCATAAACACAAGAGCAATTAGGGATGCACAATATATTGTTTCAGGATCGGTATCGCAATGTGCAAATCTGCAATAGTCACATCGCATGATCTGAAATGTCAAGTTCCAGAAACCACATTTCAGAAGACGTGATTCCTGGAGTCATTGTGAAGTTTGACTATAATACTTGTGTGAAAGATTTTTACTTGGATGTGTTTTTAAGGCCTGTGACTAAGATTTAAAGTGAATTTAAACCATTTGAGAACAAGTGATTATAAAGTTTGCCGCTTTAACAAAACTAATTGTGTTTAATTATTTGTACACCGAATATTATCGTTTTTTTTTTTTTAATTTTTTTTTTACATTTGATTATTGAATTTCTGTACCTCAATACTGTTCAACTAAAAAGCACTGTTTATATCATATTTATCTCTGTTCTATTGTTTTCATCTGTGCTTTATTTTATTTAGTATATTTTTGGATAATTTTGCATATTTTATGCAGATACACACCTACAAAAATCATTCCAATCAATGTAAAACTATGACTTCTTTCAAAACAGTTATTTGTCATATTGTGAAATTCTTTTCATATCGCAGAAAACTAAATATAGCAATGTCCATTTTTTTCCAATATCGTTCAGCCCTAACAGCAATGCAGCCCTGACCTGGAAAAAACCTTGTTATGGCAACAGTGATGGGCAGTTATTTGTAGCCTTGTAATCAATACTAATCTAACAGTGTGAGGAGATGGAGTGCAGGAATCTGGGTCAATGATAAGGAAACGGACAGAGATGCAGGACTGTGCCGGAACGCAGCACTAGTGTTTATGCAAGGAAAGCCAGGTCAATTTGAAAAAGGGACAGAGAAAAGACAGAAACAGATCGTCACTTTGACTGAATGCTGTTGTTTATAGCGTGAGGATGCAGTAGGCCAGAGCCTGAACAAAAATAACAAGTGCCCTCCAGAGTTTGTGCTGGAAAGGCGGGACAGTAATCATTGATAGTCTAAGCCTCACACAGCAGTGCTGGAGGGGGAGCTGATGAGGCTAAATGTTGCCGTTATGATGACGACGACGACATCAACATCTATGTAAATATGTACTTAAGTAAAAAAAATCTCTTTCCTTGTAAATATGCTGCACAATACCTTTTAAAAGTTTGAGGTCGGTAAGATTTTTTAAAAGGTTTTGGAAGTCTCTTATGCTCACCAATGCTACATTTATTTAATAAAAAAAATGGTTAAATACAATATCTTTAAAATTTCGGTCTGAAGATAATAATTATTATTATAATAAAATAACACTGTTTAATCATGTTATGGCAAAGTAGAATTTTCAGCATTTTACAACATTAATGGATATCCTATATTAAAGACTTTTATAAGCTATTGCTATTTATACTATTAGCTTAGCTATTTTTTAAAAGATAAATGCTCATTGTTAAGTACCGTTCAATTAGGGCCCTTAAAATGGCAAAAAATAATAAAGGTTAACGTTAACCAATATTAATAAGTGTTGTAAAACATTACTTCTCACCAATAGTTGATGCAGAGAGAGAGAGGTGTGGAAAACATAAATTCTGAAGAATTCTCTGTCTTTTTATTGAGATTCACCAGTCTATATTGAGCAAGACCTAATCAGTACTGGCTACGTTCACCACTAAGTAGGTCAACTCCGATGGCTATAAAAAGGAAGTGATGGTGTCATTTTTGATTAGCACCATTAATGTTTAATGTTCTGTTTTATGTATAATTATGCATAACAGCAATTACGTGTGAAGCCTAATGATTTGTTTTGGATATTATATTCTTGATATTGACCATAGAGTAAATGAAACATGAAGTGTTTTGATAATGGGCTGCAGCAGTTTTATGCACCTTTCACAAATACATAAATATTCATATTGTGTTTTATGTGACAAATCATGAATAAAATAATAAATAAATAAAAAATTAAATATGGTAAGCCTGTTACATGTAAGAAAATGATGTACTGTAATACAGAAGTGTCTCCTTGAATCTATACTTTTCTCTAAGCTTTTTTTATCTACAAACACACAGGCTCCAGTAAATATTTCACTATTCTGTTATTTTGTTGCTACAAGGTGAGTATAAAGCGAGCAAGGTGGGTGGATGGACAATAAAAATAGAAAGGAGTGATGGTGTAAATGATAAAAGCGATGAAACTGAACCTCAAGGCAGAAGATTATGGTCAAAGGAAAAGGGAGGGATGAAGTGAATGATGGCTGAAGTAGTAAATGTGAGAAGATGAGAAAAATGATAAATTGAAGACACGACTGAGGTAACGTGAGCTATACGTTCATCTCACGTGCACACAGACTGAAGAGTAATGAGGTTTACAGAAAGAGGGCGATGGATTTAATAGTGGTGGTGTTTGCTGGAGTAAGTGTGTTTGTAGATAAATGACTTTAGAGGAGAACAGATATCACAGCCAGAGCTAGAAGACAGAAACACCCACACAGACAAGCAAAGAGGACGAGGGGGAAAAAAATAAATAAATAAAAATAAAAATGGAGAGTTGGGGACTATTATGGATGCAATAATATTTCATGTATAGTCTCAAATAAAGAAGAACAAAAAGGTAATTGTGACTTTAGTTCTAAAAAAAAAAAGTGACTTGTCTCACAATGTAAAGGTACAATCACGATACAAGGTCACATTTTACAACTGATTGTATTTCTCAGCTGCAATTTAGTAATGCAGCTAGTAGGAAATAAAGTATAAACTGATCACAGTATTGTCACTTACTGTCTTAATACCTGAATTTCAATTAGCAGCGATTGTATTGTGCATTTCTTAATAAGCATGCATCCTTGCATTTTAATAATTAAAGGTTTTAAATTCTGTATGCACAATTCATATTCATGTTATCAAAACTTATTTACAACTCCTATTCAAATAAAAAATATATATATTTACTTAACAAAATCAACACTTTCTGCTACATGAGTGCTCACAACTATATAGTCATGCAGAAAACAACACTCACAAAAGAGGATTTCTGCTCTGCGAGATCACAGAACATTACCTGCTTGCAAAATATCTGCTCTCGCGTAAAGGTGTACACATGCATATACATACACATCACAGACACTAGTGCATTCTTTGTGAAACATCTAGTCAAAAATGAAAATAAAATAATAATTATTATTATTTCTATAAGATTACCAGGGACTTTAAAGCAATGTTAAGGGCACAAAACATCAGTGTTGTTAATAGAGGTTGCTTATTTGAAATGATAGCTAACAGAGATTCAGATTGATGTCATACAGAATCATGGAATCATGGCAGTTGTACTGTAAGACCTCCACAATCAATGAAAGTCGACCTGCCAGGATTCATGGGGCATAAAATCTGTTCATAGGTGACGTAATGAATGGCCTTGCTGTGCTAGTTGTGTTACCGGTGTTAAATGTTTTCACCCATAGACAGGTTAGATTATTTGACAAACCATGGCATTATCCAGACAGCTCATTTGTTTTTCATTAGTGCTGTCAAACAGCCATAATCGCATCCAAGATAAAAACTTGTATTTACGTACACTCAAAAAAATGACGTTTATTGTTTGTTCAAGCAACTTATTTAAAATGAGCTAAAACACATTTCTTGAATTTTTATTGTGACAACTTAATTGTTTTATGTTCAATCCACTTAAATTTGTAAAAACTAATAAGTTAACTTAATTCCCTCATGTTGTCCCAGCAAAATGATTGTGTGGAACCCATTTTTTACAGTGCAACTTATACATGTCTTGTGTACTGTATATATGTATACATGTATAAATACATACACATACTTTACTGTACATAAAATACAAAAATATACAAAAGAAATATATATACAATTTGTATTATATATAAATATTTTTTATACATAAATAAAACAAAACTATATTTGATACAATATGCTCACGCATATGAAGTGAAGTGAAGTGAAGTGTAGTGTGGCCAAGTATGGTGTCCCATACTTGGAATTTGTGCTCTGCATTTAACCCATCCAAGTGCACACACACAGTTAGTGAACACACACATACCGTGAACACACACCCGGAGCAGTGGGCAGCCATGCATATATATGTTTATATACACAAAAATATCCACAGTACAAATTAATATATTTTGTAAATATGAACTATTTTGAATGTGATTAATCATTTGACAGCATTTTTTAATATAAACAAAGAGTATTTGATACACAACAGAACTAGAAAGAATATAGTACGCAAAATATCAGCAGTCAGTATTGCCACTCCCTGTACAGAGTCACTTTCAAAAAGAAAAAGGCAAGCAAGCATTCAAAAGGGGATGTCAATACCTCGCATATTGATAGCAGCCCCCTGGTGTGTGTATATGATATATAAAAAGGAAATGGGAAAATAACACCATTGACAGGGCCTTTAATTAACCAGTGCCTGAACTCATTCTGAACTCTCATATGTTGTGTTGAATGAACTGTATGCCCCTGGATCATGCTTCAAAAAAGAGGGGAAAAAAACACTGAGCAAGATTAAAAGAGAAAGGTCAAGGACTACTTCATCAGACGCATGACTGAATGAATGAATGCACTCTAGAGTGAACAGTCATCAGAAAGTAACCCAGAAATCGATGAGGGATTAGGCGGAGTTACATTACACTTCAAGTAAAATCTCTGAAATAAAATACCAGATGCCACCAAAACCTCCCAGTCCTCTATGGAATGACATAACATGTCAGCAAGCAAATGGCTCATGAAGCTCAGCCAGTAAAGTGCACAGCTACATCCTTTTAGAAAGTCTTTACAAGTGCCACGACCTTTCGGCAGAAAACCAGGACAGTTTTTAGTCTTAGGATCCTATTAAAATAACTACTGTCACAATTCAATAGTGCCCCTTTATAGATTTTATGGCACTCTGCCAAAAATCTAGTTTTGTTCCTATCTGCTAATTAAAGCCCTTATTTTGACAGTTCAGCTCAGGCGCTGTCATTGTAGCCACTTGTGGCAAGAAATTAAATCTGCAGTTACAGATGTGAACATCTGTCTTCTCTCTCCTTATGACTTTGCCCATGAGGATTCAAATTGGGCTCCTTCAGCTAATTGAAAACCAGTTCACAAACAACTAAATAAATAAATAAATAAACAAACAAACAACAAAGTGATAGTTCCCCTGAAAATGAAAACTCTGTCATCATTTACTCACCCTCTATTTGACTCAAACCTGGTGGAGTTTCTTTCTTCTGTAGAACAAAAAAGAGATTTCTGAGTAATGTCAAAAACCAGTAGCCACTGACTCCCATAGTATTTCCCCCACCCTACTAAGAATGTTAATGATGGTTTCTAACAGAAAAACAAAACTCATAAAAACTTGGAACCACTTAAGGATGAGTAAATGGCGAGTAAATTTGTATTTTTTGATAAACTACCCCTTTATTATAATTGTGACACAAATTTCTCCATATTTGAATGATGGAATTTTAACCTAAAATTTAGTCAAATGGAACCCACGAGAAAAATTTGTTTTTAACAAATGAGATTAAAATCACTTTCATTTGAAATATCTTGTGAATTTAACTTAAACACAGTTAATTCTTCTTTTAAAGAATAAATCTTAATTTGGACAACCAGAATGCTTTGTTAACTATTACTGTTCAAATGTAGCTTTGACAATGGTTTTTTTTTTTTTTTGGTCTGTAACATTTGGACTGGGCAAGAAATAAAGAGATTGATCTTTAGGTTGCTTATTAGGTGAAGCAACAAACATTATTGTTGGTAATAAACCCTATCCTGAGTGCTACTCTTCAGAACAGTGGAAACCTTAAGTCAAAACCTTAACTAAAGCTCCTCTAAATCCCCAAAACAAAATTTAGAATAAATTTCTAATCCTCCTGTTTACTTAAGAAATATAAAGCACTCTGCAAACTACACATTCACTAACCAGTTATAGTTATGCAAAGAAAAAAATACTGATGCAATTCCAACACAAAATGATTATAAATTCCATTTAAGTATTGAACACAATATAAATAAATTGTCAAACATGATCAAGATTTGTGCTGTCTAACCTTATTTTAAACAAGCTGCAATTTTTTAGTGCACAAATTAGGGCATCACTAGCTATGTTTCCATCCAAAAATGCGAAATAACTTTATGCGCAAAACTGGAATATCGCATAAAAGATGTGCGAATAAAGCAGCGTTTCCATCCAACGAGTCAAAGAGAACAAAATCGTCACTTCCTGATTAAATGGCGCCAAATATCAACAGTAAAAACGGAATTTGCTGAGGTAGGAGAAGCTGCGTGAATCTTTTCTTCATTTAATAAATGACTTGCGCCTCAGAAGGCAATGCTGACACGCAGTGAACGCGTGGCGGCGTTTGAAGGCGTGAGACGCGGAGCACAGATGCTCTTAACAATTCTGGAGGTCATTAATAATATAACACTAATACTGAAATGCTTAAGGCATTTTAGAATGACCAAAACAACATTTCAGATGTTTTACAATGTGCTCAGCCTGCTGGTTTGTCCATTTACACACATTTTTATCATCACATGATCTCTTATAACCAAATCACATGACCTTTTTTTAATGCGCATACTGGAATTTGTTCGGTAAAAGTGTTTCCATCGCAGTTTATGCGCATCTTTTCTTATCGAATAAAAAGTTGATCCTACTCAGTTATGCGCATACATTTTTTATGCGCATTTCCGAAATTTATGCGCATCTTAGCGTTTCCATCAACCGATTTTTTATGCGCATATCCAAAATGCGCATAAAAATAGGTGGATGGAAACGTACCTAATTACTGTACTTGCTTCTCTAGAGCACTTTGAAGCTGATGACTTTACCCACTATCTATTTAAAAAAATATCACTATGATGCAATAATGAACAAACAGTTCAGTGGTACTGAACAGCTCTAATGGACTAAGGAGGATCAAGTTCTTATCAAGAAGACAGAGGTCCAGCTGAGAAATAATGAAAAACTTGTTGATAAGAAATAAGAAACTAGAAATGCAGTCAGATTGAAAGAGAGTAGGCCTACCCTTTGAGAAAGGGCACATTGTCTGGATGTATAATGGCCGTGTATTCATATAGTCTGGCACAAACTTTCACTACTTTTGACAGGTCACGTCTGGGTCAAGAACAGCAGACCTTTCTCAACCTGACATTCAGAGGAACTCTTGCCACTAGAAAATCACAACTATGACTAACACTTTCAGACACAAAACACATAAAAAAATTTTTTTTTAAAGTGGCTAGACTACCAATCTTTCAGATGTCATTTTAAATTATGAAGCAGTAAGCATATACTTATTTACACTGTAAATATAATTAATAGTTATCTTTAAAGCCCATTCATTATTTTATATTAAAAACAGAGCATTTACATTTCACTATTGTTCAATTGGTTGGGGTTGGTAAGCAGTTTTTGCAAAGTCTCTTAGGGATTAATTTATTACTGTACAAACAGCTTGTTTTCACCTGTACTATAAGTAAGTAACTAAAATAAGTGTTTACACTAAACAATTCTGGTCATACTTTATTTTAAAGGTACAATTCCCGCTATTAACAAACCGTTAACTAAGATTTTTAGTTCAATAAAGTACTCATTTGAAGCTTATTAATAGTTAGTAAGGTAGTAGTTAGGTTTAGATATTGGGCAGGATTAGGATTCTGGAAAACTGAATTTCCATAACCTATAACGAACAGAAAAAAACGTCAGCTTTTGTATTAAGAACTGAGCAGACAAAAAAAACAGCCACAGCCAGTATTTTAATAGGTGACTGCATGTTGACAGGTGACTGCATGTTGACAGAAGACTGCATTTGACTTAAGTGACGGTCGGTTGACAAGCAAGGAAGGAATAAATTTGCTCTAGAGTACACCCTAACCACAGGCAAAGCACATCAAACAATGCAGAAAAAAACAGTATAGAAAATTAAATGTTGATAAATGGACCACAACAAACAAAAAATCCCTGATATTTTATAACTTGGCCAAAAAAAAACAACACTTACAACCCTTTCCTGACTTACAATGTCTGGAATAGACATTTTTTAAAATGTCATGACCCACCATAAGCATTTTTTTTTTAAACCTTTCATCGCGTAAGTGGCTAAAAGTGTCAAATTTGTAGTTGTAGTATGAATACGATTTTTTTTCCATCCACAATTGCCAAAACTTTTAATAATAAACTTCTTAGAAATGGTCTGTTTATAAATAATAGATAAAACCTAGTATTTTACTAAAAAGTTACCTGCCACTTAAATGACTAGAGTTTTAGCAAACTTTCATCTTAAACAGTCAGCGTTGGTGACACCCATAACAGCCAGTCTCAGCAATAAGCCTGCAATAAAGCGCCCTCAGCAGTTGCTAGCACTCTGTCAGAGTCACTCACACTCGGTCCTGATCTGATGCGGAGAGACACGCTGCTCCTGCTGAGACGAGCACACACAATAAACCTGAACGCTGCGCTGCACGATGCTGGCCAGGGCATGACGTCCCATCTCTGTTAAGCACATACACGTGTATTAGCACGGGGCCACGTCAACAAACGTCTCACTCAACATGCTGAATGTGGCAGAAAACAAGTGTGTGTGCTGCGGGAACACAATAGTACACACAGTGTTATTCAGTTCAAATGCCACTTACGTAACGTACCGTTGTGATGCCACAGGTGTGCTTCAATACAGCAGCTAATATAGTCGCCGTCAACATGTGTTTTCACCTCTACTGAGCAGCAGGCCCTGGAAAGATATTTTTGGAGTGAACGTGTCAATTAATATTGTAGATCTAGCATTGTAATGCTTAACAGTTTAATAAAAGCGTACTTACAAAAGGTGTTTTTGGAGACATTTGAAGGAACACTCAGGGGAATGTGACATGCTGCTGAGTACACTTTGATGTAGAGACAGCAACCAGACAGATGAGAAGACAGCCTCTCCCAACCGAAAGCCATTACTGCAGTCTGATTAGGTCAATTAGGCCAATCAGTAGCATGATAGCATCAGCTGGTGTTGAAAAATGAGTCAATGTTTCCTTCCATATTTGCATTTTGAAGTGTTGCATCAAGGTATGGAAATTTCACCACCAAAAAAAAAAAGCCTAAAAAAAAGTTTATGCTTGCTTGAGGTGGTTTTGCTCTCTGACAGCTCAGGCCAACTTATACAATGCAATGCCAATTGTTTTTTTCAAATGTTGTAGCCACAGGTTGTGAGTAAAATGTCTGGTCACTACGGCATCCCAAAAATGTTGCTGAAGTAGTCTTTCCCATATGGGGCTCGATGTGGTCTTGCAGCTAGGGCATGGCATTCATCAAAAGAAATCAGAACTTCTTGTTTTCCATTTTTAACATAAAATTGTATGTCTAATCGTTACTAATTGCAGTCATGCCTCAATTGTGTTTGCCATCTTTGTGATTACTGTTTGTTACTAGGTTACCAATACCACAGTGAACTGCTCGAACAACTTAATGGAAACACATATAATTCACATTTGGGAGTTTTCCTTTTTACAGTGAACTTTGAACAGATTCACCTCACATAAGGATGGAGACCCGGTCACTGATAAATAAGCAAACCTTGGGGGGCATGGTTCTGAAACTTGATATTTGATTTTTCTAAGGTTTGACAAGGTTAACTGCACCACTTGCTGTGTAATCCGCTTTAGCAGAGCAACAACAAAGGCAAAACAATTGTCTTCTATGCAAATATCTCAAATGGCATTTGGGTTAAAATACTAAAGTTAAAGCTGGGATTATTTTGGAATGGCATGCATTAAATGTCACTGCACCCAAACAAATATCATTGGCACAGATGAAACAAGAAACAACACTGTGTCTCAGTGACAGATCTTGAGAATAAGAGAGTCTGACAGCAGCCTGCACATGATTGTCAGTTAAAAAAGTAGTTAAAAAAAAAAAAAAAAGCCTGTGGGGAACAATATAGAAATATCACTATTTTTGAAATGACAGTTTTTGCTGTTAGTAAGCAAATTGTTTGCATCAGAATCCATTGAATACTCTGGGTTATACACTTACACAGGAAGACTACAATGATTGCACTATATAATGTCATAAGAATACAAAAGTCAGCATGTTAGTACGAGCTTGAACTGAAGTACAAATTTCTTTTTTCTTGTAATGAATTGACAGCCCAGCATAATTTTTGTGCAAATTAATGCAAAGTGCACACTCCTTTCACAACTTCTTTGGTGTTTCCATGGTTTCCTAACCCTCTCTAGGAATAGGAAATTTTAGGGGAGATTGCGAAATTGAAGAAATTGATTTTAAACCTAATCTGAAACAAGCAAAACGACGCATTAACACTATTATTTTTACTTAAAATTCTAAAACAGATAACAGCTGTATTGTAAAAACGTTTTAACATTACTCAGTGGAAATTTTACACTCATGCTCAACAGAAATTGAGGTAAATTACACACTAAGTCGATCTCTATCTTTTTTATATTGCATTTCTGTATCATGTATTACAAATCTATTGTTTGCTTTGGCTTTTATGTTTTAATGTTAGTGAATGGATGAGGTAAAGAAATGCAGGCCAAAACTCTGTAGATCTTGATCTGTGAGCAAGATCCTCTTTTGTCATCACTAAGGCATTACATTATTCTACATTATGCAAAAAAAAAAAAAAATCAAGTTCAAAAGTAGCGTTTTTAAATTAGCAACAGCTTTTGCCAATTGTCAGTTGCAGATAACAGAATGCATGGCAGAAGAAATGTTTTGTTTTTAGGCTCTCCGTGGTTAATAAAAAAATTTATTTACACAATTATGCCATCAAACTGTTGTAGAAACAAATATGATTTCAACACCATTGACTCACAAAAACTGCACAAGTAGAAGAAATGATTAGCACTTATGAATATTTAACGAATTTTCACTGCGAGGCCCATCACGCGATCCTAAAATTAATCAAACCATCCACAGAAACCGTTCTACAAAGTAACGTATGACAACAAATTAAGGCTTCATTAAGATAATAACGTCAATCACAGTTTAAGTATAATGTAGATAAACGCTTAAACTAATTTAAAAGATAATTATTCACCATGAGACAGCGACTACTCACCGTCAACGTGCTCTCCGCCATTCTTAATTAGCCCCACCCCCACTTCCGGTTCTGTGGCCGTAGCTCTACAACTGGGTTATGAAAACTGCGGGTCTGCAGCTTTGAACGCTTTATAATCGACGGACTGACATCTTGCATGCTGCATGTAAACATAAAATGCACGCACACAACTGTCAAAAAGAAACCGCTATCTGTATATTGAAATAATAGCATTACAATACAGGAATAATAATGTGCAGTTTATCTAGTCAGTCAGATGTGTGTGGATGGTTTATTACAACAGCAGGCTTTCAGCACTATTCAAAAGAAAATAAAGCAGAATTTTATTTAAAACAAAAATAAGATTAAACCCTTTACCTCAGGCATATATGTTATCTTTTTAGAGCATATGTATTCAGAGACTGACTGGAGCTCGAAACCTTGTTGTTGACTATACGGAGTTTCACTATGTAATGCTAAAACAGGCTGTTTATAATGTACAAACACAATTTGTGTTTTAATGTGTGTAGCCTATTACATAAAATATGTTAAATAAAATAAATCTAAACAAACAGCATTGCCTTAAACAATGCAGCAATGCACGTTTATATTGTCTGTTATTTAAGTGTTGCAGATTGACAACATAATGGCACAGGCTTTATATGAAAGGCCAGCCATTTGTAATGTTGGTTCCTGGCTTAATCAATCAGCCATTCATTTTCGAATCCACTTATGGGTCCTGTGTGGGCACAGCATAATATCATGCAGATATACATTTGAAGAGTTTAAATGCAAAAGCCTTTAAGTGTCGTCTGAAAAATTGCATTTTTTGCTGCTACTGTATATTTATGTTCAGTTATTTCACTTTAAAGACAATGAAAAGAACCCAATAATCACAATAAAGTAATATTACTGAACCTACACACAAGAGCTTGAGAAAAATAATCATTTTACAGGACAATTTTCAGAACCAAATCTTTACACATGCTAGTTTCCATAGCAGTTGAAGAGAAACATTTTCATTACCACATTAGCTTGCACAGCTAGTTTAGTTTGGTTGGCAAGTAAAGTAACATGCACAGGAAATATTTGTCAGTTATATTCATTATCTATGTACGTACATTAAGGCTCACATGGTGATGTAATGTGAAAATGTTGCATAACAGCAATACACAGATAATCTCAGAGGAGTTTTTCTGTAGCTACATCAGCTTCTACAATCACATTTGGCATCATGGTGTTGTTATTATGACTCAGTGAAGTAACACGGGGTGGAGCGATCCCTTCTTCCACATAATCATGATTGATGAACTGGGCCAATGCACCTACTGCCATCCACACACACTCCTCTAATCACTTCAGACACCAAGATGCTCCAGCCAGTCACGCCTAATAACCCAACTGGAAATAGATGATGCAATGTTGCCTCTCTCAGCTGTGAGTGAAAGTCGAGCAATGAGTGCTGTTTGCAGCAGGTCATGAAGCTTTTACATTTCTTATTTTGGTGCAATAGGTTGCAGTTCACTGCACTTCAGCTTATCAATGCCTCAATGTCACAACCCTGCAAAACTTAAAGCCGGTCCACACTCCTCATGCAGGCATCAGCAGCTTTGGATGATCTTTACGCTTTGAATTTGGAGTTAAATCCAATTAACCTTCAAATGCAGCAAACAGATGATGCAGGCAAGCTAAAGACCAGACTTTTGGTTTAACCCTTATGTGCAGGCATTCTCTTGGGCTGTGGAAAAATTCAGGAAAGTAAAGGTTAATCTCGAAGCCTCTTGATCGGAGCACAGGACTGTACCTGTCAAAGCCAGTACTTGAAATGGTTGATAGGAGTTGATAACAAGAAAAATATAGCAGCAATAAGAGCAGAGTGCTTCATTAATCTAATGTTCGCTGTTCCTGCTGAGCCATTTTCTTGAAGTATTATCTTTGCCCTAGACCTCACAGTGCGCACTGTGCAGCATGTTTAAACGTTTACGTTGACTATTAGAGATATCATCCTTCACATTCTGTTCAAATAAAACCAATTAGATTGTGAAATAGCGTCAAGTTGGCTCAAATATGAGACTTTATTATTGTTGTTATTGCCTGTTTCATTATTAATACCATTAAACATGAATTCATTTATTATTGTTTTTATTATTCAACATGCTTCAACCATCCACATGGTACATTATTCAATTATCTGTTCATCAATACCTCTTTTATGAAGGTTGTTTCTGGCATTTACAATACCAAAATATTTAAAGGGTCCTTATTTCTGCAATGTTTTTGTATACTTTGTGGTAAAATACATGAATGCAGCTTTAGTCATTTTTTCCAATTGCATTAGGCCATTCTTATTTAAAGAGCAACAACATATTGTAAATTTAAGCTCAGGGAGTAAATCATAAAATGAGAGTTGATTATTATTTACTCGATCTGAAGTTTCAGAACATTTAATCCACTTACGATGATATCAGTGCTTAATGTATTGCCACACAATATCATTTTTTATCATGATCAATAACTGCATGAAAGCACTAGGGGTGAAACAAGTTTCAACAGATGTGATGCATTACAGATTCCTGGTAGGTATTTGGGTTTTACACTGTTTTTTGTGTAATGAAAAGACAGACTAAGTGGAATTGTGTTCTTGGTAAATGTGGGACAAATGCCAGTAAGTCCTAGTGAATGCATTCCGTTTCTGTCTGGCAGGCTGTACGGTGTTTGTGTTGGTGGGAAATTGATCACACTGTTCTCCCGTCCTCCTCCATGCCCTCACACGATCAAACTGCTGGACCGGCAAAAACAAATACATTAATTAATTAAATGTAAAAATGGTTCAAATCACTTCTCTCCCCCTAATTTCTGTACGCCTTTTGGTTGTGCTGTTGATAATGCTTTTAATTACATATCTATGCTTATATTTTCCGATTAGATCACAGAATGCTTTTGGGGTGCTGATGAGCTTGTCTGACTCATTATTTTTAATGAACAGAAAATCCCTTGAGACCATCAGTTTCTCAACTCCAGTGCTGCAGCACCAATTAAACAGTGCAATCTGTGATTATGTCAAGAGATTTGGGAGAGTGGCCTCTGCTGCTCCTCGGGTCACTATTGGAAACAGAAAACCGAAAAAGAAAAGCACAAAAAGAAAAGACTGAAAGGAAAGACAGGGAGAGGTTGTTCTACATTAGTTCACGCTGTACAGCGGATTGTCCTGCGAATAATGAAAGCCCACTGCAACCTTTCCTGGCGGCTTTGTGTCAGGCTTTCTGTTCTGTGCCACAGGGAATCTCAGCGCAGTCAGTTTTCTATTAGCCATGCTCATACCAGACCCTTTTGCTCTTGAGAAAAGGACTACGATCCCCATGGACTATTCACTGCCGCTCTACTTTCAGTCTGAGTCTGTTTGTGTGTGATTGTGCGCACGTGAGTTGGGGTCTTATTGAGGGTCGCAGGTGTGTATTGTATAAACAATGTTTGGAGATCATCGGACAGACTGAGAAAACAACAACAAATCTAAGTAAATGCCAGCCATTTTTATTTCTTACTGATTTTCCCAGTGAGAACAGGACACTAAGGCTAAAATTGACACAAGCTCACCAAAATTGGTACGGGCAGGTGGTTGTGTAATGGGTCGGTGGGGATTTTCTTGGCACTCTTTGGGGCCCTTAATACCAACCAAGCGCCATTTAAATGCCACAGCCAGCCTGAGTTTTATTGCTGACAATGTCCTTCTCTTTATGACCACAGTGTGTTGGTTAATTCCAGCAATATAATTCAGCATATCACAAAACTCAAATCATACTGTTTTACTAAACTCAAATGTCCTCCACAATCACCACATCTCAGTCCAATAAAGCACCTATGGGATGTGTTGGAACTGTATATTTGCATTATCAAATTTAAAGGAACGTTCCACTTTTTTTCTTTTTTGAAAATAGGCTCATTTTACAACTCCTCTAGAGTTGTACCATTTTTCTACCATTTTTACAAGTTTTAACATTTTTGAATCCATTCAGCTGATCTCCGGGTCTGGCAGGAGCACTTTTAGCTTAGCTTAGCATAAATCATTAAATTTGATTAGACCACTAGCGTGTCGCAAAAAAAAAAAAAAAAAAAAAGGTTCAGATAATTTTCCTATTTAAAACTTGACTCTTCTGTAGTTACATTGTGTACGAAGATGAGGGTAAATGAAAAGTTGCTATTTTCTAGGTCGATATGGCTAGGAACTATATCGTCATTCTGACGATTCTCAATCAAGGAACTTTGCTGCCATACCATGGCTGATATTAGCAATGATATTACTCAGCACTGTTACCTGTGGACTATTTTCTGCTGTGTAATATAATGCTAACGGCTAGCAAGGTGTTCCTAATAAAGTAGCCACAGAGCAATTTACTGAAAAACTGAAAACTTGAACTGAATTGAGCTGGATGATGACATCATAGTCTTTTATTGCCGTTTTTATAATTGACAGATTTGCAGTATTGACATTGTGAACTAATTGAATTGAGCAGAATGATGACTGTTGCCTTCTGCAGAACTGCGTAGCCAAATGTAATTAATTTAACTGATGAACTTCAAAGTTAATGAATTGAATCAACACTAAACTGATTTGATCTGTATACCGACCCTATTGTCTTTTTTAGCAGCGTTTGAATGTTTCATGTTTGCCTCATTGATTCTATTTTCCAAAGCTCCATTAAACAATTCACATTATATACAGAACTATACAAAATGAATGGTTAAATGATTCATGAAAGAAGACTCGAGACAAAATTCCACTTAAAACTGGGCACATTTTACTGTAAAACAGGTTAGGAAACTTTCCAGTGCTCATTGCTGTGAAGAGGTTGTACAAGGAAAAACAAACAGTTTTACAGCAAACTACCTTCCTGTATACAACATCTCATAGGAAATACTGTGAATACTGAGCTAAAGAGATAGAAACTATGAGCTTAAGCTCGGTCCTTTAGAGTAGCAAAAATGACAAGAGCTAATTTGCTTAAGAAATATCGACAATTTATCTGAACTAAACACTATTATGTCATAGACTGTATTTGGCAATGTAGCCAAACTAAGAAAACCCATACTTGATTACTGCCATCACTCTTTAAGACTTTCTAGATATTGTAATATAGGCTATTTAAAGTATTATCATTGCTACTGACAATGCTTAAAAGTGATTTATTTCACCCACTTGGCTTTGCAGAAAATAAGAGAGACAAGTCTTCAAAAACAAACAAAACATTTCTTTTAAAACCACTATGAGCCAAAGAGTCTAACGGCGCAATCATGACGCTGTCAATCATGCAGCGTTTATTCTAATCATCTATTCCATGTCAAACAGCAGGACGCCACCTTAGAGACACATGATAAGATTAATATGCTTTTAAAAGCTGAAACAGTTCAGACATTTTTCAAACCATTTTCATATTTGCCATTTTCTCTTCACTAAAGAGAAACCTGCTGAACATACTGCAGATATTTCTCAAATTCTCAACATATCAGGCTTTCAGACAAACAGAACTAATATAAAACATAATGCACCTCAGAAATATTCAAGTTGACCAATTATTATTTTAATTAGCAACTGACCATTTAGTTTCACTGCTTCATATCAGAATGATGAATAATTTGTATAATTTGTAATAGACAGAAACTGACTGAAGCCTTCAAATGTTATCACCCAAAGCTCAGTGATATTCCTTATGTCTCCCTTCATTGAGCTGCAAAGCCAGTGGTCATGGTAAAAAATAAATAAAACAAATGCTGTTGGAAACACAAACAGCATTCAAAGATATTCAGACAACAGTGTCTAGAAGCAGTACAGGCTGTCCTAGAAAAAAAAACGGCTCTTTACGATGTCTATTGCTACAGAAGACAGTTCGGAGAGATGCACAAGGATGTATTTGTGAGGAATGAGACATGCTTTTCAATGTATTCTTTCAATCAAACTCTCCTTTCATTTCCTAAAAGCCACGAGTGATGATTAATATATGAAACTCCTCAACAGGCTTTCATAGTCAACAACTTATTGCAGAAAGTAGGGGGTCTTCACACATCAAGTTTCACACCTGACCTTCGCACCAATCCAGATGGCTCCATGATCCTCCTTATGGTTCTCATGTGCCATCGGCTCAATCAGTAATAATACACAAAATATCCAACGTTATTTCACCCACAAATCATATATGTATTAATATCTATCTATTTTACAGTCTATTATGGCATTATAGCATACAGTGACTTTGGTAGAGAGTGCAGAGATAATTATATGAGTTAAACGGAAAGCAAATTACAAAGTCACACCAAGACATGCAATCATATCGTCAGTAAAGAAGCAGTTTTGATTTTAATCCAATCCGACTGCTTTATTTGCTTTTTCGGGCGAGTGGTCAGAGATGAAAAGAGATGTGATGGATCAGCACAAGGCAAACACAGATGCATCCTTCACATCTCAGTGCTCCTGTCTGCATCTCCAAAGCTAAAATGCACTCACAAACACAGACGTGGATATATATATATGCGTAATTCTGCGCATGGCTGCAAATTTAGACAACAGCTTTATGCTTCAAATATAGCAATATCATGGATTTTGCAATGCATTCTCATCTTCCCCTTATTACACCAGTAAGACTAAGCACATTGCATTTTTCTATTCGTCTGGCAACTCTTTATGAAATGCTTTGGACTATCTATTGCACCAGCTGCTGCTGTTTTGCACTCGAACATCCACTCGTGATGATTAAAGATTACAACTACCTAGTGTTTTATCTGTTTGGCGCATCCAAAACACCCACGCACAAACTAGAGAACATTTTCCTCCGCAGAGAACCACTTTAAAGGCTAAACGAACTATCCTGTATACTATGAAACAAGCTAATCTTGATGCTCAAAACATGATCACAGTTACATTCAGTACCACTTACTACCGAAAAGAGAAGTATTGCAGATACAATTGCACTTTGACTTATCAGAAATGGATAAATGATCAGTTATCCTCCATGTACAAATAAAACACCACTAAACTATGTGACGTCAAGTCAACTGTGAGAAACGACAAGAGAAACACGTGGTCTGAGCGCAAAATACACAAATATGACAAGATCGCAAAATCAATAATTGACTAACGTTTTCTATTTTAATTCAGAATCTGTTTTGAAATCTTATTTAATTATTAAGATGCTAGAAAAGTTTTGAAAAATTTGAAGCTGAAAGGCAAAATCTGCCTGTAATGAGCACTTTCTACACATGCCTTAATGTTACACATACAGTACATCATTTATGGAAATTTAGACTCTGTAAATCTACAGATGTCTAAAACATCTAAATGCACATAAAGTCCCTGATACAGTTATCAAGTTATTCCAAATCCGCTTAGGAAACTCATTTATTGGGACTGAACAACTTCGAAAAAAATTCTCTTTCGCTCTCTTTCTCTCTAAAGGTGGTAAAGCACAGAGGGAGAGGTCAGTTAAACGAAACCTGAGTTATATTCCCTCTGATAAATCCTAAACAAAAACACACCATACTAACTAATACAGCGCAATAATATGCTGAAAGATCAATTACAGTAGCTATTTGATAGTGATAAAGTGAATACGTACACACACACAACACAGATATGTAGTCCCAAAGTTGATCCTGCACTTGTAGAATAATATAAGAACGTCAAGGCCTGTTTAAGTATGGCCTTGTTTTCACTGTCCCTGCTAGTTAACCACAAAAACAGCTACTCAAAAATACTAAACAAAAAACTAAACAAAACAAAAATTCTCCTTTTCGTTGCAGCTTCTTCGATTCTCAAAGAAATTGAGCATGATGTTCTAGACCTCACACAGGCTAAAAGATACGACCTGTCGGTATCTAGCGAATGTTTCTCTTTCAGGCTGAAAGCTCAAATGGATGGGGGGGTGAACACACAGCACCTAACAGTAATGGCTGCTTCCCATCAGATGGTGGAGAAATTCCAGCGTTTTCTCAATGTCAGCCGTCCTCAACCTCATCTTCCTCCTTCACCTCAGGGCTTTTCGGCCCAGGCTCTTCTCGGGAGGGAACGTTGCCGAATGGCTCGCTAAAGTAAGCTACCTGCCTCTTGGGCTGTTTAAACCAACACCACAATGTCACAGAAGGTCATCGTAGTCGAGAAGTTTAGAGTGTTGGCGGGTCTTCCATAAACGGTACAGGCGAAAGTCGAAGTACATCTCGATCATCTCCTTACCTAAGAGTAGAAAGAGAAAGTCAGAGAGAATTTAAATTTTAAGTTCATCTATATTTTTTTTACAAATCAAATAACTTTTAAATTCATTTAACATTCAAAACATCCTTTCAAAACACACTCTGCATGACCATACACCGAAATCGCTTTACAATTGTACGAGGGGGTCTCTCCTCACCACCACCACCAGAGTAATTCAAGGGGGTCTCTACTCACCATTATGCAAGAGTAAAGCATTCTGCAGAGGAAGGATTGGGTTACCAGTTGCCATATTTTTGGACATTGTTGGAATGGCCTATGTGTATATAACATAGTGATATTGTGTAGTCCTATAATGTGTGCATCAGAGAGCCGCACCCATAATTTTCTCTATTCTAATAATTTTTTAAAAGGTTAATTCACACAAAAATGAAAATTATTTTATTAATTACTCACTCTCATGTTTTTCCAAACCCCTACGACCTTCATTCATTTTCAAAACACAAATTAAGATATTTTAGGTGAATCTGAGTGCTCCCTAACTCGCTCAAAACAGAATATATGCCTTCAGTGGTTCAATTGCAATATTATCAAGCTACGGGAATACTTTTATGCACATATAATGCACATATAAAACAAAAATAACGATTTCATTAAATTATATTTTTCAATTTTATTCCTTCTCCTCAGTGTCAATATATTGCGCAAGTTCACAACCACCATCAGTGACCGATTACCCCTGCCATAAAAAAAACTTCAAAAGAAAAAAAACAAAACAAAACAATAAAATCGCAATTAGACTACTTTCTGAAATTGTTCAACCCTATAGAGCACAATATTTTTAGCTCTCCTTAAAAATATCTGACCTTAAATTCACTGGTAGCATGTCACACATCTAGCGTACCATCCACTGGGTGAAATGTATCTACATTAGGAGGCCGTTATAAGCATTTGTGGGTGTTTTAAATACAGTTCTCCATTTAAACCAGCGGTAATTATCCTCAACAGTGTGAATCAAGCTGTGTGGAGTCCATAGGGGACAAAAGGAGATGGAAGAGGAGGGAGGCGTGCAAGTGGCCCTCCTGGGTCCAACGCGGAGACAGAAACAGTGGGAGAAGACAATGAGGTTTTAATTGGAGAATAATTATCATTAAATCAATAGCAGTGACATGGATGAGAGTTAGGGTCAGAGTTTATGTGGAACTTTGGACTTTTATTTATTGTATCTGATTTGCTGTGCAGACCACTTCAGCTTGACAAAATATAGATGATTTGATGATTTAGATGATTTGATTATGCTTTATTTTACGGTACCTTTGATATAATGCACTTATACATGAAAGTATAAGCATGCAAATTACTAAAACAATTCAGAGTTTATTGTTATTACTAATGGAAGTGCAACAAGCACATTCTAAATTAAAGAGTTACAAAGTTTTTTTTTCCTTTGGTGTTGGTGGGGCTAGTTTACACTGTGCTAAACCCTGATTTTACCATTACATGTACAAAATATCTGTAAATAAGCAGTTTTTACCATTTTTTGTGATTTATTCTTTTGAATTGCACTATGGGATCTTGATCTTTCTTCTAATAACTTTTTACCTTGAAGTTTATTTTTAACAGTTTAAAATGATATATTTTCTGGGTTGGTGTTGTATATTGTGATAACATATATATATTACAGACTTATTTTACAGACTTATTTCTCTATATATTATTTCTTATACCTTACATTTTTTTAAACTACTAAAATGTCAGTAAAAGTCACTTTATTAAACTGTAGAGTTGAATTTGCAACATCAAAATTCGACAGAGCAGAGACGTAAAGAACTGAAAAACACTTGTGAATTACAAAATACAGAAACTGTTAATTACCAGATATTTTTTACAGTGTAGATTGATGTTTCGCACTATTAGCAAGGTTTTTGGGGTCATGAAACTCTGCTCTAGAGCAGTTTAAGCATTCACTGCAGTGTTAAACATGTACAATGTGAAACAATGCATGCTTTGATGTTTTGACTAGATGCTTAGCAACAAACAGGTCAATCAATAATCAATGCTGCAGTCATGGAAACGCATATATGCATTGCATGTAAAAGATTGTTTGGAGGTAAAACTGTCTAATGTCTGACAGAGGATGCATTAGTTAGAGTGAAGAATTGACTCTTTCATCCCTACCTTTAAAGCTCAAAAGTGTTCATTTTTAATAAAGTTGGCAATCTATAACATGATGATGTGCAATGAGCCTTTATGTAAACAGGTTGCATGCTGTGTTCATCCAATCAATCAGAGTGACAACACAAATATGCAAATAAAGATGGGCTTAGAAATGTAGAATGTGAAACGTCAGCGTATGATAATAACTCTGGGTAAGTAATTGGCAATACAACCCAGGATTCTGTTTATCTGGTGTCTAGACTAAACCATGGTTTAAAAAAACCTTGTGTATCAGTATATGTGTATGGTCATGTGTGTGTGTGCGTGTGTGTGCGCAGAACACTCACCCTGTGCTGACAGCTCCAGAGGAGACTTGAACTCAATGCCATGAGGTTTCATCAGTCTCTTGAGGTTTTGAAAAAGCTGAGGATGAGAGAAAGTTTTGCTTTTACTATCACTTTTTATTTTCAAATTGCCACAAGACATTTTATTTCCAGTATTCCCAATAAAGACTTAACCCTTTATCCGGCATTGATATTAATTACAATATAATTTTTCTTTTTTTAGAAAAGTCATAAAGGTTAAAAAATCCCTCAGTAAAACTCCATGAGTTTTCCAATGAGTATTTCAATGATTGCATTTTAATTGGTTAAAACTGATTAAAAAAAATAAAATAAAAAAATCCTATGAACAATACCAATATTGTAATTCCTTCAGTGTTTTGATTAATGTAATGATGCATGACGATAATGGAATAATATGTAATCAATTAAATTATTTATATGAGGTGAATTATTGGTATTGAATTATTGTATATACGATGTATATTAAATAATTTAAGTATTTAGTATTTAAAGACAATAATATATATTTTTTTAAATGCAGTAACGTATTAAAATATGTTTTTGTCAGATATTCCTATTGTGATGATGATCATTATTAATCAATAAAAATATAAAATATGGTAACAATATTTATTTTTACTAATACCGCTAACAATAGCAACAACAACAATTACATGAGTTACATTAATTATATAATTAATAATTATATTATTATTAATATAGCCTAGGCACATTTCAAAATGGCCTGAGATATAACTGCCAAAGTCTCTATCCAACTCTTCACTCTGGTTGATAATGTAATTGCACAGGGTGATAATAGGAGCCATAGAGTGCTGTGTGTGCATCGTGAACCAGAGGGATCTGAACAGGGCAGCCGGTGGAGTGTTAAACTGTGTGTTGTGCCATGCTGTGATCGACCTCCGCTCGAGGGGGTCTGGTAATGTCAATGAGAATCCTTCATATCAGGACAAAGCCTGTCAGAGTGCATTAATTGCCTCCTGCTATTCCCCTCCCAATCCCTGGACTTCAGCTTCTCTATCCGCTGTCAGTATAATCTCTCATCTGGGCATCTTTTCTAGGAGCTATTCTCCAGCCCTCTAATCGATCATGAAAGCCTCATGAATCCAAGCTCTGATAATCCATCTTTTTCCTTTGTTGAGAAAGAAAGGCCATTTTTATGACATTGCTAATCCAAAGCACTGGTATTAAGATTCCGATTTTTATTAGGAGATACGAATATGATGCAACTGTGAAAATCCAAATCATTAAAAGGAAAATTAGCCACTCAAATTTAATTAAAAACAGGACTCGTGGTACTGGCTAAAAGCTCACTATTATAATGATGCCGAGCAAATTAGTCACTTGCGTTTATTCAGTATAACATTACACATGCTCAGGCAGTCGTTACAACCTACTTAGCTTTCTGGTGAAGCACACACACACACGCACACAGACACACACGCACGCACACACGCACGCACGCACGCACGCACGCACGCACGCACGCACGCACACACACAAGACATACGGCCTGCTGCTGCTGCTTTGGCACGCCTAATAGAAAACAAATCACACAGACAAAGTATTACAGTTATCTGATGCTCACACTACAGAAAGCGCAAAGGTAGGCGTTTAAAGGCAGCGGACCCAAAAATGAAATGTCTCTCCTCCTCATTGTTTTAAAACCTGTATGACCTGTATTTGTTTGTGCTTTCTTGAATCGCAAAATCAGATATTTTTAATTACATATTACATTGTATGGGAGCTCCATAGTTGAAAAAGCACACTAAAATAAAACCAAATAAAAACCAATATAAAAACAACGTATCATGAAATGTCAAAGTATTTTTAAAAGTATAATAAAACTGTACACGGGCTTTGTGCATGACATTCAAAAAGGACAATTTATGTGATTAAAAAATACTTCAAAATGTTTTAAATTCACTAAAGCAATATTTCTACCAAATTAGTTTTTACAAGATAAACACATTTTTCACTTGTTTTCAGAGGGCACACAGCATTTTTTTCAAAACAGAAGTAGCTTTACGATGAATAAGGCATTCAAATAAATTCCGGATAGAAAGTGGTAGTATTGAACAGAGCCCTGTTGCAAACACCTTGCAAAATGTTCTCACTGCATAAATTACACAGTGCTGTTGGACTGCTTATGTATTTCCACACAGCAGACTGTCATAAATTGCACTCTCTGCTTATGACAGCTGGTGGAAATTAAATGGCTTGATACAGCCAATAACAATCAGTAAAAAAACCTTGATCAGCCTTAATATCAATGTTAGAGATCACCTTGATGTATTCCTACTTTACATTCTCTTGACATGTTCAGTGAAAAACAAATCTGTTTACAGTCGGTCCTCTCAGGTACCCAAAGTTGGACATTTTCAGAAGATTTTCTGAAATTCTTTGGCATATAGATGGCTTAACAATCAGGTCACCCTCTCTGGGTCACCTTGATGTGTTAATCTGATAAGCATCAACATCCAATAATGAACAAAACACACTTTGGCAACTTTGTTAAAATCGAACTAAACAACTAATTGTATTTAAACATGCACATCTCTCTTCTGTACAACAGTATGCATGATACAAGAAACCACAGAGAAAGAGGTATGAGTTCTGGCACATTCTTGTTGGCAGATCAGCAATACTTTAACTATTCAAACTCAAAGAGCAAACCCAAATAAATATAATAAGTGGACCTTTAAGCGTCCACTTTGTGGAGCATCTTTACAAGCATGAAACCTTACCCATCTGTTGAAATTATTACAATTGATTAAAACTAGTCTTTGATTGCTGCAATATTACTCAAAAAACTGTAGATATCAAACATGCGAGACAACAAACATAGCTATGGTCACAATTTTAGTTACATTTTTCTGTTGAACACAAAAGAAGATATTTTAAAGAATGTTATAAACCAGTAGCCATTGACATCCATCCTACAAGATTCCAACATTCTTCAAAATATCTTCTTTTGTGTTCAACAGAAGAAAGAAATTCAAACAGGTTTAAAACAAATGGAGGGAAAGTAAATGATGACAGACTTTTCATTTCTGTGTGAACTATCACTTTCAATGCAGTGGTCATTCCCTAAAAAGTACAGTGTGTATTTGCCAGAATGTCTTAAATCACTAACAATCATGACATACACTCTAGGACAATTTGATCCGTTCATGTGAAAATAACAATTAGATGGATTAGACCACTTGGAAAAAGGCTGAATGATTTGTGCACAAATCAGATTGATCTAGTTCTAAACTTAATGTCTTAACCCTTGTGCATTGGGCTGTTTTTGCCCCATTGACTTCCATTATAATGGAATTATTGGATTGCAAAGTCATGACACCATATATTCATGCATTCTTGATTGTTGGTGGTTTGTGCCTGTTGGGAAGAGGTAAAAATTGTCATTTTCACTGTTGATCATCAGTTGACATCTTTAACCCTTTACGCCTGTGCAAAAAAAGTTTCTGGCTTTTATTTGGAGTTCTGTGGAGTAAAACAACAAATTATAAAGTGTGTGCATAATTATACTTACTATGATTACTATGTTCTGAGAACTGAGGGGCTTATTTTGATTTTCTCAGACACTATACTGCATAACTCCATATAAAAGCCAGAAACTAAACTTTTTTTGCACTGCAACTGATGATCAACAGTAAAAAAGGTACAAATTGTACCTCTTCCCAACAGGGAAATCCACCAACAATAAAGAATGCTTAATTAAATGGTTTTATGGCTTTGCAAACAAAAAATGTTGTTATAATGTTGAAATCAATGGGGCAAAAACAGCCATGAATATAATGAAAGGGTATAAAATTTGGCCACAGTGTATTGTTGAGAATTTTTAAAAGCATTTTCCACAAAATATGTCAAAATAAGATTTTTCACCAAAAATCATTCCATTTGCTGAAACAGAGAAATTTGAGGCCAAATTAAGACTCAAAATCACCCCAGTGGATGAAAACATCTCCAACAGCACACAAGCATTAATGTTCACTCACTGATTCAAAGCCATATGGTCTACTTATTATAACACTTCTATGGTCCTTTCACACGTTCGCCCATACATCCAGCTCATACATACAACCCTATATATCGCCTATAAGTTAATAATAAATGAACTTGGCTTGCTGTCCTTGAAAAAGGCTTGGTCCCGAGGCTCATCTCAAGATCTGAGAAAAATCCCACCTAACAAAACTACATTAAAAGCGAAGAAATGTAATACAGGAGAAAATGGGGTGATAAGAGATGCCAGTAGAATTGTTAATGTTTATATATGCTCGAAACGATGATTGACAGGACTGAACAAATGGGTTCATCACAAACCTACAGTGCCCAGCATTAATAAGTACACCCTCTCAAATTAAGATTTTTTTAAAATTTCTCATTGAATATGGACAATATAGACGTCTGCATTTTTACAAAACAGGTTTATTAAAGTAACTAATTATTCAATATTGCATACATTCAAGTGAGGTGATACAAAACCTATTACAACCTATAAAACATTTTTCCTGTCAATTAACATAATATATTAATTATTTGCCATTTTGCCTCAAACTCGGGATGCCCGAAGCACAGTGGCATAATGTCGGCCACTGCCCACTAGGTTATCAGCATTGACAAACATTTATATTTCCCCTAACATGTTAATTGTTGTGTTAACGTAATTAAAATTAATAGGGCCCTGAACTTAAATCATTTTGTTATATTAGTTTGCAAAACCAAAAAACTAGATTTGCACAAATATCTCATTGTATAGCGTAGATTAGAAGTATACATTTAACAGCATGATGGGTTTTTTTTTTAGAGAAATATGTTTGGGTGAACTCCCTTGTACTGGGCACTGTACATTTGGATATTCACTTTCTGTCCTTTTTGATTCATTGTAATTAAATTAAAATATTAAATTAAAAGAAATTAAAAGAGCAGAGTGGTTTTGAAAAGACATGAAGATGAGAAAATGATGATAGCCTTGTAAGTCATGCACAGACTATTCCCGTAAAAACAAAGACAAGGCGTAGAGATGTTGGGTTGCTTGCACCTGGTTAGGATCTATTTATAGCAAGTTCACTCAAGCTTTTTCTTTCCCCTTCAGATGTAGCAGGGCAGTGCTGAGACGACCATGGGGGAAAATTGCTAAATGCAGCGAAAAAAAAGCCCATGTTTCTTTTTTTTTTCCTTTTTTTACCCAAGTTATTTTCTCTCTGTAGACCTGTTTCAGAAGCCGGCTGGATGAAATGCTCATGTGGCATAAATTCTGTACTTTGGGAGCCCTTTGGTACATGGTCATGTGTACTTCAATCAGGGACTGTTCATACTTCAATCAGGGGACTGCATCCAAATTTGTTTACTAAGTGTCTATGACACAGGTGCACCCTGGCATTTTCATCTCGCAGCATAATGTCAGAATGATCCAGAACATCATCTATGCTTTAAACGATCTGTGTGATTTGCCTCTAGGAATAATTTGCATATGTATGTGGTAAACTGGAATTTTTGCCTCACAACATCTCTTCGTGAAGCATCAGTGAATCAGAAAACATGCGTTTGAAGACATTACTGCACTATTTACATTTATTACTATGCATATGCACTCAACCATTCAAAACACAGCATTATGAAAACAATGACTTGAAATATGATCTGACCATTGTGACTGCAACATATTTACCAAAAATACATTTTAAAAATCTATAGGTCCAGATTTGCACCCATGTGAAATACAGTCAAGATTTAATTCATTCATTCATTCATTTTCTTTTCGGCTTCAAAAATCTGGGTTTGCCACAGCGGAATGAACCGCCAACCTATCCAGCATATGTTTTACGCAGCGGATGCCCTTCCAGCTGCAACCCATCACTGGGAAACATCCATACACACTCATTCACATACATACACTACGGACAATTTAGCTTACCCAATTCACCTATAGCGCATGTCTTTGGACTTGTGGGGGAAACCAGAGCAACCGGAGGAAACCCACGCGAACACGGGGAGAACATGCAAACTCCACACAGAAATGCCAACTGACCCAGCTGAGGCTCGAACCAGCGACCTTCTTGCTGTGAGGCCAGCGCTACCCACTGTGCCACCGCACCGCCCCAGACTAGGAAACTCATATTTGCAATAGTTCTACCATATGAAGGCACTATTATTGCATATATTTGAAGGATTTTTTTTGAATGCAAAATTTTTAAATGAATAAAGCAACATGATTTACTGAGGTTTGCGGTTGTCAACTTGTATGTGTGCCATTATTTAATTCCCAATAACCTATTTTGTGCCTATGCTGTTAGTAGATTACGTGCACCTGATTATCAGCAGCTCTGTTTGTTTGAAACCTGACATAGATGCAGGTTGGATTAGGGTTATATTTCTGTAGGACAAGTACCAAGATAATACACCATAATATACTGGTAATCAGTCAGTACCATCTGATACCATGACAACGCCACAGTACTTTTCTGTAAGTGTGTATCATTATAAGCCCATATCCAGCCTGGCACAACCAAATGCATGTCCAGAGCTGTGGTGGCCAGAGGCAACTGTCAGTGTGTGCCGCCGAGGGAATGAGTGTGTGTACATGTTAAAGTGTGTGTGTGTGCGAGAGAGTGTGTATGAGGCAGAGAAGTGCGGGGGCTGAGGGGTGGCAGACTGTCTATCCGTCAGTCACAGAGCAGTTGCTTGTCAATCTGGCACCCTCATCTCCTGCCATCATCATCCCTGCCTGACCCTGTACACACTTCCACCCGATTCCTGGATTCCTGTGTTTCTCATGCACACACCTGCCAAAGCATGAAAGTACAGGCTGTATAGTAGTGCTAAAATCCATTATCGTGAATGTATAAAAGCTTATTGCTGTGTATATACAGATTATGGCCCCGATTTATTAACAGCCTGAGGCAACATAAATCCTCTTGTGGCAAAGAAAAATTGTCAGTATTTTCTAAATTTATTATGTATGTGTTGGAGTTACCCTTTCAGATGAAAAAGGAAGGCATTTAAATTATTCATGTAATGGAATGTGATTTTACAACAGACAGTTTACTGGTATTGGTGCCATCATATAATGGCCAAAACATATTTTAAAGTGTTAGTTCACCCAGAAATGACAATTCTGTCATTAATTATAGCACTTGGTCACCTGCTGATGCATTACCTTGGATGCGCCTATGCTTTGTTTCAAACAAAGGAAGTCACACACTGGTATCTGGGGGGTATATGTCACTGGACAGTGCTCATGAACATGCACAATATACTGACACTGAGGAGAATGAACTGTTAAATAACTTTTTTATGTGTACACAATTTTTTTTTATGTGACCCACTGAATGCACATTGTCTGTTGTTTTTGGTACCTTTTTGAACTTTAAACAAGTCAGCAACCAGGCTATGGCTGAATGATATATCTACATAAAATCGGATTTGCGATTTGGCAAAACCTGCGACTGTCTTGCACATCATGTGAGGAAAGTGCGGTGACGTGATAAGTAGTAAATTTCCTATGAAAGTGCTCTTGCGAGTCACACAGAACAACCAAGCATGCCCCGAAGAAACCCAGGAAACACCAGTCTATGGGAAATCCTTTTAACTTAGGATAAACAAGATATAACTGCTTTCATTTGATTAGTTGAATGGTGCTTAGCAATTGATATGTTAGAAGTATATGTTTCGGCTTAGTCCCTTTATTAATCTGGGGTCGCCACAGCGGAATGAACCGCCAACTTATCCAGCATATGTTTTTACGCAGCGGATGCCCTTCCAGCTGCAACCCATCACTGGGAAACATCTATACACACTCATTCACACACATACACTACGGACAATTTTAGCTTACCCAATTCACCTATACCGCATGTCTTTGGACTGTGGGGGAAACCGGAGCACCCGGAGGAAACCCACGCAAACACGGGGAGAACATGCAAACTCCAGACAGAAACGCCAACTGACCCAGCCGAGGCTCAAACCAGCGACCTTCTTGCTGTGAGGCGAACGTGCTACCCACTGCGCCACCGTGCAGCCTCATCCCGTCATCTCTTTAATAATTTCCTGTCTTGTCTTTATGACAGAAACCCTATAGCACGAAAGCACTAATACAAAGAAAGGTGAGTAGATATTATCTACCTTTTCTCCATTAGCATTGCCGAGCACATAGCAGCCCATTATGTGGATGAGGTTGGGCTCGGGGTTTAATAAACTCATGAATCTGCCAAGTTTGTTCCAGAACCTGCACACAAAAGCTCAGAATGATTACAAAGTCAGGATGTGTGGTTCTTAATTATAAATGGATTATTTATCTTTTACAGAATTTCATTTAATTGAACTGACATCAAATATTAGTTTTATGCAGGGGAATGAAAACTTCAGTTAGTTGTGATCTTGAATTATTGATCACTGTTATATTAATCAGTAAATAAAGAAGCCCCTTTTTTCAGGTAAAAAAAAAAAAAACAATGAATAAATTATATACAGAGCACAACACAAAACTAGAGAGCATTTTTACATATAATTCACAGGAATGCTTCAAGGGTTAAAAAGGTGACAAACAAAAAGGCAGTCCAGCATGTCCTCTGGGAAAATATTTTGTTAAAATTTGCTTTAAAATGGGAATATACAGTCAATTATATATATA
>CAIGQV010016645.1:10180880-10219350 GCA_903798115.1 Danio jaintianensis
AGAGAGAATCGTATGAAATTACAGCCTAGTTTTTCATAGTAAACAAATAGCACAGGGTTCCCACTCTAAGCCAAATGTGAAATTCTCTGATTTTCCCTGACTTTTACTGACCAAAAAGCTGAATTTCCATGACCTATATAATGAATAGAAAAACTGGCAGCTGTTGTGTTGAGCAGCCCCTTCAGAATTGAGATTCTGCAATCATTGGTCACACAGGACTGTTCACTATTTAATATTTAATAACATTATATTTGCATGTAGAAAGTTCTCATCTGGTGTGGAATACCTTGAGTTATATACATAGACACAGCACAGCACTACGCTTCTCCTTAAGTGTGTGACCCGCTTTAAATGCATCATGTGACATCGCAATGCACATTCAGCCACAGCAAAACAACTCAAGAAATGCCACAATTTTTTCCACAAATTTTGAGAAAAGGCACCAAAAAAAATCTGTCATTTTAGGTTGCAAAAATCAGATTATTATTTTTTTTTTTTTTTTTCGCACAAAATCCAGGAGGGACTGGTTGAGCACTGAGCAGACACAAAAACAGTCACAGACATTATTTTAACAGGTACAGCCTGGTGACTGCATTTGATTTCTGCTTGACAAGTGGGATATGATTAAAATGGCAGTGAAAATAGCCTAACCATAACAATAGGCAAAACAATGAGATAAAAAAAAAACACAGTAAAGAAAACAAAATACATTTTGATAAATGGGAAGCAAATTTTAAAATGACAAACAAAAATCCTTGACATTGCATGACTTGGACAAAAAGTAAATAAAATTCCCTGACTTTCAATATCTGGAATAGACTTTTTAAAATTCCATGATATTCCGTGACCAATGGGAACCCTGATAGCAAAAGAAAACATCAGGAATACACAAAGAGAAAAGAAAAAAAGTGTTTGGCCAATTAACACGTACCTAGTATATCATCAAAGGTGGCATGTTCATGATCCTGTGGGCAAAATAAAATGCAACAATAAAAAAGTGCTGCATAAATCAAAGACAGGAGTTATCAGTTGGTAAACACTACTTGGCATTTTTTATTGAACATAAATCAAGCATAATATAAGCGATGAATTACAAGCTCGGTTTTACAAAGTGGCAGGGCAATCTGGAAATTTGCACTACTAAAACTTACATGCGAGAGCTGACTGGCACACATCATTAGCAATGCTTAACACGATGGGCTCTATACTGTATAGTCCAAACTTTGATTCCCTTTGATCCTGTTTATGACTGCGTTATTAAACTGTACTCACATAGAGAATGGGGATAATGGAGGGGTCGTCCCGGCGGATGATGTTGGGAACGTACTCGGCCTTTGGTACTTTCGATGAAATTAGCTGTTCAAAAACAAGGATGAATAAAACACGTGCTTATTAATGCGCTCGTGGATGATCAAAAAGCTGCACTACATTTAATGAGGACGCAATGATGAGTTCATAAAAAGGCAGTCGGCTCATGTGAAATGACTGAAAGATGCATGTACCATGATTTTGGGTGGGATGAAATCGTCGCCCTCACAGGCCGCCCTTTCTGACTCTCTCTCTTCCTCCCAGTCAACATCATCACAGTCTTCTTCATCCAGATTGCCAGATGATGCCTGAAGGTCTCCACCTGGGGAAGAGGCAATCCGCAGAAAAACACAGAAACAGAACGCGAGCAGATAAAAGATCAACAAGGTGGCAGGTCCTCAAAAAAAGCATTCATGTTAGAAACAACTTAACATGACCTTTGAAAGGAGAAGGTCTTATATATACAGTAGGACACTAAGAGAAAGCACACATATGGACAGCAGAGCACATCCATGGTTAAGAGACGTTTTACACATACGTACACACACAGAGATGCTGATGTGTGTGTGTATGTGTGTGTGATGAATTGCATAATGTATGAATCTTATGAAGCCTTTAATGAATATGTCCACTTTTTTTTATTTCATATATAAGTACTATCTTCAAATCTGTCTTTTAAATTCATATTTTTAATAGGAAGCTATACAATATTATATTTGTGCATATACATTAGATTAGTCAGTACTGAAGCCAAATCTGGAGCTAATCTAACAAAATAACTTATGATAACGGTCCAAAAACGAGAACACCCAAATATATATGTTATAGAAAAATATTAAATACAAAAATCAAGAGAAGCAAAAAAAGAAAAATTTAGTTCAAATTTTGTAGGTTGTAACTTTTTTTGCAATATTTTGCTTGAATTTATTTGTATTATCTTTCAATTTCTAAACATGTTTGGTGACTAAAATATTATTTTAATAAATATATCTGTTTAATAAATCTGTTTTGTTTAAATGAACCAAAATACATTGCCTATATTCACTGAGAAATGGATAAAAAAAATCATTTTCAAAATGGGGTGTACTCAATTATGCTGAGCACTGTATATTAATATAATAATAATAATAATCTAATCACCCATACTGTGAATGCAATAAATACACTACACTGAGAATAATAATACAATAAATATTATATTTAATATAAAATATATAATAATATAATGATATAATATTATATTATTATAATAATATAATAATAATTTAGCACGGATGCATTAAATTGATTAAAAATGACTGTAAATAAATTTTTGTTAGAACATATTATATTATATTATATTATATTATATTATATTATATTATATTATATTATATTATATTGCTTTTAACTTTTAATTTACGAAAGAATCATGAAAAATTTAACATTTAAAATCACACAAAAACATCAAGTAGAATCAAAAACACTCATTAAATTTTGAGTCCTTTTTTGAGAAAATGATTTCTCAAGAATCATGACAATGAATTGTACTGGCTGCTGAAAAAAAACAAAAATAAATACAATTTTAGAATAATTAAAAATAGAAAAAAACATTATTTAAAATGCCAATATTTCACACTGTTATTGTTTTAACAGATCTTTTATGAATCGAACGTAAAAACACATTTTAAAATCTTTACCAAATGCAAACTTTTAAATATATGTATATGCTCAAAAATATAGTTGTGATATTACTCTCTTACTTTAAACAAAGTTCTTTTTTAACTAAACTCATCAGGCAAAGGCAGTATCATAATAATACCAGGGCATGATTTTAACAGGCATCGTAAGATTTACCCATTTATGAGTGTTTTGTGTGGGTGACAAATCATGTGCAGAAATCAGAAAAGAGACAACATGTCTGTGTGTAAACTCACTGTCTCTGCAGTCATGGAGAGAGTCAGGCTTGACGGGTGTGGGGTCACTCCAGGACCGGCTGAAACTCTTCGCTTTGCGATCAACAAATGCTAATAACGAAGCGGAGGAGGAAAGCATCACACACACTGCTCTTCAACACTCACACACACACACTCTGGGCTCTTGCCTGAAGCTGGGATGTGGCACGTTCGAAGATTTCTCCATTTTAGCTTTAAATAAGAGAATCAATTTCAACCTGTATACTGTAACTCTTATTGATGAGAAGGAGTTATTACGAAACCAAATCACACCGCTAGTTGTCAGACAAGAGCACCAAATGGTTGTTTTCATCCTTTTTACCAGATGCCTGAAGCATTTGTAAACCCTGAAAATAATTCATCTGATACCATGAATTATTGTCAAGCGATGGCATGTTCACATATTTACAGTGCATTCAAAAAATTGCACAAATAAATAAACAGATGAAATCAGACAAATGTACTGATGACATACAACCATATATAAGCATTAACACAGTCATTCACGTGTTCACACAAACACACACACAAAGATGTCTACAAACAACTCACTCTGGGCCTTCACTCTCCTGCTGCCCACCATCCTCAGATGTTTCCGGAAGTTTCTAGGATAGAAAGGATTTGCAGAAGCACAGTGGGTTGGGAAAGAGGTATAAAACAGGAAAGGTGGAACAAACATGAGAAGAGTGGGAGATGGAGGAAGAGGAGAGACAAAAATGGAAATTTTAAATATATTTTCAAACAATCCATTTATACATGGTATAGCATTAGCATGGCTGATTATGGACAGGGACGAGTGTTTGAAGTTATACACCAAGCTCAGTGCACTCCAAACAAATCCTCAGTCCTCACAGTTCTTCTGTAATAAAAAAAAAAGACAAAAATAAACAGTTTGTCCCTGTTTGGCATACAGGCTTTGGGTTTCTAAACACATTTACTCATTTGTGCAGTTTATGAGATTTCTGTATTTACTATTTTCAAAGCACACATCTGAGCTGTTAGTTTCAAGTCACCATGAAATCTAAATAGACAATTCTTACCTTTTATGAAAAATTGGAGCGTTTATTACATAGATCTATTTTTTTTATTTTCTTTTGCAATTCATGTGCCCTCTTAATCCTTATCTTCCCTCCCACAAGCTCAGTGTTTCTCTAATAAGAATAAAGACATGACAAGTTGGGCGCAAGAAATAGGAGGAAAATGGTCCTTTTTGTGCCCATCTCTATTAATTCCTTAATTTATTACCCATTCACTCAAAACAAAATAATGCCACATTTAAATTTGGGACTTGTTCAAAACAACATCAGATTGCAAAGAAAAAAGTTAGTAGCAGCAGCTTACAAGAATGATTTTACAGTTGGTCAAAATGTTGATTAAAGCATAAGAAAAAAAGTGGAGAGGTGATATAAGTGGTGGTGGGTATAACAGTTTTCAATGGATAAGTTTGTGGAATGGAACAAAAAGAAAAAAAGCTGTTGCTTCATGGCAAATAAAATACAGATCTTATCTTAACATTGAGCATGTCTTGAGAGTGGCAGTATCAAGCTTACAACCTCCTTTTGAATTTTTCATTTTTGACAGTTTCAATATTCTCAATTTCTGAAATTGATATTACCATAGGCAAAATGCAAACACAATTGCATTATTATTATTAATATTATTTACTTTATTATATAATCAACAAAATCAAGTGCTGTAATTCAATTTTCTTCACTTGAATAAGTTGCTTCAATTGTATATATGTGAATACTGTTTGTCACAATGGGAAAAGAGGGGGAGAAAGGAACTTCTATTTCATGCCAGCTTTAACATAACAAAAAAATTTGTTCCTACAGAATATATATTCTAACAGAAATTAGTTTCACAACTAAGAAAAGAAATGACTGTATACTTTTAATTATGCTTGAAATGGCATCAAACTAAAAAAAAATTCCTCTAGTAGAATCAGTAATATTTAAACAAAATCAGTGGCCAAAGTAAAAAAAACTTGTACAGTATATGAGACATAAAGCAGGTCGCCACCTCAGGGAGACTGCCATTCTGAAATCACATCAAAAGCCAAATACTAGAACAGTATTTTATAGTATGTGAGAGAAAATAATACAACAAAACTTGCAACAAAAAAAATAACTGAGTGTGTGATGCTCCAGCATGTACTGTAGGTTTCAGTACAAACACTCTATTCACCAATGAAAAAAAAAAAAAAAAACATACATACAAAGATTCCAAAAGCTTACTGCCTCCCTGCCCTATTAGACAATAGGCACATCCGACTTGAAGTGGCCCCTATGTGGCTGTAATGTATGCCATCAAAGTAATTGGATTGTGATTGGAGAGCAGCCATCTGATACAATCACATATTCCATTCACACACAAACTAACCACCAACCTTAACATTCAGATGCCCTCTTTATGCTTTAGCTTAATTATCATGGAACTGAAAACACAGGATTGTGAAATATAATATGCCAAAACGTGTACATAAATGCTGCCTTAAATAGCTGTCCAGATGGATGACCACATATAAAGTGCAAGACCACAAATACTTTCATCATACTTTATGTTGTCATTACTGCAGTTCTGGTGAATCAAAGCGAGTTGAGTTGACCGACTCGTTCAGCTGACAGCCTCCCTCCTCTTGTTAGCACTCAACATTTGTTCTCCATGCAATATGTCACCATGGTTACACTGTAGTGTAGTATAGTAGGAGAGTGTGGAGAGGTAGGTGGTCTTTCCTCATTTGCCAATAAATAACAGGGCAGCTCACATACTCAATACAGAGCATTTACAATAAATGAGAGCTGTGCCAGGCATAAAATTATGAGGCCAAAAAACAAAACAAAAAAACACACACAAAAACTGATGGCCACAGTGTTGATTTTCCTTGACATTAACAAGAGTTATTTATTTCATTTTTTTGCTAGCATGATGCAATTTCTCAACTCCAGACTATTTGAAAGCACTGTGGTGTTACACTGTGGTAAAAACTAATATTCCTGCACAACAGTGATGCATAGCAGAGGACATTTGTTTTAGTTTTTTTTACAATATGTACTGTAGCCGCTATGAGCCTCTAATCAAATCCACCAACATGAATACTTCACAAAAGAGACCAGGGCTTTTTTTAATACCGCTGTTATATTTGAGATGGCTACAAAGAGCACGATGACAATGCATCTGTATAGCTGTCAGAACGGCTTTTCTCCTTATGTCCATCTTGCTGACATCCATCTAAACTGCTGTCAAAGTCAATGTGCCGGCTGACAGGGAAAGAGTGCAGATCTTCATCAAGTTTCAAAAATAGAAGCCCATATCGAGGGAGCCATGCCTTTTCAGCGAGGCATTTTTAATCAAACGCTCTAATGATCTTAATCCTCATTTGTGAGTGTGCTGAAAATAGAGGGATCAGTCAAAATCACCGGAGTGTGACATGTTGATCTTCACAGATATATACATCCACTTTATGTGGAGAAAATAACATCACACAGTTCTTTAGAAGCACAGCTATTCAAATGTGCACGACAAAAACAGATCAAAGGTTCTATGAAACTACAAATCAACACGACAAGATTGAATGTTTCTTCCACTTTCTCCATATGGAAAAGAAACTAAAAATACTAAGGGCTTAAAAAGGGGTGGATTAACCAAAAGAAAATAAAAATAAAAGAATATTCTCCAATTATCTGCTAACCCTCAAGCTGTTCCAAATTTTTATAAGTAATTGCTTCATGGAACACAAAAAAGTGTTTTTGAGAAACATCTTGGCCATTTATTCCAAAAGAGTTGAGGTGAATGATTTCAACAATATGACTTAGTCACTATAAAAGCTATCAACTATCAAAAGTAGTGCATATGACTCACTATATTTTAAGTGTTCATTCAAGTTGCTCGCTGAAAATCTTGACATCTGCCCTACATCTCTTTGGTGCTTTCAAGTGAAGTTGTCAAACCTGATCTGTGAATGATCTGTACATTTCAATTAAACTCATACAGCTCAAAAACTAAAATGATTTTTTTCATTAATCTGATAGATCTAATTAACATCTAAAGTTAACTGTCTGACAAGTGCTTAAAAGAAACACTTTAAAAAAAAATATAGACACAGTTTTACAACTGTTTAACGGTTGAGTCTGATAATTTTTCAATCAACTCAGCTGATATACAGCTCTGGCGGGAGCACCTTTAATGTAAGTTCAGCACAGTACACTGAAACGGATTACACTATTAGCATCTCCCTCAAAAATGACCAAAAAGTTCATATTTAAAGCTTGACACTTCTGTATTTACAACATGTACTAAGACTGATGAAAAATGAAAAGTTGCTTTCTAAGCCAATATGGTTAGGAACTACACTGTTACTCTGGCATAATAACCAAGGAATTTTGCTGCCATACCATGGCTATAGCAGGCGTAATGATATAAAATAGCATTTATTTTTTTGCCTTTGGCTTCCTTAATAGGAGTTTAACACTTATTTAATATTTAGTAATAATAAATGATTTTCATACATCACATGAAAGTGGAACAAATAAGCTTTTAATTGATGTATGATTTGTTGGGCCAATATTTGGCTGATATATAACTATTTGAAAATCTGGAATCTATAGGTTAAAAAAAAACTTAAAACTAGCTATAAAAGCTAATGCATATTACAAATCAAAAATTCAGTTTTAATATATATATATATATCTTCATGGAAGATGTTTACTTAATATTCTAATATTTTTAACATAAAAGCAAAATCAGTGATTTTTACCCATACTTGTTATATAATAAATGAACACTGTTGTTCATAACACAAAGCAATCTGCAATGCTTTGGAATATTTTAAATACAGCACACAATCAGAATGGACATACTGTGATTGCATGAAAATGAAGGGCCAAGTTATCATTATTGTTAAAAATCTGCTCAATTTATGTTTGATGGATGACACTCTTGAAAGATAAAAGAGTGAGTAGATGATCCTTTCATGTGCCGTTGTTTTGTAATCCTAATGGATGCAACCAGCTACTGCATCTGCAACGCTCCCTTAGTCAGAGGACAGAGACAGGCATCTACAGTACAGTTACAGTATATTATTCAGCACAACACAGGATCTCTGTAGAGTGCTAAAAACTACATTCAAAGTCTACTCTTCATTTATTTATTTTTGTCCTGTGGAACACCATGAATTACCACAGAGGTGTTGAACTCTGTTAAACCTTTGCTGGGTAGATGAAACTCATATCTGTCCTTTCAATTTACCTTCAGAGTACAGCGGATTAGCTCTCTCTAGCAATTCAGCATTACGTTGGAAGACTTTTTTTATGATCTGCCAGCAGGCCAATTAGGTTTTACCGGTGAACAACTGTTTTTAAATATGAAAGCCAATTCGGCCATGCGGAATGAGATCTGCTGTTGAGTTATTCATGGTGCACACGGCATAAGCGTGCTGTGTGACAGTTGACGGATAAGTGAAACTCTGAAAGTGTCCAGTTGTCAGCTGTATCGACCGACACACTCCAGGCACTGCACCTTTGGTTTTTCGATTGGCCTATTGATCTGTGCAGACAAGCACACACTTTCAGATACTATGTGTGTGTGCATTGATCAGATTTTGCTTTCAATCAAGGATGGTAATCCTGAAATAACTTGCATCGTGGGTACATAAACATACATAAACCTACAACAAAATGTCCTACTGAAAAATGTCAAATTGCAGAAAGTGCTGTGTGAGGGATTTGCTTTGGCGCTTTGAAAATATTGGTGGCTCTGTATAAAGCAATACAAATAAATGGAAAATTCACGAAGATGATCCATGACATCCCTGAGCCAAAAATATCAACCTACCAGTATAAAAAAAGGAATCAATGAGGATTATGTTAACCTGAAAAAATATTTAAATGAATCCCTTCAACAGACCGGTGTGCTCAAAACATTACACACTGTGAGCTTATTTTAAGAGAATAAATTTGATACTTTTGGAGCTTTTGGTGTTGCCACCCTTTCATATATATTTGCATAGTTTCTGTTTGGTTGAGCACCCAGTTAAGATTGATGTGCATGCTTTTTAATGCTAAATTATTCCTGAAGAAATATAAAAAAAACCTTAGCTAATGCTACTACAATACATTTTACAATAAACGTATCAATTTGAAAGTATGCAACACTCATGTAAAAATATTTAATAAACATAATAAATTCTTGAAAAATATATTAAAGAGTAGGGCGACGCAGTGGTAGCGCTGTCGCCTCACAGCAAGAAGGTCGCTGGTTCGGGCCTCGGCTGGGTCAGTTGGCATTTCTGTGTGGAGTTTGCATGTTCTCCCCGTGTTCGCATGGGTTTCCTCCGGGTGCTCCGGTTTCCCCCACATGTCCAACGAAATGCACTATAGGTGAATTGGGTAGGCTAAATTGTCCGTGGTGTATGAGAGTGTATGGGTGTTTCCCAGTGATGGGTTGCGGCTGGAAGGGCATCCGCTGTGTAAAACATATGCTGGATAAGTTGGCGGTTCATTCTGCTGTGGCGACACCAGATTAATAAAGGGGCTAAGCCGAAAAAGAAAATGAATGAATGAATATTAAAGAGTTTATCTAACAATTGTGACTTATTTATATCTCCCAAATATTAAACTCCAAAAAATGCTTGGTTGTTATAAACCAACATTGGTTTTGTCGATATTTTACCTGAATTAGGATTACAACAACCCAGAATATGTTTTTCAAATATAACAATATTTCTTTTTACTCTCTTTGTGAAAAAAAGGTTATTGAAATCTCTGGATTTAGATCAATAAACTGCTGCTGGCTTTCTGCTTGGTAAGCCTAGCATCAAAACTCTACAGGGAATGTGCCATGAAGTAAAAAAATATTCCTCAAGTGCACTGTGCCGGATTGGAGTGTGGATTTTAAAGGGATAGTTCGGCCAAAAATTCTGTAATAATTTAATCATCCTCCACTTCCAAACCGTATGAGATTCTTTCTTCTCTTATACAAAAAGAAGATATTCTAAAGAAAGCTGATAACCATTAACTTCCAAAAGCAAACACATTACAATACTACAGTAAACACAAGACAACACAAAACACCAACAATATCTCTCCACGCTAGAGCTGCACAATATTGGCAAAAAATATGACATTTTCTGAGATATATATTCGGATATGAATACGATTTCAACAGATAGCTTGATTAGCTCTATTTGGAAAGAATTCATTAATTTACATTGATTGTGATGATTTTGTATGGGAGAGAATCATGCATAAAATATAATAAACAATTTACAAGCATAGATAAATACAATAGAGCAAAGATAAAGATGAAATAAACTGTGCTTTATGGTTTTCTGGGGAGTCTAACAGTATTCAGATATAGAAAAATAGGCAGATGATAAACTGGTTGATATTATGGTTAAACTCTTCAGTGACTCCACAAATCTTATGTGTTCTAAAGTAGAGCTGCACGACACTGGAAAAATATGTGATATGAAATATTGTTGTGGAGTATTGCGAAAACAATATTTCTTACGATATAACATTTCACTAAAAGTGCAATTTTGTTTTTTGCCATGTTTTTAAATCCTTTATTTATTTAATGATATTAAAATAAACAGGTAAAGTGATTTCTCAGATCCAATTAATTCTAATTGAGATTAAAAAAGGAGCAAACATTTAGTCTTTAAAACACTATGAATGAATGAAAACCTCAGCAGATATTCTGACTGATTGGCTGTTGTCATTTTCCTCTCTTGGAAATTTTCAGCTATAGTTTATTTCAGCTATAGTTTATTTTTCAATCCAGCCAATAGCAGAACAGCAACTACTGGAAAGGTAGGAATAAAGATAGTAAGGCCTATCTGATTGGTCAAAAAGCAACCAATGCATAAAATAAATGCCACTTAACACATATGCCTGCGATATATATATTGCATTTACTATTATCACGATAATGATAATTTTGCAATATTTAATTAATATATTGCATATATTGTGCAGCCCTATTCTAAACTATGCCTCCTGGTCAACTATAATCCCAACATGCACATCCTGTGATGCTGTGACATTGCAATATCGCTGTTGAAATGATAAATTGTGTAGCTCATTCCTCATGTGTGTGTATGTGTGTTGAGAGAAGAAGGGCTGTGACACAGGACATTATGGGCAGTACTTATTTGGACAGTACCTCTCCATCAGTGCGGTGGCCTCTTGTTCTCTTTTCCTCCTCTTTCTTTCAGCAATTCCACGAAACGCCCTGCTGGGACCGGTTACAGTATTATAGGCTGTGGGTGTGTGCATGTGTGCATGTCTGTGTGTACAAGGAGCAGTGCAAGGGGACAAATCTAGAGTGGCCAAAGGAAGATTTAAACCACAACAGGTGCCGATCACCACCCACAGGTCACAACTACACAAAAGAAAACACAAACTAAACACCACGACCACAGCAAAGTCAAGTGTAACAGACACTCAGTCACCAACCAGCACAGAGGGTAGATTCGCGGATAGCGGTGACATCTTTGTGGAAATGGTTCTCTTACGTGCGCATCTACTTTTTTTGACAGGGTGACAGAAGATATAGTCATCATCATTGACAGCTTATGTTAAATCAAACTTCTGTCCTCAGCAGATGAGGTTAATGACAGCCCAGAAGCTATGGCCTGACAGCGCGTGTGTGCATGTAATTGCGTGTGGATGTGCCTATGTGACTGCATCCTGAAATCCTTCAGAGCCTTGACAGATTGGCGACGGTTTTGGAGCACTGCGTGCAAATCTTGAGATGAGTGACTTTTCTGGGGTATACTTGGGCTATATTTGTATATTTTGTGTGCAGTTTTCAACACAGCGATGGCAGCAATCACCTTATTCCTTCCTCCAGTCCACCATTTTGTCATACTTTTAAAATAAACCATGTATTATAGACAAAATCAGAGCTTGGATCCAAAACTATAGTCAGCTGTCTAACTACATCTTATTTTTGGACGTCGTAGACAGGCTCCAGACAATGATAAACAGGTTTTCTATAGATGTTTTGATTCTAAATGCATTTCATTTCATTACTAAATGATTTCATCAAATAAAAAATGCTAACTCAATTTTTGTTTTATGTTATGGTTCTTAAGTGTTATGTTGCATTGGTTGACTTAAGACACATTTAGAATACATTTACATTAGACTGAATTCAGATTAGCATATCCTTTTAGTAGGATTTGTTGCTAAACCCTAACATGTACAGTAGCATTCTTAGTGGAATTTTGATCCATTTCAGAGATTGACTACTGTAGTTTACTTTTTACACATACGTGACTGACTGAGAACTGTGCATTTGACACAGAATAGTAGGTGGGTTGCACATTTAACTTTTTATTTGCAGTAATTAGTTTATCCAAAATGTAGCAGCCATGCCTTGGGAGCATCAATTCACAATTTAGTCAAAGAAAAACTGCATAAATAGAATAGGCTAGAATGCAATGTACATGCACAGAATTCCTGTGGATGCATAGGAGTCATATGAAGCCCATTTTGTTTTTAAATGTGATCTCAGTCAAGTTCACCTGTATATTAACACATACTGCTTTCTCGTTAATGTCCTTTTTGCATTGTTGCATAAAAAAAGATTCCAGATCAGTCACTCATAGGTTTCCATTTTAGTTTTTATGTTGGGAATGGACAGCAAGACAGCTTACTAGGTTTTGGTACAGAGAGTGATAACTACTTAGTGGTTCCCAAACCCAAAGGTTCAAAGGTCACATCACTATAGCAAAACAAAAAAGTTACACAGCAGCTGAAAGCTGATTAGCAATGCTGACCAGTATTATTGGTAAATTATTGGTATATACAGTAGTGAGCAGTATGTGTGCTGTGAGACAGAGTTCCTCCATAACTTCAAACACTCTGTCCAATGCTGGTGGAGTGAGAGTTAACACAGGACAGGAGAGGTAGCGGCACAGAGGAGCAGAGGGTTGGGATGGAGTGAAGTGTTGACTTTTAAAACATTGGAGTAATGAGAAAGATATACTCACGATATTCTTTAGACCCAAGGAAATATGCATAAAGAGAGAAAAGAAGCTTTAAATAGTACAACCTAACCACATAAAAAGCAAGTGAAAGATGTATTGAAAATACTGTGTTTTTCAAATATAAATACTAGGACAGGTTTTATGAACAGATTGCAAAGTGTTTTATCACCACCTATTACAATCAATTATTACAAAAATGTCAGGTCTATAGCAAACCACAACTGACAACATTGATATTTCACACAAAACTGAAAAGGTTGCAAAGTCATGTGTCAAAAATATCATTACGGAAAGTGAATTAAGCAGCCTCAGGAAAAAAAACTATAATCATTGATAAAAAGAGGGATACAGTGTAAGAAAAGAAAGAGGAAATACAGGAAGAAGTGACACCAGATGATGGGAGGGGTAGCATAAGAGGTTAAGAGAAAAACAACATACATGTTAGCTAGGAGGAGGGGGTTGGGGTGTTGGACTGCACCCTAGTGGGGGGGCTCTGTGATTAAGACTTCTGCCCGACAGGAGATAATTAAGCAGTCAGGCTGAGCGAAAATGCCTGTGCGCAGAGAATAATGAAGCACAAATTCTCTCAACTGAAAAGTTGAAGAAAAAGAAAGAAACAGATGATAGGAAAAAAGAAAAATGGAAAGATGAAAAGGAAAAAGAAGAGGTAGAGGGAGAGGAAGAAGGGAAGGAAGGAAGGAAGGAAGGAAGGAAGGAAGGAAGGAAGGAAGGAAAAGAATACAATGAAAAAGGCCAAAAGTGACAGTAAAGAACAAGAAATGGAAAGAATGGCAAATAAAAAAAGAGATGAAAAAGAAGAAAGGAAGCTTAATGACAAAAGGGAGTAAAAAGACAGAGGAAAAAAAAATGAAGGAGGGAATTAGGAAGATGAGAAAAATAAAAAAGGAAATACAAAACAGAAAAACAGACGAAAAAAACTGGCCAGGAAAACATTCAACCCAGGCTCATTCTGATTACGCACCCATATATACATTTACGGAGAGAGCAAAATACATCCCAGAAGCTGCGTTTTTTTGCAGTTTTTGTTTTCGCGAATCCACCAGAGGCCACTGTGTACGCTTTTTGAGATCTCAAATTTCTCTCACGAGTGCCATTCGCACCTGCTGTTCTCACGTAAATCCACCAGAGGCCACTGCCGACTGACTGTCTACTGACTGACTGACGGACCAATTGACTGACCCACCCTCCCCCTTCCCTAAACCCAACCAATAGTGTTTTAAAAAGCACAGATTGACCCGCCCACCCCCTTTCCCTAAACCCAATCACAGTGTTTTAAAAAGCAATCCAAAAAAAGAAAAGCCCCCTAATTTTTACCACGTTTTCAGATTTTACCACATTCTCACCCTGTTATTTACTTGTTTATTTTTTTTTTTAGCTTTTGTTTTTGTCTTACCTGCTTTCTGGAACCGTTCTTCAACGGACTCAAACCCCGTTGTCGCAGTAAACTTCGTTCTGCATCTCAAGTCTGCCAATGTACATGTCGAGCTACCGGACAACAGTGGTAACAGTGGAAAAGCCATCTATACGGAGGTAAGCGGTCAGCTGGTAAGCGAGAAAAGGAACGTGTCGTACCACCCCCTAGCATTCGTTTTAAAGATGAAATGCAGCCATACATAGCTCTGGCTACATAATTCACAATCTCCAGATATGTATATAGGGCTAGGTTTTCAGAGTGAGCCTATGTTGAAAACATTAATGATTAAAAAATTATAATAATAAAAGAGAAAAAGCAAAAAAAAAAGAGCATGAAGAAGGCAAAAGGAAAGATGAAAGGAAACAAATGGAAAAGAGGAAGCAATGAAATAAAAAAAATGGGAAGAAACCCAAGAAAGAAACAGATTAAAAGGTGCAGAAAGGAAATAAGAGGAAGCACAAAAGAATCAGAAAAAGAAGAATGATATGAAAGAGCATGAGGAAAGCAGAAAGAGAAAAGAAAACATGAGGATCAGCAAAAGAACAAAAACTAAAAAGTGGAAAATGAAAAAGGAATGAAAGGAAGAGGTAAGGGAAACAACAGAATGAAAAGAAAAGAAAAAAGAAGGGAAGTGAAAGAAAGATGAAAGATTACCTCCTGTCCTCCCACATGCATGAGTCAGGATAGCTTAGATTACATGTCTGCTTCATAGACCAACCCTACTCCAGAGGAGGCCGAAGGATGGAGAAAGCGGTTTGATTAAATGATTTCCCATGTGTACTCACGCTTGCATGGTGGTGGTCGCAGTCTGGAAGCTGAACATGTTCTCTTTAGGAAACCAGCTGTTCGTGTGATCCTCTGCAAACAAAACAAGACAGCCTAAGCAAAGGTCGAAGGTATTTTGTTAATCTCAAAGTGAATTCACCACAAAACCTGCTGATGTTCTTCTTACCTCTATCTTCAGAGGACACACGGTCCTCGCTGTACATCCTCTCTAGCTTCTTGTGCTGTTTGCCACCGCCGTGAGGAGACGTCTCGAGGTCTAGTGAGCGCTGGCTCTGGCAGTGCGGGCGAATGCAGGCCACACAATCCGGTGTGCAGTCCTCCCTCGACCTGCTCCGCCTCGACCCCCAGTCCCGAATGTTATGGGTGCTCCCTGAGCTCTGCAAAGGTTGTGCCATTGGTGCATGAGCGTAATGATGCTGGTGGGTGGGGCCGTTGTTCCCATGATGTAGGCTTCCTCGATGATGGCTTCCACGTAAACTCGTTGGAGCTTTGTTTTCTGGCGGCTCTGAGGTCCTCTTCAGCACCTCTAACTCCAAACTCTCCTCGCTTCCCTGGCCCCCGAGCATATCTCGCTCCCTGGTAATGGTGTAGACACGTGCTGGCTTCACAGAACTCTCTACACGTCCCTGATTCTGCTGATCCTCAGAAGAAAGGATGCGTTCTACGGAGAGCCGTCGCTTGGAACTTGTAGGAAGGGGTGCAGACTGACTGCCTGGCTGAACCTCTTCTTGACTGGGCTTGACTATTAGAGTGTGTTGGGAGTATGGCTGGAGGCTGTTATTGTTGTTCAGTCTGCTAATGTCTGGGGAATCTGTCTCTTGACCAATGAAGGTGTCAGATAGCAAATGATCTGAAATGAGAGACAGAAGAAAAAGACAAGAAAAGTTTTTGTTTTGTCCTGTCAAAGCAACAGGTGCCAGTAAAATGCAATGATCAATCAAATGTTGACTGGGTGAATGGTCTGAGGTGGAGATGACGTTGAGCCTAAAGGATAATGCTTCGCCTACTACAAAGACTGATACACTCAAGCACGTCACAACAAACTGTCAAACAAAAATGTGAGGACAAGTTGTGGAAGAACATGAGGTGAAATGAACCCAACCTGATCCGTTGCGGTTCTCAGGGTGTGTGTGAGAAAGGTACTCTCCAAATGCTCGAGCTGCTCTGCAGAGAGACAAACAGAAGGCCAAATCAAAGCATGGAGACAAAAGTCTCTGTCTTGATGTACTTTAACAAAGTGCTGCTTTCAGATCTTAGTAGTTATTCTTAATCCATTTGTTAAATCTGATGTCACACCACATCACCATTTCCAGCTCCAAACACTCCCAAAAGCAAGCAGCAAACAGTGATAATAAACTGTTACAGCCTTATTTGGCACACTAAAATCTCAGTTGGCAACATATACATGTATCTTTTAAACTGATAAAAAACACTGGTGTCCAGGACACTTGAGCTCAGAAGATGTGGTATTAAGAAACGGAGAATGAACTCCTGGCTGTTGATGGGAGTATTCTCATTTGAAATTGACAAGAAGCTTTGACCCAGAAACACTATTCAATATATCATGGGCTAACAAACCCTTTTGTTGGATCTTTCTGTCATATAGTGCTACAAAGATACAATTAAATACCACTACATTTTCAAATAATTTTAGATGCTCCCCTAATGTGACCATTAATGAGCTTGAATGATTTATGGCTGGCCATTCTGTCTATATTTCTCACTTGAACACTTACAGTAGTGAGAGCTGCAGCTAGTACTACTGACAAGACTCAATACTTGATTTGCCACTTTGCAAAGCAAAAAACTACAGGTCTAACTCAGTTTATTTCTATATCCAAAAACATAGAAACATTAGATACCATCACAAGATGCAACTCTGATTTAAACTGAGTCACTACATCTGCAGATTCCATCAGAAAAACGCAGAAAATTCTACATCTCATTGACCATAGAAGTAATTGGGTGTAAAGCAGTGAATACAATCTAGATGCACACAGCTGACTTCCAGCATGAGGACAACCAGCAGCTGTGGTATGAGAACATGAACTTACATTATGAAGGGAACAATAGTAAGTCAGGTAGATGAGTTGGTTAAACTGAAGGAAAAAGGAAACAGCTTTATGAGTCAAATCATGTGTAGTCAGCAATAAAAGACAGCATTCAAAGAGCTTTGTGTCCTACATTGCTATACCTTCCTCTCATTTAACCAGCAGGATGACCTTTAGGCAACGTTTTCAATGTGTGTGTGTGGTTATGCCACTGAAAATGCTTTCCAAAATACTGAAGTCAATAGAAAACAACAAAAAAATGGATGCATTTGCACTACTGATGGCCCTTGCAATCAGCATATTGTGGATGATTTATGAAAAATCATTAATGCATTCAAAGAGCTGCCAGATTCCATTATCAAATGTGTCACTCCACCTCTCAACCATGGGAAAGATTTACACCGTATTCCCCCTTCCTGTGTGGCCCAGCAAGAACACTACTAATGCTGCCTAATTACTCGGTTATGCTGGGGGAGTACACCAACTAGCATGTACAAATGAAAAATTGTACTCAAGCTGTATAACTCACCTTGTATTTAATTTCGTTAACACTAGTGAATTACACCTACCCACACAACTGTGTCTCCTGCACAAGCTCACTAAAAATGGCGTTTCTAACATGCATGAATAAACTCATCTCCATCCATGCACCTTGAAAAACATGCAAGACACACAAATATACACTGGTGAACTCGGTGAACTGACAAGCACCTCCATGAGCACACAAACCCCTAATCAGCACGCTATGAGCAAATCGTGCAGTCTTGGCACCTCTCTAGAGATGCTGAAAAATGGGATGGCTCTGTTGTTGGGAGTACCCATGCATTCGTGCAACGACACTTTGAATAATTAAATACTAGCCAGCATGTGCATCTCTCTCTCCTCACTCAACAAACTTTTCCAGCGGATAGGAAGATGAGTGCAAAGGAGAATTCTCCAATCACTTTCTCGTCATCTCAGTGTCACTTCCAAGTGTTTGGAGAAACTACAAAGTTTTTTAGAGTGAGATGGGCTTATCAAAAAATACTACAGGGCAGGGATGGATTACAACTAAACGAGAACACAGGGTCTATGCCGACCCATTGAAACCCACAGCATTCGTGTTATGATGTACTGTACTTTATGGTGCTCATAAAGATAACATATTCTGCTTTTGAGTCGATGAGGAGACGTGTGTGCAGACTGATATGGGATGGTGCATGACACAGAAAATGTTTCAAGTCAAGACTGAAAATCATATCCAGTGTGATTGGAGGGTGCAATCATGTAAAACCGCAACGAATGTGTGACAGATAAGTGGAGTGCATGTCTGAGGGTAGTACATCAAGATCTAAAGTTCAAATGAACTGGTCTAGTTGAATATTTTGTCAGTGTAAATCTTTATGTAGCTAAACTCTCAGGACATATGTATCTTATATGTCAAGCTTACAACTAGTAAGATAATAAATCATCATTATAGCTCAAATTACATATACAGTATACTAATGTGAAACTGAATTGAAATTAGGTGCAGAATTAAAAGTTCTTTAAGCCTAAAAGAGACCCAACTTCTTATGTCATCTGGTCCACCAGATAAATTTCCAGTAGTCCCAATATTTAAACCATTCCTGACTGTTTAGGACAGATTATAGTCCTCCGAGGACCTGTTGGGCAATAGTTGATATTGATATGTAAATGTTCATATGCAGTAATAAGTTGTGGAAATGAAAATACTTTTTGTGACATACACAGCTAATTTTCAACATCTAAATCTAGGTGACCCTGAAGATGGAACAGGAAAGAATAGCATTTCTCATTTCTTCATTTATCTTAATAGTCACTGACACACATTCAAGCGCCGTTTATTTATTTATCAGAATTTTCCATTGCCAATGGCTCAATTCGAAGTGTCAGACAACTGTGGTCCTCACAGCTGTAGATCCCTGACAGTGAATAGGCCCCCAGCACTGGCCCCATTGGCTGTTTTATAATCTATCCTTTGTAAAAAACAATGCAAGGCGTGAGGCAGGGAACGTGATACCTCACCCCATACCTTCACTACTGAATCACCGAACCTTAAAACTGCCTGCGCTTGTCCACTCTCGTTGATTGATTTGTACCTTTTTGAAATCCACTTGTTCTGCATTAATGCCTTGTGGCCAAGAGCAAGGCACGAGCAATTACCTTTTCTTAACGTGAGGATAGTTCACCATTCTTTTTTAATCTTGAAATCACAGCCTCAGATTAAAAATAGCAAAGCTGCTCAGTTCAAGAAAATGAAAATTTGAATAAAAAATAATGAGAATCACTGTAGGGTATGAGGCCCAAATCACTCACAAACATATTTCCCCTCTATCTCTCACATGCACACTAGCCTTAGTCGTCTAAAGCTAGTTTGTGTGAGGGTATAGTGGTGTGCACATCTGGGAGCATCTTGCATGTTTTCTGCCATGTGATAAAAGGGGGAGGGGGGTAGAAAGCAAGAGAACTGAGAGAGAAGCATTTTAACCGCATTAACTAAAGCAGATGCTTTAACCAAGACTGCTGGACAGAAGCCCTCTGGTGCTCTAGGAGAAGAGGCGGATAACTAGTGACTCAGATGAACAACATGAAGATACCAGCAGATGTAAAAACAATAACTGCCCAATGTGGACACAAAAATACACTGGCATATAGACTGAAAAGATATAAGTGCAAGAAGGCAGAATGGGTAAAGGAGAGACAGCACACCCTGGGGCTGTTCAGGCGCTGCTGTTTTCTTGCGTATGTTCATGCTCAATCAGAGCCAGAAATGAGTGCTTTTGCCCTGGGTGACTCTGACTTTAGCAGACCGTTTGGTTTACTACACTAATTTAGTAAAAAGCAACTACAATTTGTTCTTGAGTGCCTCGGCGAGCATTACACAGAACATCCATGTGTGACATGACCCCTTTCTCTTGTATATTTTCTCGTCCTCCTCCTCCTCGCTCGCACTGAACTCACAGACGTTGTGTTCTCTATGCTGCTGATTTGATTTCTTAGTGTACCATTCAAACCGCACGCTGTCCTCACTGCCAGCGAAGAGTTTTTGTCATTGACAGCTAGATTTATATAAGCTTGCAGTGTGAACTAAACACTGAGTCATATTCTTCTCTGAAAATGCTCAACATCTGCCATTAGCATTCAGCTTTTAAAATCTCCTCATTAGAAATTCATTAACACTTAATGAGTAGGTCTCTAAATTAGTGGCACTAGCAAACGTTCCAATTCCAAATGGCATTCGACCACAATGTCCCAGCTGATCCATTACAATTTTTCCAGACCTTTCAGAACTGAAAAGATCTCCCTGCAGTACAAAAAGGCCATTTATTGGAACTAAGCTGCAAAAAGAGGTCATTCGGAAAGCTTTGGTGAGAAACTCGACCTGCTAAGGCAGCAAAATAGGAGAAGGGAGGATTTATAATTTTATTATTTAAGATAAAGAGATAGAGTATTATTCCAGATTGCAATCTTTTTTACGAATTTTGGTCTTAACATATCCTCAACATCTGTGCACAGGCTTCATCAATGTTAGTAAAAATTATTGAATAAAGTTTATTATAACAATATATATCTTCCTATAGGTCTGACCCTCACATGGTTGTGTTGTATATTTCAATTTTAGAGGCTTTCTAGAGACCAATACTAAAAGATGAGATGGGGCCAACTATTCCCAACAAAAATTTTATCCGACAAATAAAAATGAACTCATTTCATAAACACATTAATGTCCCTATTAACATACACTATATTGTCAAAAGTTTTGGGACACCCCTCCAAATCATTAAATTCAGCTGTTCTAATCACTTCCATGGCTTCCATAAAATCAAGCACCTAGGCACCTGCTTCTACAAATATTTGTGAAAGAATGGTTTGCCTTCAGGAACTCAGGAAATTTAAGTGTGGCATTATGATAGGTTGTCCATTTGTGAAATTTCCTCACGACTAAATATTCCACAGTCAACTGTTAGTGGTATTACAACAAAGTGGAAACAATTGAGAACAGCAGCTACTCAGCCACAAGGTAGTAGGCCATGTAAAATTCAAAACAGGGTCAGTGCATGCTGATGTGCACAGACGTCACCAACTTTCTGCAGAGTCAACAGCTACAGATCATCATGTGACTTTCTGATTAGCTCAAAAACAATGTAAATTGTTTTTCGTTGCAGAGTAGGTACATCATCAAGAGCAATGTAAAGTGTTTGATGCAGTGGTGTAAAGCACAATGTCCATTGATCTCTAGAGCATTAGAGCATCTTCTCTGGAGTGACCAATCATATTTCTCTGTCTGGAAACCTGATGGAGGGTCTGGGTTTGGCAGTTGCCAGAGGAATAGAACTTGACTGACTGCATTGTGCTAAGTGTAAAGTTTGGTGGAGAGGGTATTATAGCATAGGGTTGGGCTTGGCCCAAGTAAATGGAGCAATTAATGCTTCAGCATACCAAAATATTTTGGACAATGTCATGCTCCAAACTGTTCAAACTTTTCTGTGCACCAGTGCACAAAGCAAGGTCTATAAAGACGTGGTTGACTGAGTTTGGTGTGGAGGGACTTGACTAACCTGTGCAGAGTCCTGACCTCAACTCAATAAAACACCTTTGGGATGAATTAGAGCAGAGACATAGAGCCGGGTCTTCTTGTCTTACATTAGTGCCTGACCTCACAAATGTGGAAAAATGGTCAAAAACTCCCACAAACACAGTGCTATACCTTATGGAAAGCGCTCCCAGAAGAGTTAAAGCTGTTGTAGCTGCAAAGAGTGGGTCAACGTTATATTAAATTCTATGATTAGGGTGTCATAAAAGTTAATTTTGGAAATAAAATTAAAAAGGAGGGTGTTGAGTGAGCAGTTGAATTAAATTAGTATCAAACACAATTACAAGATGATGCTATAAAAGCTTGACTACAATAATATGACAAAATAGGGTATCTGATAAAAACTGTATGATCTTTTTAATTCACTGGTTTCCAAACCCAATAACTAAAAAAGTCATCTGAAAATGACTGGTCTACAAACACCATGTGTCCCTACCTGACCCTAAGCCTCATCACAGACATATAAACATACGAGTTTTGTATAATCTGGGCCTCCCTCCATTACAACTGCAGGTGGTCTCAAGCACTAATTAGACATTTATATGTCAGCATGTGAGAATCAGGAACCTTATAGAACTCACTATTTAACTCAAATAGGCATTCACTAAACAATGTAGAATATTCTTAGTAATTTATACGGAGTGCTGTATGCATGCATGTATGTATGTATGTATGTATGTATGTATGTATCTATCTATCTATCTATCTATCTATCTATCTATCTATCTATCTATCTATCTATCTATCTATCTATCTATCTATCTATCTATCTATCTATCTATCTATCTATCACCAGTTGTGTGCATAATAATAGTGCTTTGCTGGTCTAAACATCTACTAATATGTTTATCAGTGGAAATCTTGTGAAGGGTTTATGTTTTAATGGTTAATGGTGTTAAAAAACTCAAAACCTCAACAAAAACTTGAAGAAAGGTTTGCTGCAAGAAAATGATCAACACTGTGACTATAAAAAGGAAAACTAAATATGCTTTAGCATTCTGTCCATTTTATGCTCATATCTTGTGGTATCATATTTTTGGTTCATTTTGACATCTTTGGTCCAGCTTGCATTCATATTTCAGATGATCTTTTGAGTAGTCTTGGTTCACTAGATACAAGCTGAGACCTATTGATGATCCATTTGTTGATGCATTAAAAAAAGGTTTCAATGGCACCGTTTACACTTGTCCAAATGAACTGCACTAACAGAGTAATAACACCAAGGTTTGCTTAAACCAAACCTGCCCAGTGTAAACACATTCTAAATGTAATATTATGCATAACAGATGAAGTATTACACTCCATTCTGACCCAATGTATAATATCTGTTCTCATCATATAACGTCACTTTGGAAATGTATAGTAGTAGTAATAAAGGAAAAAAATAATAGAGTGCAGCCATACCCAGCTCCCCCAAGGCAAATATAGTCCATTTCAGTCGGAATCCAGTCTGTAAATATATCTTACACAACAATGTACCGCTAAAAAAATTTACCAAACTACGTTGTAATAGCATTGGAAATAATCATGCTTTCCTCCTGTCCAAAAACTCTCTGTTCAAGGCATAAATTGCATACAGAAGTGACCCAGCCAAACAGATGCTTTATTGTAGGTGGATGGATGAATACAGTGCGATCACACTATCGCTGTGCAGATAAAGTGTCATGGTCCACTCAGAAGTTTGGTTATTCAGAAAAAGTGTCAGAAAAATATGTATCAAGAAAAAGTGATGTCATGGTGAATACAGGTCGTTGTTAAAGGTCATTTAAAGTGAGTGCGTAAAATAAACGTGTGACTATATCTGATAGACTGAGGAATCTTCTCAAAGATATACAATGAGGTTATTGCTGAGTCAAGGGTCCAGTCACTTAACAAAACTTTAGATGATACGTAACCAATACATTAACCAAATAAAAATACATAGTCTCTAAATCAATAATGACGACTGTGAAAAGTAGCAGCTGTGACTGAGAGTGACGTAGTGACTGTCGTGTCTCTGTCATGGAACAGCAGCCTTATAAATATTTGAAACGTCTGTTAACAACAACAAAACAAAAACAAACAGACAATGCGAATAAAAGTCATTTAGTATGAAAATAACTATTAATTTATAAGTAAAGGCTAATTTAATCCGCAGGATAGTGTAAATTAAAATAGACAAGATATATGAAAACATATACGTCAGCGTTACTCATCATCGTGTTAATGATTACATCTTAATAACAATAGTAACAGTAAACACTGTCACCCTTATGTCGCAGCCCAAAAACGATTATCGGATATACTTAGGATTGTTTGTGAGGGGGGACATGCGCAAATACTGCGGTCACGACAAAAGCATAACAAAATATTTCCATTTAAAAGTTTTCCAAAGTAATTTTGTGATACTCCACTATTGTGATACAAACTTAGCAAGCTAGCTATGTACACAGTGTTGTCAGAACGAATACAGCCCCAGATGCTGTCATTGAGGCATTTTCTGACAGATCTGTATCTGTTTTACAGTCGTCAACAAAAAGGAGACGTGTAGTAATACGAGGTATGAGATGTGTTCATTTTGAGCACAAGATCCACAGTCCCTCCATGAGACGCGGCGTTCGCGCGCCTGTGTTGATGCTGCTGCTGCAGAGACTCACCTAACTTTTGCGGCAACAGAAGAAATCGCATCATTCCTTAAATTCTTCTTCTTGGACACGGCAGTTCCCATGCTGCAGTGACAAGACCGATGTGTGAAAACAGCTCATTCCACTCGCCACATCTGCAATGAAGGAAAGAAAAGCACAACGCAAACAAATCGTCCGCAGAGTGAAGATACGATCGGCTTCCCTCTTCTCCCCGAATTAAACTGCTGCTCAGGGTCAGTGTCAGATGCTCCGTTTGTTCCTCATGTTTAGGAACGCCACATCCAGCTATATTTCACTACGAGAAGTAAGTTTTTGATCTCTGGTGAAGGGAGTTTGAGTTAATACAGCATTGTGAACGGTGAACTGCCAGCACGCCAGAATGCGCTCGTGCACTTGCGCTCTCTCTCTCTCTCTCTCTCTCTCTCTCTCTCTCTCTCTCTCTCTCTCTCTCTCTCTCTCTCTCTCTCTCTCTCTCTCTCTCTCTCTCACTCACGCACGCACGCACACACACACACACACACATTTTGTGATTTATGAGGACTGGCCATATGCGTAATGTATTTTATAGGCTACTGTAAAAACCGCTTATTATGTCTTTTCTCATACCCCTAAACTCTGAAACCTGTGGCAAATTTTGAATGTGAAAAAAACCCGTTAATTATTTTAAACAGTTTTAAATTATGGGGACACAATTGCCATCATAATCCACCTCAGCATAGTAATATAGGTCATACCCATTTCATTATACAAATGTGTGTCCTCATAAATAACAAGCACACAGAGACAAGCAGTTATGTTTCTGCCATCGACGTTTTATAGGCCCTTCTGACTTTATAATATTTCCTATACACTAACCTCCACAGAAACCTTTTTGCATTACTACCTTTCCAGATAAACGTCATATTAATTTTGATAACTAGTTTCCCTTGTGGGGACCATTGACCTGTCCCCACAATGTCAGGTTTACTGTAGAGGTCATTTGGTCCATTTCACATTAGACAAAGCCTGACCCCCACACACAGTTGCCTCATTTCTCATTTTGGATGGTCCAGAAAAAAACAAGCGGTAATAGTGCTATATAATAGAGAAACTGGCTCAGCTTGTTCTTTAGCGCCAGCTTAAAAGTAGATAGAAAGAACAAACCGCTGAGTGCACTATATTTAATAAAAACGTATTTTGTCATATAGTTCTTTATAGTTTTCCACGAGCAACACCAAAAAGATTCAGTTCTTTAAAAACTACAAGGAACTTGCGTATTTTAGCAAAAAAGATTCATGAACAGTATAGAATCGTCATGGTTACGTCCGTAACCCACGTTCCCCGAATAAGGGAACGGAGACATGCGTCTGAAACAGACTATGGGATTGCGTCAGACGACCAATCACTCTGAAGAGTAAGAAAACGGGCCAATGAAATGCCAAATTGCATTGGCAGAGCTCTGCTCCACAGCTGGCAGCAATGAGCTATCAGCGCTATATAAGCTGCACGCTGTGGAGTGAGCCTCAGAATTTTGCCTGCTGAAGAGCCGATCACTCAGCTAACAGCTGGAGACTCAGCTGCTGTGGCAGTGGAGACGCATGTCTCCGTTCCCTTATTCGGGGAACGTGGGTTACGGACGTAACCATGACGTTCCCCTTCATACGGGAACTTCAACATGCGTCTGAAACAGACTATGGGAGACTGTATGGAAAACGCCACTGCAGCTAAGCCCGTCACACCCCTGATGTGAAGTTTGCCAAGCATAGCGTGAGCGCACAGCATCACCAGGAGCGCAACCTTCCAACGTCCCTAGGCCCTTAATTACCATTACATGGGAATATTAAATTTTTATCGGGAGTCGTAACGAGCTTTTACCTAGCTAATATAGACTAGGGATTTTTAAATTACGACAGTACGTTGGGAAAGCGTGCCAGTCCCCGAAGGGGGAGGACGCTGCGGAGCCACCTGCTACCCAAGAGGGGAGACTTGATGGTAATAGAGCATATGGACTAGCCCTGATGAGGGGGAGTACTACATATGATAAGCTGGTTAGCGGGTAGGGAAGACACGGGTCCGCCTGGTCAGGGGGAACACTCCGTGGTTGAATAAGCGTATGGGGTCACCCCATGGGGGGGGGACCGCACAAGCTGGCACCAAACCTCAGCATGTGGGTAGACCAAATGGGCATACAGACATCACACTGAGCCAGGCACCCGACTCCTCCGCTAAGTCAGGTGCTGGGGGCCTCGGAGGAATTCTCTAGGGTTCGCCAAGTGGGAAACTTACTAGTAGAACAAGAAATGCGCACGTATCTCCGGGTTAGGGAGCATGGCGCGGCAAGCGTTTGTTAACACCGAGCTTAGTTTCCCTCCGATTGACTGGGGTTACCCAGTAATCGGGTGGAAACCGGCTCCACTCGAAGATTGTAGAATCTCGCGAATGTATTAGGTGTCGCCCAGCCCGCAGCTCTACAGATATCTGTAATAGAGGCGCCGCGTGCTAACGCCCAGGAGGAGGCGACACTTCTAGTAGAGTGTGCTCTCACATTAGCAGGACGCGGCTCGCCCTGGCATTGGTAAGCGAGGGCGATGGCATCAACTATCCAGTGGGCCAACCTCTGTTTTGATACGGCACTTCCCTTCTGCCGACCACCATAACAGATAAAGAGCTGTTCACCAGATCTTACACTTTGCGTTCGTTCCACGTAAAGGCGCAAAGCGCGAACGGGACAAAGCAATGAGGGGGCTGGGTCTGCCTCCTCCGAAGGCAGCGCTTGCAGGTTCACCACCTGATCTCTAAATGGGGTGGTAGGAACCTTGGGCACATAGCCGGGCCGGGGTCTCAGGATAACGTGAGAGTAAGCCGGTCCGAATTCCAGGCACGATTCGCTGACCGAAAATGCCTCCAAATCCCCGACTCTCTTGAACGATGCCAACGCGATCAGCAGAGCTGTCTTCATTGACAGAAGTTTTAATGTTACCGAATCGAGTGGCTCGAATGGAGTTCTCTGCAGACCTGCCAGGACTACAGAGAGATCCCAAGAGGGCATAAGAGGGGGGCGGGATGGATTTAATCGCCGCGCGCCTCTGAGGAATCGGATGACTAGGTTATGCTTCCCGATTGTGTTGCCATCCACCGCATCATGATGAGCGGAGATGGCAGCCACATAAACCTTCAGTGTGGAGGGGGACAGCCTACGCTCCAACTTATCCTGAAGGAAGGATAACACAACGCTAATCTGGCAAGTCCGGGGGTCTTCTCGATGAGAAGCACACCACTCAGTGAATAGACTCCACTTCAGGGCGTAGGCATGCCTCGTAGAGGGTGCTCTAGCCTGAGTGATGGTGTTAACCACCGCCGCCGGTAAGTCACCTAAGTCTTCCGCGCTCCGTCTATGGACCACACGTGGAGGTTCCAGAGATCTGGGCGCGGGTGCCAATGGGTGCCCCGTCCCTGGGAGAGGTGGTCCTCTCTCAGGGGAATGCGCCAGGGAGGGGCCGTCGCGAGGAGTGTGAGTTCGGGAACCCAGGTCCGGTTGGGCCAGAGAGGCGCAACAAACAAGACCTGCTCCTCGTCCTCCCTGACTTTGCACAGTGTCTGTGCGATTAGGCTCACTAGGGGAAACGCATATTTGCGCATGCCCGGTGGCCAGCTGTGAGCCAGCGCGTCCGTGCCGAGGGGGGCCTCGGTCAGGGAATAAAACAACTGGAAATGGGTGCTTTCGAGAGAAGCAAACAGGTCGACCTGGGCTTTCCCGAATCGCTCCCATATCAGCTGGACCGTACCGGGGTGGAGTCTCCATTCTCCACGAAGCGTTCGCTGCCGTGAGAGCACATCGGCTGCACGGTTGAGCTCGCCCGGGATATGAATGGCACGCAGCGAACTCAGCCGCGTATGACTCCAGAGGAGTAGACGGCGAGCGAGCTGTGACATGCGACGAGAACGTATACCTCCCATACGGTTGATATAAGCTACCGTTGCCATGCTGTCCGTCCTGACCAGCACATGCTTCTGCTCTAACACCGGTAAAAAGCGGCGGAGAGCAAGAAACACTGCCAACAGCTCCAGGCAGTTGATATGCCAACGCAGACGGGGTCCGAACCACGAACCCGCAGCTGCGTGCTCGTTGCACACGGCCCCCCAGCCCGTGCTGGAGGCATCTGTCGATACGACAATATGCCTGGATACTTGCCCTAGGGGCACCCCGGCCCGTAGAAAAGCAAGATCCGTCCAAGGACTGAAGGTGCGGCGACACAGCGGAGTGATACGCACCCGGTGTGTGCCCGCGCGCCATGCCCGTCTGGGGACCCGATCGTGAAGCCAGCGCTGAAGTGGTCTCATATGAAGCAAACCGAGCGGCGTCACCGCGGCTACGGATGCCATATGCCCCAGGAGCCTCTGAAAAAACTTCAGTGGAACCACTATGTTCCTGTCGAGTTTGCTCAGACAGGAAAGCACTAGCCTGGCGCGCTCCTCCGAGAGGCGCGCTACCATAGAGATCGAGTCCAGCTCCAGCCCGAGAAAAGAGATCCTCTGCACTGGGCAAAGTTTGCTCTTCTCTCGGTTGACCCGAAGCCCCAACTGGTCGAGGTGCCGAAGCACCCTGTCCCTGTGCATAATCAATTGATCGCGAGACGAGGCTAGGATCAGCCAGTCGTCGAGATAATTGAGGATGCGGATGCCCGCAAGCCGAAGCGGCGCGATGGCACCCTCCGCGAGCCTGGTGAAAACCCGCGGAGACAGAGAGAGCCCGAAGGGGAGGACTTTGTACTGCCATGCTCGTCCTTCGAACGCAAACCGGAGAAAAGGACGGTGGCGTGGAAGAATGGAGACATGAAAATACGCGTCCTTCAGGTCTATAGCTGCAAACCAATCCTGAGGACGGACGCACCGGAAAATGCGCTTCTGCGTGAGCATTCTGAACGGCATTTTGTGTAAATGACGGTTCAGTCTGCGCAGATCTAGGATTGGTCTTAACCCTCCGCTCTTTTTCGGCACGATGAAATACCGGCTGTAAAACCCACGTTTCATCTCGGCTGGAGGAACCTGCTCGATTGCATCCTTCGCCAGGAGGACAGCAATCTCCTCTCGCAAGACAGGGGCGCTCTCGAGGGAAACCCTCGTAGTATGAACACCCGTGAACCTGGGAGGGCGGATAGCGAACTGAATCGCATAGCCGAGTCTGATCGTTCGCATGAGCCACCGCGACGGGCTGGGCAGCGCTAACCAGGCTGGCAGAGCCCGCGCTAATGACACCATCGGACTGATCAATGACATGCCAACAGAGGGGCAGCTCGGGAGGGGAGTGCTCACCCCGGGAAGCAGAGCGCCCCGAGGAAGAGCCGAAAATAAGAGAGTGTCTCTTACCTTCCTCCCTGGATCCCGCGATGAGGCTGGAGTGAGAGACAGGAGCCCGTCCTCTTGCACTCCGTGAGCCTGTGGCGAAGGGGCCCGGCGCTGCGAGCTGGAAGGCGGAGCGTCCCAGATTGGCAGGGCTCGGGTTTGCACATCCGGAGAGAGAGAAATTTGCTCTTTTATTGAAAATTTGGGTACCACTGGCCCGGAGGCCAGCAGTGGTGCTTTTAAAGTCTCTGCTGACTGTAGGTGTCCTCGGTCCTCCACCGAGGAAAGAGCAGGTTCCCTCCTCTCCGGATGGCCCGTCTCAGGGACGCTTCGCGGTCCGTTTACCGGACTTAACGGCGCCCTGGGGCGGTGGCGTCGCAGTCCCGCGGGAGGCTCGGCGTTGCCGCTTAGCCGGCGGAGCGGGCAGCGGGAGCGGAGCCGGTTTCGGAACCGCGGGTGGACGCCCTCGGCGAGGAGCAGCCGAGGTGGATGGGGCAGCGGGGAGAGCAGTTTTCCGAGCCCGCTGGTAGATGACCTCACCCATCGCCTGGGACTGCTCTTTCACCGCCGAGAACTCCTGGGTAAAGTCCCCGACGGTGTCGCCGAACAGGCCAGCCTGGGAAATGGGAGCGTTAAGAAAGCGAGCTTTGTCAACGTCTCTCATCTCGGCCAGGTTTAGCCAGAGGTGGCGTTCCTGGACCACTAATGTGGCCATCGTCCTCCCCAGGGCACGAGCAGCCGATTTGGTGGTCATGAGAGCGTAATCGGTTGCCGTGCGGAGCTCATGCATCAAGCCCGGGGAAGAACCACCCTCCTGCAGCTCAGCCAACTTCTCCGCTTGGTAGCGTTGATAGGTGGCCATAGCGTGCAGAGCGGATGCAGCCTGTCCCGCAGCAGTGTAGGCTCTGGCCACGAGGGACTCAGATAACCTACACGCTTTGGAAGGGAGTCTGGGTGGACCTCTCCAGGTGGAGGCGCCCCGCGGGCAAAGATTGACCGCGATAGCGCGCTCCACCTGGGGTATCGCCTCATAACCCCTGGCTGCTCCACCATCAAGGGTGGTGAGAGCGGAAGCGCATGAGGACCGGGCAGAGAAAGGTGCCCTCCATGCCTGCGTGAGCTCACTGTGTACCTCCGGGAAGAAAGGGACGGGGGGTTTGGAGGGTCTTGCCCTCCTAGCCCCCACGTAACACCCATCTAAGCGGTCCGGCCGTGGTGCTGGGGGACAAGTCATCTCCAGACCCACGGCCGAAGCAGCCCGGAATAACACGGCTAACATGTCCGATTCCAGACCCGAGGCCACACTGACCACCCCGGAGGGTGGCAGAGGGTCCGGATCTTCATCGGAGCATGTTAGCCCGCCCTCCGATGCAGCGATGGACATCACGTCCCCGGTGTCATCCAATGAAAGCGCGGCCATCCCGGGGGATGGACCAGCGGTCTCACTGGAAGCTTGGACAGAGCCAGCTGAGGAGTGAGGGGTCCGCGAGCCCGAAGGCGGCGGATAAGCCCCCACTGTAACCCTCAGGTCTGCCCGTGTGCTAACCGCATGGCGGGGAGCAGCAGGGGTGACGCACCCTAATGCCAGGGTGCGCCGCGACCTTAGCTCTGCGACAGTTAAGCCCTCGCAGTGAGGGCAGCAACTGTCCACGAGCACCGCATCCACATGCCGGACCCCCAGACATGTGACGCAATGCTCGTGCCTGTCATCCGGGGAGAGGAAACCACCGCATCCAGAAATGCACGGTCGGAACGACATCTTTAAAAAGACGCGTTATGCGACCGTGTGCTCTCTTAGGGAATTCTGCCCTTTTAGTGTGAAACTGCTCTTTTAGTACACCAGTGAAACGCCCAGGGGACGTAAAACCCAGATGAAACGCCGCTGTTGCGTCTTCTCCCGCACTGGTGATAAGCGCTGACACTTTCTCGCTAGTCAGGTTGGCAGAGTTAGGTCTTCAGTCTCGTGAGAGGGTCTGAAGCATAAATTCTGAGGCTCACTCCACAGGGTGCAGCTTATATAGCGCTGATAGCTCATTGCTGCCAGCTGTGGAGCAGAGCTCTGCCAATGCAATTTGGCATTTCATTGGCCCGTTTTCTTACTCTTCAGAGTGATTGGTCGTCTGACGCACTCCCATAGTCTGTTTCAGACGCATGTTGAAGTTCCCGTATGAAGGGGAACCACAGTTTACATGCTTTTAATTAATTACACACCGTGATGCTGAATGATATTGACTGTAAACTTCACAGATAATGTCTGTGCAGAAAAAAATGGATAACTAATTTTTAGGATTAATAAATACATTGAAAACATTTTCCACTCAAAACTTGTAAGACCAACATACAACCACTCCTTATAAAATTTGTGTAAACGTTTTACTGGGATAACCCTTGCAAGCCTGGATTCTTTTATACTTAAAGGTGCTGTATGTAAGTTTTTGACTCTTCTAAAGCATAAAAATACCATAATATGTTTGCAGATATTTAACCCTCTATACTGCATGCATTATGATAGAACTATATAAAAAAACATTTGAATGGCTTAACTTGAAGTGCTGTAAAAAAAAAAAATTGGGGGAATTTTTTTTTAAGGTACTTTATGATATGTTGCCATATGGAAACAACGTCCAATAGTGGATCTAGCTTAGAAATTTCAAATTTAAAACTTTCCTTATATTTAATAACTTTGTTGTTTGAAATGATTTAATTGGTGTTGCAGTATTATAAGCTTTAACACTGAACTTATAAATGACACCTTATACATACTTTCTGATATTCCAACAGTTTTCATTTATTCCATTCTTTTTTGCTGAATATTATTGAAAACAAACATAATATTGTATTGTCATGTATACAGTGGGTATAAATATTTCCCCGAGTAAATATTATAACAAATAAATAACAAGTCTAATATATCCAGATGCATCAGAATAATGTAGCTACTAGCTAACAATGTTTATATATTATACTATATACTATACTACGCCTGTCTTATCTGCCTCTGAGCTAACTTACTTGAACTGTCTCCATCATTGCTGTTATCAACTGTCCAATCTGCATCATTCTCATGGTCACTAAAACCCATCTCATCCTCACTTTCATCTGCAGGAAGAGCCAGTTCTGTCCTTTTCTTCTTTCACTTACCATAGAACATGGTGGTCCTCACTAATACACTGTTCCCTGTATTTATATCTAATCAAAAGTATTGCCATACAAAAATTTGATTTTATCCATAATGCAAATTCCATTAACATATGATTAATCAACATTATATTACTAGCATTCATGTTGTTATTGTTACAACTTAAAAGATCACAGCTGACCTTGCTAGCTAGCTAACCTATTGCAATATTGCACATTCCACTATTGCACAGTGTTGCCAATTGGCGACACATATATTTGATCCATTTACAAAAAACTAATTTGTTAAAAAAAAAAAATTGAGTTGTGAATATGTCATCATAACTTACTGGAAGTGATGTTTCAGTGAGTTGATCCTTTGTTTTTATTGATGTTTTCATTTGCATTCAGCAACTACTCACAATAAACGCCAGTCTGTCAGAAATCGTGCCACAGAAAAACACTGCACGTCATGTGACTTAACCAAAGCACATCATTGGCTAAACTCATAGATATACTAGATGTCGCCTGGCCTATTGTTGTCTATTGGAAGGAATGCGTCAATAGAGCCGCCATTTTAGTACAGGGTAGCGCTCCTTTGAAATGAATGCAGGACCAAGGTGCAGTGGAGGACTGTGGCCATCCAGAGCCAGAGATGTACACATATATACATATATCTATGATCGGGAATTTTCTCCCGTGGTCAGTACGCAAAAAAAAAAAAAATTCATTACGAAAATTATAATTTTACATCACTTTTCTACATCGATGGATAAGTGACCGCACGGGCATTGCCGATAAAGAGTGTGTGTTTGTGTGCATGGAAATGTATTATCCTCCCTCCCTGTTAAATTTGATCTAATCCGTGTCCTGAAACACACCCCCTCTCCCACTTTCACTTCTCATTCTACGGAGGGAGCGATTCGTTTGTGAATGAATCTCCGTTATGAACGACTCGTTCACTTAGCCGACAATAACACAAGTTTCTAGCAGCGCAGCGTCTTGTTCATATTTCCTTTACATTGTTTACTTATTTTACTCAATAAAACTAGCATAAGCCTAGAATTCAGTGCAAGTTGATGCTACTTTGCCTTATGATCAGTGCAGTAAGAGACTGTATTATCATCAATAACGTTACTTGTTGAGCACAAAAGTTTGTAACATGTAAAAAACGAAATCTTACCTATGAAATGTTCTGCCTTTGTGCTTTGTTTTCTTTGTTTGCTCGTTACTACACCCGTAAGCAGCCCTAAAGTCCAGCATCTTCACATTGGCACACTGTCTTGACTAGTGCGGTTGAATGATGTTTGTCCTGGGAGCCCTGTACAAATATGGCGGCGCTATTGACGCATGCTGAGGGTCCGTATGCGATATCTAGTGTATATATCTATGGGCTAAACTAACGTCTTCTCTTTCCAACAAAAACATTTAAACGTTGGTCTTAAAGAAACAGTGGCAGGGAAATTAACATAAATATCATGTTGCCATATGCCATCTTTGTTTTGGTTCTTTTAACCCGCCCAATGCCACTTTAGCCAATTATATTTCAGCACCACGGGTTGCCTTGTTGGAAAACCGCATATTTCATTAATTCATTCATTCATTCAGAAAGGCTCTCAAAGCATGCGCCCGTGACCGAAATGCTACCTCTGGTGGACAGTAGCAGACTCCGAAGATTGAGACTCCACATGAGGTTATTAATTAGCAAATATTAACTATTACGAACGTAAACATTAGGTGAGTGCAATACTCCTGTAAAGAAGTTTATAAATATGAATAAAGAAAAATGAAAAAGAGAGCAATGCAAAGATGGCTTCTTCAATGTGGTATTTACTCTGAATGAAGCACATCACGTCCGTGTCACCTACTGAGGCGTGCAGTGACGTCATGACGCAGACATGGCAAGCAAAAATAATTAATTCAATAAATGCACATAGCACCTTTCTTTACGTGTAAATATGAAATTAAACACTTCACCAATATTAGAAAAATAACAATTTTATAAAATGGATCCCATTAAAATATACCCCTAAAAATGACTAATGTCCAGATATTCAATATATCACATGAGCAGGTTACATTGTAACCCCGTGTCCTAACAACACGCTACGTGACGAGATTTGCAGTGATAAGCAATTGGGCTGTTTGCACCAGACGAAACATGACAGAAATTTAAATACAGCCATTCAGAAGCACAGAATATGCACTCACTCATGAAATGGCAAGGTTTATAATCTAATTAATACATATTAAACCTCTTTAACATTATTAAATGTACATGCTGAATCACTGATACAGTATTTTGGTTTGCATTATTTCACAGTTCTAAAGTTCAATTTCAAACGGTTTATTTTATTTTCAAGATCTGAGGCTATCTGCTGCTGCTTTCAGTAGTATGACAATAAATGTCATGTAAAAGCCACCATGCCTTCCGTTAATTAACAGTCATGTATTAATTAAAATGAAAAAATTCTACTCATTTAAAAGTGGTACAGTACAACAAATACAATGTAAATAAAACAAACAGTAGGCTACTTTGTTGTACAGATTTTAATCAAAATCAAGGCCAGATTTGGGCTCCCACAGATTAAGACAATCACATTAAAAACAAGAAAAACTAATTACAAAAAAACAGGAGACAACAAACACCCAGATATCCCATTTATTCTTTTTTTAGTATTATTATTAGTACAACATTCAGTAAGTATTTGGTGGTGTCCATCTTTTTTTGTTTTTGAGGGGTTGAACTGAAATTATTCTATGTACATTGTTCAATTTAGTTAAATATCTGCCTCGTCATTACCATGTTACTATTTATGAGGGAAAATGTACAACCTACAACCTTTACCTCCTAAAACAAAGCTGAGACAAATATCACAATATATTATTGGTTTGCTTCCACAGTCCTGTTACATTTATTGTTATCTGTAATATTTTTGGAATGGGGAAGTATACCCAGGTTACAAGTTGAGGAATACACAGATTATGATGAAACATCCTCAGATAAATCAAATAGATACACTTCTGTTAAATGCATATTTAGTCAAATGTAACTAAATGTACTGTTGTGTTGTGTTGTGTTATGTTTTTCATACTGAATGTGCTGTGGCTGAATCCGGCCTGCCTCTGTGTTGCAGAGTTCGGGCCGAGAAGGCATAAAGAAAAGGGTTCACGCAGCTGTTGATGAAGAAAAGAGCCCCGGTTATATTGTTACTGACTTCTGATTCCCATGACACTGCGATTGCGATAAAGTTGTTGATCATACAGGGAGTGCCGAATAGGAAGAAGGTCACTATGATTCTGATGGCCAGTTTTGTAAATCTGTGTCTTTTGAAAGAAATTGATTCATTTATCCGTCTGTGAAGTTGAAGGTAGAAGCTCAACAGGCTGCAGAGAGGCGCAACAAACATCACCAGATTCTCAAAAAGCAAGACAATTACTTTTTCTTGATGAGTCATGTAATCCTGATAACAGTGTAGAAGCCCATCCTTCTTCAACTTGACATTTCTGAAATAAAGAGCATAAGAAGCCAAAGTTCCACCTAAAGTCCATATACCAAAAATCAGTCCCCTTTGGCCTTTCTGTCCAAGCTTCGCCCATCGCTGCGGATAAAGCACCTGCAGGTACCTTTGCACACTCAACAAGGTGACAGAAAGCACACTGCTGTAGAGGCTCCAGTACACAACATAGGAAAAAAACTTACACAGAGCTTGGCCAAAAACCCAGCCATTCAGAAGGGCATAGATCCACACCGGCAGAAAAATCAGACTTAGTAAATCCGAGACGGCCAGACTCAGCATCAGTTTTGGGGTGAAGCTGCCCTCCTTTATATGTTGGGCAAGCAGGACCAGCACCGCTAGATTACCTGGTACACCAAGCACACAGCACAGACCCAGAACAGTGCTGGACGCCTCTGAGGAATGAGCCAACAAAGAACTGTTGGAAATGCTCTGGTTCTGCATGGTTACCTTACAACTGCTGATTTGAAGTTTTAGCTTTTCACAACCTTAACTGAGGAAGTAATAACAGGAAGTGAACATTGGCCACAGTTGTGGTCTGCATATAAATGTTCTAAACGTGAATTAACAAACATTACAAAAATAGTGCTTAAAAAAATAATTGCACTTACCTGCTGTGCATAAATGTTGTGTTCGTTTTGGCATATGTGGCACTTCTTTTTTAACACCTTTTTAATGCATTGAAGTGAATGCATGCTCATAAGCTGAGCTGCCATATGTCCTTGTACATCAGCACTGTTAGCATGTTTAGGTTCATACCGGTTGATACCCAGTTCACCACTTCCCCTGGTAAGCACCTAGTTGTGTATGCACCCACACACTCTCTGTAAATATTGTATGTATGTATGTATATATTTATGTATGTATGTATACATCTATCATATCTTACATATTGACTAAATATTGATATCAAGAATGCATATGCAAAATAACATATAAGCTGGTATGTTGTATGTGTGTGATTAATATTATCATAACAGAATTATAATTATGCTGTAGTTCCCATTCAGAAGTAACTATGTATTTCCCCTCATTTAAATGATGAATTGCTATTTATGTCTTCATATCTTGTATAACCGGCTTTCAGATGTGGGTCAGTCCATCAGATTGACAACATTCATAAATAAATCTAAATAAACCAACAAAAGCAAAGGCAGTGTCAGCCTTATTCTTAAATGACACACACGAACCCAACTCTGTAGACAAAACGGTGAGAATTTGAATTGTAAACCCTGAATGGGTTCTGTTCTGAGGTCAGGGCAGTGTTAAGAAATATTTATGCAGATCGTTTCTGCTGTTGTGTTTCCTGGATTGTGCGTGTACAGTCTATACATCATGCTAATAGATCCACCCAGAGGGAAGATGCTGTGATCTGATAGCTCCCTCTAGCACACAAAGAGCCAGAGCCCATAGCAATTCAAACCAGGAATGTTCATCACCTTCCCTGTACCAGTACTGACTTATTTATCACCTCTGATGATTTTGTACATAAATGTACCAGAGAGGAAATTTCAAAGGCAGCGACTAACCAATTTACTTTCACCGATGCAGAAAATTACATGATTGCTCTAGATATAAAGGTACATGTACCTTGCAATAAATAATGTATTAAAGTGCCTCAATTTTGCTAGTTGGAATAATAATAATAATAATAATAATAATATAAAGCTAATTATGGGAAGGGTGGCGCAGTGGGTAGCGCTGTCGCCTCACAGCAAGATGGTCGCTGGTTCGAGCCTTGGCTGGGTCAGTTGGCATTTCTGTGTGGAGTTTGCATGTTCTCCCCG
>CAIGQV010016645.1:10219360-10244187 GCA_903798115.1 Danio jaintianensis
GAATGTGTTTATTATGTTGAAATTAGAAATATGGAAATGTTTTTAATCCAAAGACTGTCCACTGTAACTCTAATTGCAATAATATATTTAACACAGAAATCAAAATTAGAGAACCATTTGAGTTTAGAACAGTGTTTTACAAAATAACAAGGGCGGTTTATCAAAAATGCCTTTATTTTTGGAAATCACATTTTTCAAAACTAGAGAACATAAATGACTATAGCATGAAGAAAGATCACAAAATTACATTATTTGGTTATAGGAGTCCAAAATCTGTAGGAATTTTACAGGCACTTGCCTTGAATGACTTCAGCCCATCTGCAGCCGCAGAACATTCCTCTCTCACACTGCTCTGGTGTGATCATGCTCCACTCTTCTTACAGTCTCTGCCACAGTCTGGTGACTGTACATGCAGAGGCCCGACTGATGGTGACAGAGCAGATGGAGTGGGAGCAGGGTAATGACTGACCAAGGCAGAGTCGCTAAATTTGAAAACAATGGTTGAACCAGGGGAAAAAGGAGCTCAGTGGAGTCAAATGGGCAAAGCAATGAGGTGAAGTCAGAGGAGTGAAGTCAAAAAAGACAGTTTACTCGCACTACTATGAATGGGGAAAAGTGCAACTCTCTGTAATGCCGCAACAGCAAAGAAGGGGAGTTTTTGGGGAAGTTGTCTGTACAGATTAGTTCGTGGGAAGGATGCAAGGGCTTCTGAGACAGGATTGGGGCTGGTGATGACTTACCCAAAAGGGACAATATTGAAATTAGATCCAGAATTCCCCTACACACATTTCCCAAAAGAAGTGAAGCTCCCTCAAGTGCCTTATCCAGACAGCTTACATTTTGTTGTGGTGTTAAGTACAACAAAGCAAAAGGTAAATAGGCAACTGTCTGGCTAGTGTGTGTGGTAAGCAATGTCCAAAAACGTCCTTGTGTCGTTCAGCAGTAAGAATAGGAAAGCTGGTTCTACCTGGAGAGGGGGGAAAAACTAAATTCAAAGAAACAAAAATATTGCAAATCTCACTTTGAGGGTCAATTAGGGATGTCTGCTATGAAGAAGACACACAAATAGATCTAGATTCTACAAGAAGTTTTAATGTGTTCAAACACAGAGTAAAATAATATCAAAGAGCAACATCCAACATAAACAATAACCAATGGAACAGAGGAAACTGAGGAACTGAAATACATGAAGAATGATGATCAGCTAAATGACAAACAAGTGAGTGTCCATTGAAACAAGCCATTGGTGGGAAACAGAACAAAAGAACACAAAACTGAAGTGTGAAAAAGACAAATACCACAAGATATTCTTGGTTGGACTTCACTGTAATTTTCCACTGGAAAACTGTCATTTTAATTGCAATATATGTTTTTTCTTTTTGAGAAAATAGCATTGAGCAATTGAGTTTACTAGTCAAGATAACATACATGATATGATGAAATGTTTCATATGCTTTAGATACGATAAGAAACTGACATAACTACACATCTGAAGAAAACAGTAATTTTATACACAATACAATCATAAATGCACATTTAGTCATTAACAGTTAACTCATTTTGATTATGTTGTGTGATGTTACTTTCATTCTGATTGGGCTGGTCTGAGTCCTGTCTGCCTCTGAAAAGCAACGTTCGGGCCGAGAAGGCATAAAGAAATGGGTTCACGCAGCTGTTGATGAAGAAAAGAGCCCCGGTTACATTATAGCTGACATCTGATTCCCACGACACTGCCATATCCACAAAGTTGTTGATCATACAGGGAGTTCCGAAAATGAAAAAGGTCACTACGATTCTGATGGCCAGTTTTGTCAGTCTGTGTCTTCTGAAAGAAGCTGACTGATTTATCCGTCGGTGAAGTTGAAGATAGAAGCTCAACAGGCTGCAGAGAGGCGCAACAAACATCACCAGATTCTCAAAAAGCAAGACAATTACTTTTTCTTGATTACTCCTAAAATCCTGATAACAGCGTAGAAGCCCATTCTTCTTCATTTTGAGGTTTCTGAAATAAAGAGCATAAGAAGCCAAAGTTCCACCTGAAGTCCATATACCAAAAATCAGTCCCCTTTGGCCTTTCTGTCCAAGCTTCGCCCATCGCTGCGGAGAAAGCACCTGCAGGTACCTTTGCACACTCAACAAGGTGACAGAAAGCACACTGCTGTAGAGGCTCCAGTACACGACATAGGAAAACAACTTACACAGAGCTTGGCCAAAAACCCAGCCGTTCAGGAGGGCATAGATCCACACCGGCAGAAAAATCAGACTCAGTAAATCCGAGACGGCCAGACTCAGCATCAGTTTTGGGGTGAAGCTGCCCTCCTTTATATGTTGGGCAAGCAGAACCAGCACCACTAGATTACCAGGTACACCAAGCACACAGCACAGACCCAGAACAGTGCTGGACACCAGTACATCTGCTGAGGTACAGGGAAAAAAGGAATCACAGGAAATGTTTTGGTTGTCCATTATCTGCCAGCTGCTGATGTTAATATAAAGTCTGAGATTTGCCCTGAAGTATTTCAGGAAGTAGTCACAGGAAGTGAATCTTGATTTTGAAAGTCTTGTAAAGAGACAGTCATAATGTAAACTGAGATGCAACATCTCTGTTATATGCACCAGCTCTCTCAGAATGCTAGTTGTGGTTGATGCTGCATGCTTGTCTTCAAGTGCACTAGAAATATCTCTAAGAACATCGTTTTAACCACAAAACTAAAGTTGCACAGTATATCAGATTTATATGAGCCATTAGTGATTAGTGTTGCTTAAATATGCACAAGCACATTAAGCAGTATTTTAAAAAATTCAAATATAACATTCAGTTTAGCAAATGCGTGTAAGAATTAACTTGTAAATGTGTATCCTTGTCATGATGTAGCACACGTTTAGCTCTATTTGCCCTTGTCTAAGTTATGTGGCACTGCTTGTGTATTTACAGTTGAAGACAAAATTCACTCACTTTCCTTCGCATTAGTTAAATTACTTTGGCAAATGTTTGCAAATGCACCGGATGGCCTTCCAGCTGCAGCCCAGCACTAAGATTACACTACCTAATGAACCCCCAGTGCTGGGAAAACCATACATCCTCATTCCCATTTTGTCCATCTAGAGAAAGTGTTATTTCTTTCTTCTAGACCAGATCAGACTGACAACATTTATGAAACCTTCAACCGAATGCCTGCCTTGTTCTTAGACAGCACACAGTAGGAAATTAAATTGTAAGCTTCTGTTTGGGTTCTGCTCTCCTCAGCACTTACACAGTGACACGAACAGTAATGAAGGAATCGGTTTTATCGTATCAGTCGAAACGCGAGTTCATGGGAGTTCAAATGTGGATTTGCTTTTGCAGCACATACTGTAAAATAGTATCTCTACAATATGTCACCGAAACAAACCGAACTCTCTTAGGCCTCAGCTATAACTACAGTGTTTAAAGGTCAAAGCAGATGTTGATCGTGGACCGCTAATAAAACCCATACACTAGCATTATGAGAATTTGTTACAAACCCATGTAGTTTTCTGGAGAAAGTAAGAAAAGGAACCGTCACAATACAAGGGTCACGGTTCGGTTCATGCACTCCCACGAAGAATACATTCAGTCCAGGTGTGCAGTCACTGCTGTTAGACAGAAAAGACCACAGCTGAGGAGCCATTCACAAAGAACGCATCTTTGTGTCTGAAAACAAAAGACGCAGCGCTCAGAAGTGCTTCTGCCATGTTGTCGTTGTCATGCCAACTTGCTACCATAAATAGAAAATCTTCTGATTGGTCCACTGCTCTGGAACTGACAGCATAGGAAATAAACGCTGCTGTGGGTGAAAGTTGAAATCGAAAACTTCAGACGGCATCTAAAAAACACGGTGATGCAAAAGACTAAGTGTATAATGGTCATGCACATCCAACAAAGAATGGAAATATAAGATGCTGTCTCATCTTGTGCGCACGTAAGTCAGTCTGTGAGTCCCATCTCTCTGTGCACACACATAATATTGAACAGTTGTTGTCCGCGGCACCTTTTGTTATGGAAAGTGCTAGCATTTTCATTTAAGGCGATTTTTGTTTTTAAAGCTTACTGAATCTTAAATTTAATACATAATTATTGTTTTTTTGCTGTTGTTTTGGGAGTTTCCTAATTATAAAATTGTATTTTTTATTATTCTGTTTATTTTGTACTTCACAAGAAGCTCTTCAGTTCTATAGCTGATTATGACAAAACACTTCTGCTTGTTCAAAATAAACAGTAAAGCAAGCAACTGTGTCACTGTATTTCTGCCAGTTCATTTATATCTTTGGGAGAAAGTAACAATTTATCCTGGATTTTAACCTTTCCAATCCCAAAGAGTTACAAAATAATGCAGGCACTTTATGTATATTTTAACTACAGTAGGTTGAACAAAATATGCATGCAAAGGAACCAATTAAAGTTTCATGAATTTAGAGTTTGTGAATATCCGTCTTTCGGATGAGATGCTAAACCGAGGTCCTGACTCTCTGTGGTCATAAAAAAAATCCCATGGCACTTCTCGTAAAGAGTAGGGGATGTGACTCCGATGTCCTGGCCTAATTCCCTCCAATGGTCCTTAAGATCATGGCCTCCCAATCATCCCCATCCACTGAATTGGCTCTATGATAGCTGGTATGTGGTGAGCGCACTGGCGCCATTGTCCTGTGGCTACCGTCGCATCATCCAAGTGGATGAAAGCTAAACACAAAACTAAACAAAACAAAACACATGACCTGTCTTTTTGAAAATGAAAGCTCTTTAAAGAATTTGAATGATCTTTATTTTGGTAACTATTAGACTTCATAAAAATATGCTGCAGATGTGTTAAAATTAAGATTGGTGGTAATGTAAAAACACCACTTTGCTGTAACCTGAGTGCATACTGGTCTACCAAGCAGCCTCCAGCAAGGCAAGCGGGCATGTTATGATTACTCCTGCGGTTTGTTGGGACAAAGTAATGAGATTCTGTTTTGGAATTGAGACAATTTCAAATTGGGGCCTTTGTTTCAGCAGACATTACATATTCAATGCAGCAGGTTGCAACAGAATACACTCAGAATGCAACAGAATCTCTCTCTCTCTCTCTCTCTCTCTCTCACACACACACACACACACAGAATGAGAGAAAAGGCAGTAAACAAGAAAAATAAAGTGGTGCCTGAGAGAGATTAGGTGTAAGTGAGATTTTTCCGCAGTAATGCAAAATTAATTTTCAGGGTGTCAGAGATGTATCTGGTTTACAGTTTTTCTGCTGAACTGATATGCCTGTAGAATCCAAAGATAACTTTGTTATAATGAGAGACCTGTTCTTAAATCAGATTACTTCTGATTTAAGGTCTAATTTCATCAACTGAATGGAATGTGACTTTTACCGTGACCTTCAAGGGCACAGTATATACTTTAGATGCAATATATCTTGGCACGTCAACTTAAATACTTTCTCAATGAGCAAACACAATTGATTGATATGCATGTCAATAACCATTTGAAGCGTGATCTGTTTGTTTATATGACTGTAATGGTTACTCCCACATGATTGGCTGGTGAGAAGCGCAAGGTGGGGCAAGTGGAACACATATAAAGACGTGTGATGAAAAGAGGACAGGCGAGAAATAAACAGATGGATGTGGAAAGAGGTGAAAGGCTGATGAAACAGCTGGATGATGGATGAAGAGTTGATATGAGAGAGTGGCCAACAAATAACGGGTATTCTGTTAATTGAATTGGTGGAATGGTTAATTCAATCAGGCTTCTGTCCTGTTGTGGAGATTCTCAGCATTCATGTGCAGTATCTCAACATTTTGGACTCGCCTGATGTAATCATGATCTTTAGGTACTTTTGTAGTAAAGGTTTTTGGTTAAATGCTTAAAATGAGTGGACAAATGGAAATTGTCGTTTTCTTTACATATTTTTTTTCTTTAGTATTTATTTATTCATTTAAATTGATCAGTGAATGAAGGAAAATCACATGGGAAGCTCTTTAAATAAAGATAAAAGACTATCCCTGGATGTCACTCATGAAGATTATTGAGAAAATAAGGCACAGATTGTGCAGAGCACTGAGGGGGCCATATGTAGGAATATTTATTCATTAATTGCCTTTTTTTCCTAATGTGTGAACAGCTGTGAAAATGAAAACTCCCTATAGGTTGCTTTTAAAATTTTATTTGACTGTTTTTTTTTTCAAGAAGTATCAAAAGAACATGATGTTTGCGCACACTCTCTTATCTGTTTAATGAGACATTAAACAGATACTTTACACAAATATAACGTTCAGCATGATGTCGAAAAGCTGTTCTGTATTGTAATACGTCTTGCTAAGGAAATCAATTTCATTAAAACTAAAGTTTCACATTTTCAGACTTATAAAACTAAACTCTTTTTTTCTGTGAAATCTTATTTGGTCGTTTATGTAATGTTAGCAAGTTTACTTTATCATTTGTAAAGAACTTCAGAATACACAATATCATTTATTTATTTTCCTTCGCCTTAGTCACTTCTTTATCAGTCGTCACCACAGCGGAATGAACCGCCAATACACAAAATATTTATCTACATTTCATATATACTACTAGTTTAAAGTATTTACTCTCACTACATGTTTCCCCTTTCATGTATGGTAAATCATCAGATATTGTTGGTGTTGAAAAGCAAATATACATGATTAAATTCTATTAAATCTATTAATCTATTTAAAGTTTAATGTACTGCTACTTTACTGTTGAATATCAAATATTTTTATCTGTTAAGACTGAAAGTGTACAAAAGAAAATGTCTTTTCTTTTTCAAAAGACAAAGTTGACTCATTTATTGAGTCATTCAAATGATTTAAAATAAATCCCAATCCATTTAATGTTGACTTGGGGAGTGACCACCCACTTGTTGCGTGTACAGAAGATGCTCTTCTCGGCACTGCGAGGAAAAAAAAAAAATATTTTGGAGCATTAAGCTTATGTTGTGTCCCGGTCATTTTATTGATGACTGTTCAGTACAGCAACCTAAGGGGTCATGTGTGTCGTTGTGTCAAATAAAATAAAACAGTTGTCATGCCATCTTGCTAATGTAAACAAAAGCTTGCAATGCTTGTCCTACCTGTGAGTTCTTCTGATTGGTCCACTGCTTTGGAGCTGACATTGATGAGTGTCCCTGTGTGTAAAAGTTATCTTTTATCTCGACATGGTTCTTAAAAATGTGCAAGGCACTGCAATAGACATGAAACATAAATGTAATGGTCATGCACATCCATCAAGTGTGTGTTAACATAGAAAAAAATGGTACCATATTAGAATGGAAAAATGCGTTATGCGTTAATGACCCCTAAATGTGGAATTCACAGGCCAGTTGTTACTGAATGTTCATCAAAAAATATATATTTTACTGAAGGACATTTCCTCATTGGACTGAGTCTTGAATTGATAAGATAAGATCAAATTGAAGCCATGTTGTCTGTTTGCAATAAACCAATGACAACAGAATGGGCCACTAAAACAATCAGCAAAGATTAACGTCAAGCAAAATGGAGGTTTGGAAAAACGTTTCATCAAAAGTGCATGTCAGCCTTTTCCTAAGGAATCCCAAAGCAGAAATATGTACTTTTCATAATCCATAATATGGCCACTTTAAAATCAAATCTGTTCTCGTCCACTCATTTTTGACTTCGGACATACAGTCTAAATCAGCACAGTCTTGGCATACGACCAAACTTTGCAAATCAAATCCCCTGGAACATTTTTCAATCAACAGTAAACAAGAAGCTCATGTTATCTCCCCCATGATCGTTATAAAAATATCCTCACTGCAGGATTCACACTATTTCAGTGGTGACGCCAAACATTTCATTCCATCACTTTCCTCTGAGTCATCAAGCATAAATCCCACGGTATCTCAGTGACCTAAATATCTCCAACAGACTGGCAGAATAACAGGTGAGGGAGGACAAAAAAGCCATATGAATGAGATTAAAGCTAGCTGGTGGGGTCTCAGACCTTACGACCATCTTGGCTCTTTCAGTTGGCGTGTGGATCCGGCAAGATGAAACTGAGACATCTTGTGCACTCAAGTTTCTGTTTATTAGTTTTGCTGAAGGAGAAATGTAATACCTAAGCTATGCGTTTGGATTGGTATCTCTTTATTCTCCCCAGGGGGATTTTTGGTGTCACAGCAATACACACTCAAGCATAAAATATGACACAAGATAGATAAAAATGTAAGAATATAACAAAAGAAACTAATGATGGAATTGTCAGCATACTTAATTATATGCCTTGATTCAAATTTACTTTGACAGTGGTGTAGAGCACAAACAGCAGTGACAAAACATTCCTATTCATCTCAAATTACTGCCTTTTCAGAGACTGTAAGATGTCAGTAAGAAGAAGTTACTTTTTCACTTGTTTCCAATGTTGCTACTTATAAGCCATAGGCATACACTGTATGCTGAATAAGTGTCAATTAGACAAAATACACATTTAGAGAGAAGTTTGAATTAAATTTGTTATTAGCAACTGAGAAATCTTTTTTGGCCCAGCTTCAGCTCTCCATGAATTTGATTTGCTGCACAATTGTACAGATTGAAATGTAAAAAAAGATGTCACCCGAGTGAGTCTTGTGATGTTGTTTTGAGCAATTTGAAACATATGCATTTAGTGATGCTACATGAAATGCAACCAAAACAGGCTGAAGAGTTAAGCTGTATATATGGAAGGGCTGATATTCAGAAACTTTTTATTATTATTATTGATATATTTGAGCACGATCGCCTCACAGCAAGAAGGTCGCTGGTTCGAGCCTCGGCTGGGTCAGTTGGCATTTCTGTGTGGAGTTTGCATGTTCTCCCCGTGTTCGCGTGGGTTTCCTCCTGGTGCTCCGTTTTCCCCCACCAGTCCAAAGGCATGTGGTATAGATGAATTGGGTAAGCTAAATTGTCCGTAGTATGTGTGTGAATGAGTGTGTATGGATGTTTCCTAGTGATGGGTTGCAGCTGGAAGGGCATCTGCTGCGTAAAACATATGCTGGATAAGTTGGCGGTTCATTCCGCTGTGGCGACCCCGGATTAATAAAGGGACTAAGCCAAAAAAAGAAAATTAATAAATGAATGACATATTTGGTGACTCATTAAATTGACATTTTATACAGCTCATCCTTGAAATAAAACCCAGCACTGCACAACAACAACCCATAATAATATTATAGCTAATGCTATGCAATGAACTCCCATTACTGTTTATTTCAACCTAAATGTGGACAAATATAGATAAACCACTTGATTAAATGTTTTCAATAAATAATTTTAACTCAACAGTTCGGTTTGTCCATATTTTACCCAGATTTCAGTTGAAAACAACTTAGCATTGTTTAAAGTGCATGCCATCAGTTTGGTTAAATAAAATATTCTATCCACTGGATAAAACAAAAGCCATGTTTGGATGTGTTTTAAATCTTTTCCAATTGAATAAAGTTATTTAAAGAAATCATATGTCTAATATTCAAGTCTCCCAGGCCATTACTTTAGTAAATAAATGAAAAAGAGATTATGAACCATGTTTTGAGTTCCACTTCTTCTGAAAGGACAAGCAGGCCATCTGCATGTGGTAAAAACTGAGAATGAAGACCACATCGATTCACCAACCTCGTGAACTTCACATCCTCCACATATTCCTTGGAGTTCACACACAGACCTGTGGTTATAGGATCGCGCTTCTCATGCTGATGAGAAACAACCAGGACACTGAGAGGTGTTTACTCACCTCCCACTTCTCTCAGGGTCGTCGCCCTTGCAGTAGTGGGCTGTGTCTCAACTTGCGAGGCACTTCTAGTCACGTCTCAGTACGGAAAAGCATCACATGATTTGAAAGGTCAGCCTCCATGTTTATTCATTGGAAGACCCTGAATAGAGTCTTTACGTCGCATCCGTCATCATGTTCGAAATAGTCAAACCGAGCCGAGTTCTTTGAAATGAATCAGCGAATCCAATTTTGTGTTCTAGTACTTTAGACACAATCACCCTCAGGCCAAACCTCCAGCTTTGACTCATCCTCCGAGAGGAAGCTGCTGTTTTATCATCGGTAACAGCACTATTAGCTCAGGTCTAGGCACCACAGGATAACTTTAAAGCTGGTATCGTGTGGATTTTCACATTTTCAGAGCTGTTTTTAGGTAATTGGTGACGCACATAGGAGATTCATCCCCGTCTGCCCACATTTGGCAGCAAAACATCAGTGCATATAAATAGCATGCTTGTCTAGGTGCTATTATTACCTGCGACCTCTTCCCAGAGCTGCAAATGTGGATCGATCCAGCTGTCTCCCCCCTGAGAAGCGATGGGAGGCCTGCACCGGGTCAGGCTTCTCTTTTTAATTGCTTTTGGCTTAGCTTAGATGAGATACTGATTTAAATGATCAGTTTAAGATGAATGTAGATTTTATCTGTTGTCATAGAAATGACAGATTTCGGCATTATTTTACACGTTTGCATACATTTTGGGTATGCTCACCAAAGCTTTTGATGATTTTAGAATGTTATTTATTTATGTCTGTCATGGCAAAGTTACATTTTCATCAGCAATTACTTCAGTTTTCACATGCTTCTCCAGAAACTATTCCGATATGCTGATTTGGACTTTTTTAATTATTGTTATTGGTGCTTATTATACTCTCTAATGGAAAACTAATAATGCAGGCTCAAACAGGTATTACAAATCATCTTTACAGTTGTATGTATATGTACTGTTAAAGAGTGGTGTGTCCAGATCCTGGCAGAGCAGCTCTGCCATGTAATGCATGCAGCGGATAAGTTGACTATAACACAGTAGTACCAAATTATGTCATCTACATATGCATGGGCCTATAAAAGTTGACAATAACACTTTTATGCATGTAGTGCCATTCCTGCCTAAAACGATGGTGCATGTAGATCCTGGCAGAGCGGCTCTGCCATGTAATGCATGCATCGGGAAAATTTACTCTATAACACTGAGACCAAATGATGTCATCTGCAAATGCATGGGCTTATTAAAATTGACTATAACAGTTTCATACATCTAGTACCATCCCTGACTAAAACAGTGGTGCATGCAGATCCTGGCAGAACAGCTCTGCCATGTAATGCAATGATCGATTAAGATGACGGTATAACACAGTGGGACCATACATGTCGTCTGCATATACACAGGATTATTACAAGTTTACTATAACAGTTTCACGCATGTAGTACCATTTCTGACTAAAACAGTGGTGCATGCAGATCAGCTTTGCCATGCAATGCATGCACTGGGAAAGTTGATGGTATAACACAGTGGGACTAAATCATTTTATCTACACATACATGGGCTTATTACAAGTTAACTATAACAGTTGTATGTGTGCAGTGCCATTCCTGCCAAAAAGAGTGGTGCATGCAGATCCTGGCAGAGCAGCTCTGGCATGTAATGCATGCATGGGGAAAGTTAACAGTATAATACAGTGGGACCATGCATGTCGTCTAATAAATGTAATCAAATGTATTATTATTTATAATTTATTATGAATTTTCATCAAATCAATTTATTCATACAGTTTGAGAAAATTTACTGAACACCATTCATTGAAGAATGAAAAACTGATCATTGATCATATCAATATTTATTATTAATATATTAAATTACAATGTTCTGAACATTTCTAGACAAGTATAGCCATAATGACCTACAGTATCAGTTATTACTCAGTATTTACATTATTGATCCATGGCACATTCACTCTCTACTTCATTCAAGGCTTAACCCACAATAACCTTGTACACAACTCCATGTACACAACTCCACATTCATTTTTCACACCAAAACCACATTTCATACCAAAACTAAATATAGCTGCTGTGTGTTACTGCGTCTCATCAGAGTTCAAAGCCAGATATTCTTTACATACTAGATTGAATTTCTTCCACTAAAGTAACTCCATTTCTAAATGTAATTATTCAGTTTGTCTTTTTTATAACTGCCATCACCATACATACAGTCAAGTTTCAGTTTTTTTCAACGAAATCTCATATTTCAGTTCAGTGTTTTGCTTACCAGTCCTTCATGTGTAATGCTGCAAATATAGAAGATATACACACTAATATTCCAAAAGATTTAAAAAAATAAATATATAAATATATATATTTTTTGAATATACGCTAAGTGAATTAAGCACTGCTTAATTTATAACACTGCTATTGCAAATAAACTCTGTTCTTTTCTGTGAACGTCACATAAGATTTCCTGGAAGTTATTCACAATGTTATGGTATTTACAGTATTTTATATCACATAAATTCACTCAAAATATTTACATACTTTTTAATAATAATGTAAAAGCTATATAATAATACACTATTATGTAAAGAAAAGTATGACATATAAAAAACTAGTGCAAACGAGAGGACAGAATAGACTGAACTGGCCTTGAAGATCTAAGCGCCTAGACAATCTTAACACCTATGAATCAATCAAAGCTCAGTAAAAATTATTTTATTGAATAATCCAACCAGGGCTGACCTTCAATGTCTTTTTGTGAATGTAATTTAGCAACATCACATGCCGCCGCTCTGATCAACTAGATTCAGACACTTCTAGCATTCAGGTCAGGATTGTTTGGCTTGGCTTCAGAGCTCAGTTGTAGGTAAAGCTCCAGAGAAAGTGGAGGATGGGGATAAATCCATGAGGAAAACTCAATTTAGCTGCTCATTTTCGCTTTTATCCGCCCTCTGTGCCACCTGTACGTCAGAAGGGGGCCCAGTGGTGGGTAAACGCGTCAGGCCCAGCTGTCATTTACCCAAGCCTGTCTGCTGTGATCCCTCCATGGGCCACTTTAATTACTCTTCACCTCCTCCTCTGTCCCCGTGCCGCCTTTTCCTCCAACTGGTCCACTGAGATGGGTCACACAGCAGGTGCTGGTAATTACTCATCCACAATCCTTCAGTATGTCCAACAGCATGAAAAAATGGTAATAAAATTGGCCCCTTTTCCATCTAGTTCATGGCCGGTCTGGACCGAAATGACCTGTTTGTTCAACATAGTTAAAGTTTCACTGATGATTTCTTTAAAGGTGACATCGAACGAAATTTACACTTTTGTAGAAACTTTTCTTTTGTTAAGTTATGTTTCTGCTGTGTCTACCAGCTCAGCTAAGTTGAAAAGAAACATGCAGCTTTTTTTACAAACTATCTGAGTGTACTTATTTACCGTAATTGACCTGTTTCAAGTTTATGCAGCTTATACTGTACATAACCAGCAACTTCTTCATATGTGAAATGCAAGCTACACTGTAAAGAATCCAACTTGAAAAAAGCTGAAATTACTTGTTGTTGTTTTTTGTTGGTTTGGCAAAAATCTGTAAAAATGTCTGTACAACTACATTTAACACGTTTACTTAACCTAAATCAAAAACTTCTTCATTAAGTTAAAAAGATTAGTTTTGTCAGCAAAACTTTGCAAGTTCACCCAAAAAGGGGGTAGACTTTTAAAGTGAATTTTCATCTCACATTTACCTAGTTCGCTCTACAAAAAGATAGAGGAATCAAATGTATTTGATATTTAATTTTCATGATCAACTCAGTAAAATCCTGTAATAATTAAATGACAAATCAAATGCTCAAACTATAATTCAAATGGAGAAACCAATTTCTGGTTCCTCCTGATTACAGCTGAAAGCTCATGATGGACTGATTACTAGGACTATAAAGACACAACATTCACACAGACTCTTTACTGAGTCTTGTTTTTCCCTCTGAAGCATTACAAAGCATTTTTCCTTGTTTGTCCTGCCATGTTTTGATCCTTGCCTTGTTTACAGTTATTGTTGTTTTGCCTTCTGTCCTGTTTCTAATTCTGTGTCTAATAAATGTTTTGTTAACATTTGTCTCTGTTTTAGTTTTTTTTTTCTATTGAACTATATTTATTTGTTCTGATAATGTATTATTTCTCAGTACCAATTTCCAAAAGAGTTTTTTTGTTCACTCCACTTCAAACATTTTAGCTTAGTGCAACTGATGTTTTCAAAATTTGAGTACACGAGAAAAAACTAAAGGAAATAAGGTTTATGTTTTTTTTTTTTTTGTTCACTCAACTTCAGGTATTCCAGTTCTGCAGACAAAAAAAGTTCAGTTGGCACAACTTAAAAAGTTTTGTTACAGAGTAGTTCACCTCTCCAGAAAATCTTATGTTAACCCAACTAAATGTTTTTTGTATTACTGACAAATAATTTTAGGTCAGTGCAGCTGATGTTTTCAAAAGTTGAGTGAACAAGAATAAGCGAAAGGAAATAAGGATTATGTTTTGTTTTTTTGTTGTACTGGCTTAATTTTTTTTACAAAGTGTAGTCTTTTATTCCCTATTCTGACATATGTTTTGTAAAATGGTGAAATGGTTTCTTGAACAAGAAAAAAACTGTATGTAAGATATGACTTCATTTTGTCTAATGGGAATTGAATGGAAAAAGTAGGAGAGGAAGATATTTTGATTAAAAAATATGCGTTTTGTGCACCATATTTTAATAATTTACAAACACTGCAATATTCAATGATAAAGAAGAAGTGTCCATTCTGATTCGATTGACTTTTAGACTTTTATATAGCTGTATGTCAACCATGATATTCAAAGAACCATAAAAGTCTTGCATTTACATCTAAATTTAAATTGTACTCCCATAGATTTACAGAAACTGTCAACTAGGGCCTTAAAAATAATAATAAAAACAAAAAGAGAATAGCCAACAGTTATAGTATTACATCTTTGGGAGGTGTTTGAGTTGGATGTTTGGGTCTATATTTATATGAAATATGCTAAAATTCTGCCAGAGGGAACACAGAGACATGTAAACAAAACTTTGGAGTTTCAAAAACAGTCTGCGATTAATTCAGTGTATAAACAAACTGTAGTATTAGCAAAGATGTATATCTGCATAAGATTGCTGAGACAGGAAAAATGAAGAAAAAAAAACTAAACAAGAACAACAATTGTTTGCACCATTAAGCCAATGGACCACATGTTTTACTATCTATGTGTACCTGGGCTGCATTGCCAAATGGCGGAACACTAGTGGCTTAGGAGATAGCAACCAATTACTTGTGCCATGTAGTTGATGATGTAGTTGGAAGCAGATTTGATAGGACCTATCAGCCTGCGCGCACATAGAATTTCATGACAGAACTTTGTATTTAAAACAAATAATAATAATAATAACATTTCTTACTCAGGATGTATATTGGTAAAATGGTATTCTATATTGCTAAAAATACTTTTATGCTCCAGCCCACAATCCCCGTATGTGACCTATACTGTACATGTAAGAATTTACCCTTTAAAAATCAATGACATTTCAGCTCATTCTTTTTCTAAATCACTTCCATTCCATTCCATCGGTCCTGCATTGGCAACGTGTGCCATCTTCACGTGACTACCTCAGGAGACCAATTGACCCTTATGCAACTGTATGGCATTGAGCGGAGACTGGAGATGATCCAACTCTATCTGGGCAGTGACCCAATTATCTGTCCATGTTTTTATTACTTTAAAAAGTACAGGATGCAGAAGAAATAGCTCATATGACTGATCAGATATTGAAGCGGTACCATGAAACGCCCTTGGCTGCGTGCACCTAGAGCCCAGTTTATCTTTGTGTGTCCCATTTATCCCATTTATATAAGTGCAGTTTGAGCCGTACTAGCCAATATGTCACACCTCTTTTTCCACATTCTGCAGCGCTTAAGCATTTCCTCCTCATTTGTTTGAATATGTCATTGATCTGGCCCATGTCATGATTGTGGAACGTATTGATTGTATCACTGCTGACCTGCTTTTCTCTAAGCGCTTACTTAATCAAAGGTGAACTGCATCACCCCAAGGAATTCAGTCATGCCACGCTCAATTCACAACCAGAGACAGTGACTAGAGCCTATTTTGCTGAAACCATGACAAGCTGACGCCCCTGCATTATCATATTTACCCCAATTAAATTTAGCAAACTTAAAAATAGAATTTCTGTCAACAAATTCTGAGAAGAACCAACCAACAGGGTTCAAGGTTCTTGAAGCAAAATCTGCATTAAAGCTTCCCCTAGGATTTGATAATCTTTTTGTGAGCTCCAATTGTATGCTTTTGTTGAGCCCATCTGTAATTGTTTTTTTTTGTTTTTCAAACAATCACATTTGATAAATTGTACAGAAAATGACATTACCCCTAATGCTGCGCAGAGAGTTCTATTGAGAAACATGCACCAAAATAGATCAATTGCAGGGTGCAAATATTGCAAATTCAAAAAGATTCCACTGATCTCACAGTAGGTGAAAATCTGCAATCTTTGATAGCTAATTTGACATGTTTGCTGATTAACAACCACTGGGATCAAATTTCAGTTTTTAGGCACAGTCCTGTGGATTCTGCCAAGATGACCAACAAATGATCACTTGTTCCACTCCAGTATGAAGGGTTCATTACCCTATCCCCTTCAAATGGTTTATCTTCCAGAGTGAATGATAAACCATTGTCATCCCTTAAAAATGTGCTACTGAAGTATACACATCTTGTATTATTCTTTTATTTATAATCGATCATGAGAGTTTGCAGACTCCAACCTAATTATAAATAATAATCTGAATAATTATACACTTACATGCAATACAAATGTCTAGTGAATGTGGCACATACAGTTGAAATCTAAATTAATATTATTATTTTTCCTTTTTAAACATGTTTAACAGAGCAAGGACTTTTCACAGTATTTCCTATAATATTTTGTCTTCTGGAGAAAAGTTGCCTAATTAACCTAGTTAAGCCTTTAAATTGCACTTTAAGCTGAATACTAGTATCTTGAAAAATATCTAGTAAAATATTATCTGCTGTTATAGTGGCAAAGATTAAAAAAAAATCAGTTATTAGAAATGAGTTATTAAAACTATTATGTTTAGAAATGTGTTGAAAAAAATCTTTCCGTTAAACAAAAATTGGGGGGAAAATATACAAGAGGGCTAATAATTTTGACTTCAACTGTATACAGTACATGCACTATTCACAAATGATAAACTCAGTCTTGAGTTCAAATTGGAAAACATCATGCCAGTGAAAGAAAAAGGCTCTCAACAGGCACAAGTTCAGGATCCACTTAATACTGCTGATCGAGTGTGAGACACCGCAAAGGAGAACGGCTGGTTCTGTGGTATTTTTATTTATGGGATTTCATGTTCTCTCCAGCTCTTCAGAAATAGTACTTGGTTTGAGGATGTGAGCCACAAATCTCTTCCACCAACAAACAGGGGATGTGTGCAACAGATTTATTTGCCGTTCGAAGCTCTACACTTTTGTTGCCAGACAGCTCACAGTAAAGATTCTTCAGCCGCTTGTCTCACTGGCTGCAGTTAACCTTTTCTTGTGCCAACTCGTCTTTCTAAAGCTTTAGTCTTTCAATTCACACATAGATCTCTGAGACCTTATCCAGCTTTCATCATCCTGAGCTGTTTAAAAGCCCTCATAAAAGCGCCATTGTCCTGAACCACACCAAACTGTCTTTAGAGGTATTATTTAAACTGTCCCATTATACCAAGTAGCCCCATAATTTTTCCCTTACTTACCCCAGCATATCTGCTGAACTGTTATTCTCTCTGTTAAAAGGCTTTTGAGGGCTGGCCAGGGTCACGTATCTGATTAGATTATGACTTTAAGTGGAGCTCTGGGCTGTGACTTTGAATATGTTGCCAGCAGGTAGTTAATCTTGAAGATAGCTGGAGGTGAAAGGGACAAAGGAAGGAGAGGCGCCTCAATACTAATCAGCTCAAAAGTCAATCAAAACTGAAGACTCAGACATGCAGCAAATTTCAAAGTGTTGTGAGGCACATTTTAGAGTATGTGACCTCAGACCAATAAAGAACCAGTCATTCATACCAACAAAGACCTCAGAAACATAAAAGAGCTACTATACCTGCTTCAATTGGAAATTAACTACATCTTGCAGTCTTTCTCTACTTAGTGAATATTTTTGTTTATTACATGGCTCTCTGGAGTACTTGATTCTGATTGGGCAATCATAACATTCCAGAGTATGTTATACCCAAATAACAACCAGTTATCTAACGACAAGCTCATCCATCCATCCATCCATCCATCCATCCATCCATCCATCTATCCATCTACCTATCTATCTATCTATTTTAGTAAGTTCGTCTGAATAATAATATAATAAGTTTAGTGTGGCTGTTTGTTAAGAACTATTTTCTTAATTAACAGCTCATATCAGTGTTTGTGTATCTAACTGGTTAGGTTTGTAGCAAGTATCCATGTAATAATTGGTTACTATCACAAAGTGGTTATTTTCACCCCTTTATGATGCTACAAAACTTCTCTGCTTCACATTAGGGTCCTGATCACACTTTCAGGGTTTATTATGTGATATTCTGTACACTGAAAAAAAAAAATGACTCATTGGATTTACTAAACAAATTTAAGCTAAAAATTATGTGGGCTGAATTTAAACAAACAAATTAAATGTAGTCATTTTTAACTTAATTTGTTTATTTAAATTCAGCTTAGATTAGTTTGCAACAATTTGCAATTAACCATTTTTTTCAGTGCAGATGTACATTATACCTTTTAAACTACAGTTTTTCTCAGTCGCTTTGGTGCATTTCTCTCAACACTATTTACATTTGCACAACAGTTAATGCATTTCTCAAAACAATTAGTACAAACTGCAAAACCTAGTTGATAACCTGCAAAAACGTGTCACTTGCTTAAAATGGATAGCTCATTCCTCAAAAGCAAGTATTTATGTCAATGAATGTGTCAGTGTCATCAAAATGAAAAGACCTGACACCATCGTTTATGAACTAGATAGTCAAATGGCTTAGTCATGTTTTCATTATGACAGTTTACTCTGTAAATGTTTTCCAATGCAAAAAAGTCAGATCTTGGTGACACTACCTGAAAATGCTCAATACAGCAATAAATACTATTTGCACAGGCATTGGAAAAAAATACAGTAAAGTTACACATTACTGTATTTATGAGGTAACAGTACAAGACACTGAATATGTATGTTTCACATTTTTACTGCATATGCTCTTTGCAATTCTAATTTCTTCACAGCATTGTGCAAAAGAAAAAAAACCCATTATTTACAACAAACATAAACTCCATTTGGGTAGAGCTGTGCACAACTGTCAACAATACTGCAGTACATGTTGGAACTGAACATACAACATACATTGTACAGTAATCATTCATGCACATCCAGACGTTCCTCTCTGTCTGGCCACATATTTTCATCTACATCACAGCGAATATCATCTCTTGCAATGCAGCGAGGAAAGTATCTCCTCGAGTGGCGAATCCATCCTCTGCAGGACTCTGCTGTGATGTCATCACATGCTGCATCCATGGCCGCTAGCAGGGCCATTTGGGTATGTGGATGCCGGTCATATACCTTCCACCTCCAGGAAGAGAAGAACTCCTCTATTGGATTTAGGAATGGTGAGTAGGGAGGGAGATATTCCACCAGCATCCTATCATGTGCTGCAAACCACTGTCTGACGACATCTGAGTGGTGAAAACGCACATTATCCAAAACAACATGCTTGCTCAGATGGTCTCCAGTTAGACCTCTCTCATTCTCAGGGATTATGTCCCTGTAAAGAGTGTCTAAAAAAAGTCATCAGATGTTGTGTGTTGTATGGACCAAGACGGGGGATATGGGTGAGGACGCCGTTTTCTGAGATGGCTGCACACATAGTAATATTCCCTCCTCGTTGACCTGGGACATCAATGGTTGCTCTCTGTCCAATGCGATTCCTTCCACGTCTTCTACCTTTTGCCAGATTGAAACCCGCCTCATCAAGGTATATGAATGTGTGAAGCGGTTCCCTGGCCTCCAGCTCCAGTACATGCTTTATTACAAAAGAGGGAGTGAGAAAAACTATAACAACTTTTCCTGTGTAACATAATGCATTTTGGACAACATATTGTACAGTATGCAGTGTGAATACACATACACAGAACTGTCATGTAAGTGTAGTGCATGTCACTACACAAAGTAAACGGTTTACAGCACTGAACATTACAGTAGAATATGCATAGAACACATAAATTTTTTACCTGTACATACTGGTGACGGATCTCCTTCACTCTGTCGCTGTTCCGTTCAAATGGCACATTGTACAATTGTTTCATGCTCATTTCATTCCTCCGGAGCACTCTGTCAATTGTAACGACTGAAACAGATTCAATATTCCCAAAGACAATGTCATCCTCTATAACAGCACTTTGTATCTCTCTCAACCTTATGGCATTGTTTGCAACCACCATTGCACAAATGGCTTCCTCTTGTTGCGGAGTAAAAAGAGGCCTTCTTCCACCTCTGCAAGGTTGTCTTTCAATCCTGTGTGGTGCAGAGTAAAATTACAGTAAATATGGCAAGTCTTTACTGTAACACTACAATACACTAAATGTGGGATGCAGTAAAGCTGTACATCTAAATGTAAAATGTGCAGTGACAAGTTATTGTCCCACTGCAAGCTTCATGTATGACACAATGACAGTAGTGCAGTGCAGATTGTTTAGCGCTGAATTACTGTCCATTTACAGTATACACACCTGTTCTCCCGACGAAATGTTTGAATAATTGAATTTACAGTAGTTCTCCCAACATTTGGCTGCACCCTTCGACCAGCCTCAGCCATTGTGAGGCCGTGATTGACAACATGATCCACAAGTGTAGCCCTGATTTCATCAGGGATCCGCCTATGTACTTGGCCTCTTCTTCCTCTTCCCCCATTTTGTCCCCTTCCCCTTCCTCCCCGCACCCCTCTTCCACGAGGCTGACCTTCCATTTCTGTGTCACAGTATTGTAGAAATGGTACACACTGTCACGTTACTGGGAGGTATTGCAGACAGGACAAGATGAGTAGGATCCATGTGCATTTATTGGTGAGTTGTCATACAAAAACAGGACATCGTGCAAACAAAGTAACAAAATAACAAAACTTGAACTAAGACAAAACATGAGCAAATAACAAACTATACAATACAACAACGACTGAGAATAACAAACGACTGAGCAAAGACTAGACGGGTGCAGGGTGTATAAATAGTCCAAACAATGAGTAGTGATCGGATGCAGCTGTGTGTGTGATGAGTGGAAGTGGAAACCGGGTGTGTGTGGCGGAATGATGGGAATTGTAGTTTGTGATGATTTGTAGTTCATGATGAATTGTAGTTCACCAGCGATCTCTGAAGTCCTTGATCGCTGGTGAACATGACACACACTATGTTCATATATGCTTGTAAAGTGGGGGTTTATGGGATTCAGCTCTGACAGTGATTGTAGAGAAGTGGCTTATCATTGGTTGCAACTAATGCTTCACACATCCCTTCTCATCAGTGAAAGCTGAGATTCACCTGAGAGAAATTGTTCAATTAAGGAGACATTTTTTTAGGAAAAAATATGTGTAAAATTTGCTTGACAGATTTTGACAAATAGTTCAACATTTTTGCATGTAATGACTCAAGCAATGAAAAGAGGACTATTAGTTTTATATGGAATGACTATTCAGCATTCACAAGTATAGTTAATTTTGACTGACATGACATAAGCAAATGATAATGTTATAAAACAGCAGAGAGTTGTATGAAAGCAAATGATGCATGTCCAAAAGCATTTGCAATTTGTTGGAAGGAATGAGAAACTGCTACTATGATGTGCACAAATGACTAAATGTTGTGGAGGTTTAACTAACTGTTGTGCAAATGTAAATAGTGATGTGAGAAATGCACCAAAGTGACTGAGAAAAACTGTAACATACCTCAAAGTAATGTGTTAGCTGTAAGATGGAGGGATGGATGGATGGAACAGCTGAATCATGCAAGTATCATAAAACTGTTGAGTTCACTAGCATAGAGAGAGAGAGACCTCCTCTTTTATTGAAGTGCAGATGGTCTCATTAGGTAAGTATTTAGAATCTGCTCTACCTTTGTGATCTTGATATCCATTTTCTCCAAGTAATTCTCCAGCTGCTGCTCTGTCTGAAAAAAAGATAAAAACATCAAAGTACCAAAATTACCACTGCACTGATACTGAACTCTCACGAAAACATCAAAAACATTTAGCTTCGCTTTTCTTAGGATGTTGCTTTCACACCTGGCTTGTTGTTTAGAACCTTGCACATTTACCTCAGTTCTTGTAGGCATTTTTGAACACAAGAATTAACCTTGGATTCGCACAAAAACTGTCTGTCTGAGATCACCTGAATGAGGTAGTCTTGGCCTGCTTGAAAACAAACTCTGGAGCTGTTTGCTTGTAGTGAGAAAGTACACACACAAAAAAAGTCCCTGCTTGTTCAAACTACTTATTTAAAATGAGCTGAAATAACACAGTTCTTGAGACTTTTTGGGGACAACTTAATTGTTTTATGTTCAATCCACTTAAACTTAAGTTAACTTAATCGATTTATGTTGGGACAACATGAATGAATTGTGTGGAACCCTGCATTTTTTACAGTGTAATGTGATCAATGGATTAACAAAACAGGTTTACCGAACTGTATGATGAGTTATTACGTACATTGCATGAAAATAAAGGCCGTTCTTCTAATGCCTCTCAGAATGAATCATGGGTTAACTTGGAGCAAAGACAATGTGAAATGCCAGACTGAAATTTGGCTGGAAGAATATACATAATAGAATAATATACATTATCACAATTATAAAAATATATAAAATCCCTTTTTTTGTAACAAAGAAAACAACATAGGTGTGAACCCTTAATATAAATGTAACCATTGTGTAAAAATAATTGAAAAAAGAACAACTGTATTATAATATATATAAAAAAAGCTATTGCAAAACAATTAAAAGCACATGTTTTCTGCTTGTTGGGGTCTTGTCCAAGGTCCTGAAACTCAATTCATTCTAACTGGACTGCATATGGTGCTAAATTATTAAACAAAACAAAGACCCCCAATTATTTAGTTTTGACTTTCTTTATTTGTTCACGATGCTCTCCATCATCAGGCAGACCTTTTTGCTTCATGCATTTAATTTTCTTTAGTTCAGCAACACTGAGCTCGTTTATATTCACGTGCTGCCTCCGATTCTCCAGCATATTTAATTTATATGAAACGTCTAATGTTCAATAATGCTTCACTGCATTGTACAAAAACAGTCTGAAGTGCATTTCACTTTACACGATCCGTGCATATAAAGAAAGAGAGGCTGATAGAGCTAGAGCATATTTTCTTAATGGTATTACGCAATATCTCTTGTATAAGCACTTAGATTGTTGTACTGTAATTCTATGCACAAATTCTACGATATGGAGGAACAAGAACATTATTGATTAAAAAAAAAGAAGCGCTTCTATAACTTTCACAAAGTTTACTTTAAAGGTCATAGAGGGTCAAGTCAGCATAATAGTTTATGTAATGCACCGTTTTTCAATTCATCATAGTTGGGTAACCTTAGATAGCAGTAAATGGGAGAGAACCACAATTTTTTTTCGATTACAATTTGCTTGAATAACAAAAGAAAGGTTCCACAATAAGTGTTTTCACGACTTTCAAAAAAAAAATTAAATTGTGTGACACTGATAACGTCAGCCAGGAGAGAACAATGAACAATTTACATATTGTTTCGCCAATAGATGTTACATTAGAAAGACACCGTTAACTTAAAGTATAGCTTTATAAATTTACATAAGTTTTTTTTTTTTTAATCAAAATATTAAACAAATTCGAGGATGTAAGATGCTGATGGCTGTTAAATGCATCATCACAGTTTTGTGAAAAGGGGTTTTACCTTTTAGAGTAGGTATAAGCAGTAAATATGTAATATTGTAATATGTAAATTACAAGCATTAACTTACATATATTATGGTTGCTTCTTAACAAAACTAAACTGCTAATTAATAATAACTACTTTACTTATTAACTGCATTGTCTATTATATATAAAAAATATTTAAAAAACACTTCATTTTGATGTTACCACATATTAAGCTTAGCAAATAAATTATTTGTTTTACGTTGTGCATTTCAGCTGTTTCCTAGATGTCTAAAATACCTCAAGGTTTTCCTTTAGAACAGGTACTTCAGCTTTCAGAATTTGTCCTTGCTGTTTAAAAAACCTCACAGACAGTTTCTTTAATTGAAAAATTCAGTTTCTGCTAATATAACTGTATAGTCAGCTGCATGTTTTTTGCATCTGCAAGGATACAAGCATCATCAGCATACATTTGACAGGCATCAGGAAAGTTATTAACATATATGCTGAACAGCAGTATAGAGACCTACTGTAGCTTGACACTTTATAGGTGTGGAACATCATAATCTAAATATCATTTAAAGCATAGGTCTCAAACTTGATTCCTGGAGGGCCGCAGCTCTGCAGTTTTGCTTTAACCCTAGTCAAACACAGCTGATCCAACTAATCAAGGTGTTCAAGACTACTAGAGACTATTAAGCAGGTGGGAGTTAGAGGTGGTTGGGGCTAAACTGTGAATAGCTGTGGCCCTCCAGGAATTGAGTTTGAGACCATTGATTTAAACTATACTCCTCACACTGCACATTACTGCTTGAATGAATTATAATGGTGACACCTGATGAGAAGTTAGTCCAACAATTTAAGCACAATATTGACATTTTTCATCATGAATAAAGTACCAGCATTTTGAATAGTAGCTACTTTTTTATAACCTTTTTTCACTTCTGACAACCAAGACTCAAAACCGATTTTTTTAATCATATAGAAACTACTATAAAATGCACAGGTAGACTTTAAGAAATTGTGTGTGTGTGTGTGTGTGTGTGTGTGTGTGTGTGTGTGTGTGTGT